>VMKM01000253.1:0-455248 GCA_008360985.2 Macquaria ambigua | reverse complement strand
TATTACACAATTCATCCGCCGAGAAATATAGTTCAAACTCAGTACAGTATTGTAACTGTTCTCATAGCACGTGCATTAATTATGTGCTGTTGGGTGAAAGTTGAACAACTTGATTTAATTAATCCGAACTGAGGGCCCGAACTGTCTCACACAAAGCAATGAAGCATGAAACCATGTTAGACATAAAGACATAAACATTTAAAGCCACACCAGAGCAGTGGCTCTCAATGTGGGGTCTAGGGACCACTTGGGGTCATCAGCAGCTTCTAGAGGGGTCATGAACTTCAATTTACTGTAATGGCATTTTTGGGAAATTATCCATATTACATTAGTGTAGATAAAAATCTTTTGAATGCTTGGGGGCCTGAGACATGCAAACTTGGTGAACTGCTGCATTAAAGAATCCAGAGATGTACTGAGGACATCAGTATAAGTCAAACTAATGGGGTGCTCAACATTTTCAGGGCTGATTTCTAAATTCTCATTAATAATCTAATACAAAATTACTTGTAACCTGCACCTGATTTGGCACAAAGTAAAACTGGTATCTGCTTTTCTACTTGCATTTTAAACCATAGGTTTAGCATAGCACCATTAGGCCAGCTTCTCACTGTTCAGAGGTAACAGTATTTGGTGTAGATGAAGACACAGTCAGAGGTATATGTATTTGCTGTTACTCCCTTACAAAATGTGTCACTGGTTTCTTTGTGGAAAAAGTTGATTTTGTCTTGTAGATTTGGTTGCGTATGTGTATTGTAACAGGTTTTCTACCTTCCCTCTCCCTCTCTATAGGCTGCTCCACCTGGCCATCATCCACGAGGCCAAGGACTACATCAGAACAATGATAGACCTGTCCAAGAACACAGACTTCCTCAACGCACAAAATGACCAGAGACAGGTACTTAAGAGAATTTATTGATATCTACCCAGTTTCATCTTTATCATCTTCCCCTCTCCTCTACCTATGTTCTAGACTACCTTTTCCACCAGGCTGTAGCAGTAATAAAATGTATGCAATATGTCCATCATCACATAAAGAATGATGAAAATGCCTGCTGACTCAATAACTTATCCGTCTCTTACCTATTTCACCGCAGACTCCTCTCCACTTAGCAGTAATAACGAACCAGGCAGACGTGTGCCAGCGCCTCCTGGTAGCCGGCTGCGACCCCACGCTGGTGGACGACAGTGGGGACACGCCTCTTCACATCGCCTGTCGCCACGGTAACCTGCTGTGCTTCAGCGTCATCACACAGAACTGTCAGCCAGAGCGTCTACACACTGTGATGGCCGCCTGCAACTATCATGGTAAGATTGTACTACAAGAACAGTGTTTCTTATTCTTCCTGTTCTTTTCCCACTTTGGACATACTGAGCTTTTCCTTTTTTATATACCAATTCTGATAAACGCTGCAGTTGTCGACATTAAAACTATACTTGTTTGGATGTTGGGGAACAAAAATGTTTAATTTAGCAGTGGTAGGCTACATTTCAATGTTTCAACATTATTCGAGTATTATACTCTGTAGTGGTTGTGGTGATTTCCATTCTGTGGTGGCCCACCCACCCTGCATGCAGACGAGGCACTGACCAGTCTGCTGCTGCTGCTGGTCTAACTACTATTTAAAAGGAGGAATGGTGGGCGCGAAAAGAGTCATTTCTGCTGCCCATCATCCCTGAACACTATATTTAGGAGGAAGGAAACATTTAAGTAAGCACGGGGAATGCCGTAGCCATTCATGCCATCACATCCTGACGAAAACCCATCTATTACATGGCACATAATGTTAGCTGCTAAGCCTCCAAATAGAAATGTGGAAGGCTTCAGTTTTAGACTTGTGTGTAGACTATTTTAAGTCTGGCACTGTTGGCTGGTTTGCGGATTACTTTGGGGAACCAAACATTTCAAAATGTCAAAAAAACAATAAATTCTGGCATATTAAATGAAAATGATCTTTAGTAATCTGCATTATCATGGCAGAATAATATAAATCCACATTAAAGTTAATCGTTTGTCCAGTTAAATACTATTTTTAGCTCTTCCTAAATTTTAATTCTCTCTTTCCCTAGCCAAACTGCAGTTATAAAATGCTGGTCTGGTGTCAGTTGTTAAGCTCTTCTTGTTTTTGTTTTTTTTTTTGCAGGTCAGAACTGCCTCCACCTGGCTTCAGTTCATGCTTTCCTCTCACTGGTGGAGAACATGGTGGATCTAGGAGCTGACATTAATGCAAAGGTAAACAGCACACACACCATATCTATATATGAGAATACACACTTATTATATAAACTTAGAGTATTACTACCAGTTTCTGGATCCCTACACAGAATATATGTACATTTCAAAAATATTATATTATATATATTATCATTTTAAGACATTTTGAGGACCAGCAGACACCCAGCCCTCTTGTTTTGTCTTTTCCACTTGCCACCTGGTGCTAATAAATCTTGTGTTCTCTGCCTGTGCTATAGGAACAGCGTAACGGTCGTAGTGCACTGCACCTTGCCGTGGACCAGCAGAATCTCTCGCTGGTCAAACTGTTGCTGAAGAAAGGAGCAGACCCCAACCTCCTGACCTCCGGGGGCCACACTCCCTACCATCTCACCTACGGCCGCGATGACGATGACATCAGGAAAGAACTGTACTCGCTGACCAAACCTGAACTGCGGGAGCTGCCTGACAGCGAATCAGACGACAGCGAGGAAGAGGAGGACGAGGAGTCTGATGAGGAGGTGTGTGTTGAAAATGCCCGTGACATTAATACAAAGTCAAAGTCGCTTTCTGGCCAGTGTATAACCATTGTTCTGTCCTCCTATGTGTTTGTAGGTGGATTATGACGACATTCAGTGGAATGGACATTAGCAGGAAACGAGAGAGAGAGGAAGTTACAGGGGCAGGAGGCTGTGGTGATGACTGTAAAAGACAAGAGAAATGGCTCGGCACGTCTACTGCTTCCTGCAATAACGTCACATGAAGCCCGATGGTGTGAGCGACGCGGCACGGGCGTGACTTCTGACAAAACAGGGGACAGGCAGCCGCCAAGGAGAATCAAACAGAGACTGATGGCCAAATAAACCAGCGAGTCCGCTCCAGGCTGCAGGGGAGAGCAAGTGCACGCTGAGATGTGAATACATGACACATTATGATGGGATTGCTGTATGATAAAGAGGACTGCTTGTATTTTGTGGACGCTGCAAATCATTTGTCACAAAAACATCCATCCGCACAGATGTACCTGCAACAGCTCTGTTGTATGATATTGTAAATGCTGTGTATAGAAAGATGTATTTTTTAATGGAAGCTGTGAATGTGTACAGTTGGGCAGGTTGTATATGTCAGCAAACAGTCCAGCACACTCCATTTAAATTAAAAACACTCATATTTAACAGTAAAAACCTGTGTCAGTGTATTTGTGGAGACTGGGATGGGTGACATGATGGGGAAAATTACAGTTGGTCCTGGATGGCAACTAAGGCACTAAGTTTGGATAAGAATGCTTTCCCATGTGTACATTAGACATCGTAATCTTGGTCATAACACTATAAAGATCACAGAACCCAGCATATAATTGACAGTGCCTGACAAAGGGTATAATTGCACGGGACATTACTTCAACCACGTGCCTTCCTGCTGCCGTCAGTGTGTCTGTGCTTGTATAAATGCCTCCATCAAAGCATGACAGCTGAGATTCAGTTCTGACCGGTGGTCTTTTATTTTCATATTATACATGTCATGCTGGAAAGGGCTGATAACGCGACAAGTCGTTTCCACTGAACGAGGAACTGGCAGACAATTTAAGTCCTCCTGCTGGGTGTGTGTGTGTGTGTGCGTGCAGAAAGAGATAAGAGGCATGGGGAAATTGCGTGTGGAATGAGGATGATTGCTCAGTCATCTAAATCAGGACGTTTTTGGGGAGGGTGGGGCTCAAAAGGAAGGGACAGGAAATTCCCAGGAACAGAACACTCAGCTGCTCGCGACAATTCCTGTTTCTCATTCCTCCGCTGAATAACAGGATGCTTCAGTCAAGTTTGGTGCGACGGGGAGGAAGGGAGTTTTACTTAAATAAATATCACACGACAGCGTTAAATACACTTGTGCAATTCTAAGATTGTATTGCAGATTTGTGCACAAAATTCGTCATGTGAAGCAGCTCAGTATGTTGGCTTTACACGCTGCATGTTTGCAGTTACAATGGAGACATCACACTTTATAATAGCTGTAAATACACTGGATTATACAACAAAATGCTAATATAGTTTTAAAAAATTGCAAGAGCCTTTTTAATTTGTGCCTCAATTCTTGTGTAGACACCACTAATTATTTTTCCCAATTAAACAGACATCCAAAAACATATTAAAAAGAGTTGTCCATACTGTATGTGGCACGTCAACAGTCTGTCTTACAACCAAATGATACCAGCAGTTCAACTACTATAGTGGTATTTCTCCCCTTGAGTCATACTCCAGCACTTAGACTTTTCAGACTTTACCCAGCTCGTATTAATGTAAATAAGTGACAATTTATATTGACAACATTCCATATAAATGACATCTCAGTAGGCTGTATTTAGCATAACATTTTATGCCAAATTGTCTTACAGTAATGGAAATCTTATGGAGATATATTTAAATTGTTCACACCCGCAGCACAGGAACTATTAACCTGACAGACACTCTAAGGACCCTGTCAGACAGACACCTCATTACACAACTTTGAATGCTGGTCTCACGTCTGGATAAGCTTTTACATAAAAGTGACAGCAGCGATACTGGGTCAGACCTGGTAACATTTTTGTAACCCTTCCAGCACGGCACAAACACGAACTGAATGGCAGGAGATTAATGGGCTAGAGCGCCGCCACGAGGTTAAATGTGCAAAGAAAAGGAAACAGAGAAACGTTAAGTGTTAGATAAAAACATTTGCTTTTTATTAATAGAAGGGCACTCGTGCAGCAATGGCTGCAGAGGGGAGGAGGATCAAAACATAAGGGAGAGAGTGAAATAATTAGAGACTTCCTGTTGACCTGAGCAGACTTAAGCAGGGGTGTGACAATGATGAGCCCACAGCTGTTCCCTGGGTTATCCCAAAGTACATCAGAGCATAAACATCATCTTGGAACTGAAGACAGGGGAGAGGGGGAGACTTTGAAGCAGATGAATAAAATGAGAGACACATACGTTGTGGCAGCCCTGAGTAAAGATCGGAAACACTGTTGAAATACAGTGACTCAAGAAGATACAGGACCACCAAGTCCATGCGAGGTATTAAGAGGTATTGTGCTGTAGCTGTAGTGTTACCACACCCCCCATCTTCCAATCTGCTCAAGTCACACTCATCAGCTGAAGTCATTTGGGCTGAGCTCCAACCAGAGAGAGCGCTTTGGCCGACAGCTGTCTGACACCACCAGCGGCCAAGGAGTATATCAGAATGATGTGTCATATTGTGGACTGATCTGAATGTCCTGCATCTGTCTAGGCTTTGTGACATTTTGGCAGCCGCCTGCAGTGAGAACGTCTCAGTGTGGCTAGAAGGAAAATGCAGGAGGGGTCGATATGTGGATAATATTGTGTCCAGTCAGGTCCTGGCTATGACCAGGGAGGATGGAGGAGGGGTAAATGCCAGGTGCAGATGGGTAACACATTCTACCCACCTGGTAAAAAGGACCATATTGTTCTTTATCGTTCATCTTTTTGTTTGTCTCAAGCTCGCAGTGAAGTACCACCTCTCTTCCTCCTTCATCTTCCTTCTAGACGAGACCTTTGTGTGGAGGACGTGGTGGTTTTCTGGCGTTACCGTTCATCATCCTTTTCAGAGCGATGACGACAGCAGCAGAATGGCTGCCAACTTTCCTCACTCTCTCTCAGACAAAGCCACCAGGTGAACATCGATCTCAGACTCTGACAGAATCCTGGAACACAAACGCACAAGTTAAAGGTCATAACTTTTGTCCTGCCAGATTTTGTAGGCCTTATACACACACACACGGAACGTGTTGAGAACACATTCAACCGTGTAAGCCCTTACTTTGATCTTATCCCAGGTTTTAGTTTGTAGGGAATTTCCATTACAGCACTGGCCTGTTTTTATCAATTTCTAAAAATAACTGATGCATTATTGACAATGCCAGCACATTACCAGGTTTTAGTGATTTCACTTTTTTCAGTTTCAGCACAAAGAGGCAGGAGCAACGGTATCTGTTCAGAACTGCTTGTTTTGTTGAACAGCAAAGATTATTTTTCTTTTTGGTTATTTTGTAAAATGTATCCAGGAAGTTTGGCTAAATCCATCTGCCTTTTCCAGCAATGCCCTGCCTCACTTTTATTCTGCAAAACCCAGTTACAGCAGCAGCCGGGCAGTGAAAAAAAGTCCTTTACCTGTGGCCAGGATCGTGCTCCTTTACTCACGGCTAGCAATATATTTTCTCTCTTTGTGTCAGGAAAATACTCACTTGAATCTAGAATCCTGCGTAGTGATAACTCCCACCTCCAGCTCCGAGGGCTTGAAGTCGATGGACAGAACGGCTGACAGACACGAGATAGCCGTCTGTTTTGAGAAGAGAGGGAGAGTTGTCGAGAAACAAGAAAGAAAGGAGAGGAGAGGAAAATAAATGAAACACTACATCTGAGAAATAGATGCATTTGGAAGCAGCAAGAAGCTCATAGTGTCCAAGAATCTAGATTTAACATTACATTTTTTGTTTGCTTTGACTTATTATTCCTTTACCAAGGGGATTACATTAATGTCTGGAAAATACGAACTGATACTGAAACAGAATAGATATTTAAGAAATAAAAGATCTGCTTTTATTATATTAATATCAGGATTCTTACTGTCCCCGATTTGTATAACTAAATCCATAACTTACATATTGATTCCTTAAATGGCTGCAACTGTTTGGCTTCCACTCCAGTTGTCTGGAAACCCACTAAGTAATGCAGTTGTATTCTAGTATAGTGACACAACTGTGAAACTCCCTTACATTTTCTGACATCCAAAAAACTCCCTGACATTCCCTGCCTAAGAAATTCCCAAAGAAATCCATGACATTCCAGACATTACGTAGGGTAGGGTAGGGTTGTTGATAACACACACACACAATAAATTACCAGAGTGTGTTTGGAGTGGAAGCCAAACACACACACATACATATATGTGTGTGTGTGTGTGTGTGTCCTACCTCTACAGTCTGCTCATAGGTCCAATCCAGTTTCTTCTTGACTTTCTTCTCTAGGAAGCTGGTGGCCTCAGTCTGTTTGACTCCAGATGCTGTGGCCTTAAAGCCGCAGTAGTAGCCGGCTGGATCACACTTATACAGCTGCGGACCCAACTCTTCATCCAGTCCGATCACTATCATACCTGGAGGAAGGTTGCAAGATGGAGGGGAATGAAGACAAGACAGCAGGAACAAAGAGAAAGAGGCAATGGAATCTATTTAAACATTATGCTCTAAACGCTATATAACAGAAACGATCATTAAGGACTTGTTTCTGGTATCCACACTACTCACAGCAGCCTAGAGGCCTCATCTCAGCATTCTGTGTGTAGACCTGGGAGATGTCCGCCATGCGTTTGCACAACATGTCCACGGGGATCTCATAGCCATACTTATACATCCAGTTAGCCGCTTCATACCGCGCCCTCTGCACCTGAGACCTGCTATCAGCTGGGGGGAGAAGAGGCAGAAAAAGCATTTCACACAAATTAATTTTAAGAAAGGACAAATACATGAATGAACATGACACAATCAAGTTGCCTTTACAGTGAAAGACTATGATAAACTTCCATGAGACGACAGGAGTACTAGAGATGGATTATTACTCTCGACAAGGCAGTCCCTGACCCAGTTATATCACTTTAAATTAGTGCTGAAAACAGGCAGACTCTGGGCTTCTCTGGACAGCTTTGGAATACTGAAAAAAGCTATGAGTTACAAGTTAGAGTTTTAGTTTTCTATTTTGCTAGCTACAATGCATTTGCAACTCATAACGGGTCATGTCTTACCCCTTTTTAAAACTCGGTAGGCGGTTTTTCTGACTAGTATTATGTAATGTTCTGCTGCAACAAGAGTTGGCACTTAATCGCACCAGCTCTGAAATAACAGCTGACAAATGTTATTGACAGATGCATTTCTAGCTTCAAATAAGAAAATGAGTAACATGACAATAAGGCAACAAACAGTGGGTATTTGTTGCTAACCATTATTGCTGATGGAAACTTTTAACACACTTAACCCATTAATTGGCTCAAAGTATTGGGTATTCACCATCAGTTGGACAAGACATTGCTTACCAGTCATGCCGGTCATAACACAGCCAATGTTCTCTGTAATTCTGAACAGATGTGTGACTGTCAAGGCGTCCAACAGCTTGTCCTGAGGAAAAAACAAGACAAAAGAGAAATGTACACCGCATGCTCCACCAGTAATGCAACCACCATGATGACAGCTGTGGAATCTGACCACACGCTTTGTGAAGACACAGAGGCACTAACTTCTGCGTGTTTATTATGTGTCCGTGTATACTGACTGGGACTTTCTTTTGGGTGACGACCACAACACAGTCCTTCCCCCTGACTGCTACGGAGGTCAGTCCTCCCTGGTTGATGGCTTTGAAGGCATACTCTGGAGACAGACAGAAGGAAAAATAAACCCATGAGCTACAAGTGTGCACTTCAAACTTTTAACCATTGTGAGCAAACTAGTTTTTGTTGCATCAGGAACCAAGTTAGCTAGTTGTTTTGCATGCAATTGTACATACACATGACTCTTTATCTACGTATTGCACAATGTATGTAATGTAATGATAGTGGTATTTTAGTTTCACAGGTCGCAGGTCGGCTAACATTTAATGCAGCTCAGTTATGACTCGTTTATAAGAACGAGTAATAAAGTGTGAGAATAGGGGTAAATAGTGTGCTACCTAACTGGCTGTTAGAATATCTGATTGAGAAATTCAATTCAATTCTAATAAAAATATGTATGGTAGCACTTCACAGGTAAAATAAGGTGGCTAGCACAACTGCAACAAAACGAACCTAGTTAGTTCATTATTACTAAACTATATACAGTTAAAGTTAGTCATATATTAATTGCTTATTTTGACCTTATCACAGTGTACTGAAATTAAATCTCTCTAAATAACAGTGAACTATGAATGGGCTAGAGAGAAGATGCTAGCTAATGCTAGCCTGTTAGCTAGTAGTGATGACAGAGCAGGTTGAGTTTTGTCCATATCTTTCATTAACTACTTACCGACTTGGTAGAGTCTTCCCTCCGGGGAGAAGATGGTGATATGGCGGTCAAACCCTGCACTTGACCCCCGAGACATGACGGCTGTAAATAACTGAGGTAAACTGGTAGAGTGGAATAAAAATTGAAACTAAACTGAGAGGCAACAGAGGCAAAACAACATCTAGCACGGATGTGATCTGTCCGATTGCAGGCTTCCATATCCGGGTCACTCTCGCAGCTTTGTAGTTTATAGATGTCACTACAACTGACTACAACCCTGCTGCTTGCTTGTTGCACTGAGATGTTGATCATTATTAGTATTACTAAAAATCTAATCAAATTTCATTTTCCTATGGCTCAAAGTTCAATTAAAGAGTGGAGGACACTTATTTGAGGTACATGTTTTATTTACAGTCCACAGTTCTAATCAAAGCATGAGTTATGAGTGTGTGTGTGTGTGTGTATGTGTGTGTTCAGTGCTTTTTGGTGAAGCAGAGCCATCGTTGTGGTACTTCATAGGTGCTCCTGTCCTCTGTGTCGTCGTAGGGAATGTGCCACGAGTCCGCTGAAGTCTGGACAATGGTGTCATAGCTGGGAATACTCTGAACACACACACACACACACACACACACACACATTCAAACAGTTAATTGGTATGTGCTGCTTTCTTCGTGCCTAATTACCACCCCTCTCCTCTGACACCCTTCCCTCCTCCTGCTCCTCCCTCCTCTTCCTCACCTGGAATTGGACTCTCCTGCCTGCTTGGACGCATCCATCCACTACCAGCTGGTGGCCTCTCTGCCATTTGAAGAAGAGGCGCCTGGTGGCTCCGTCTGGCAGACAGGCTTTGTGGTCCCTCATCAGGTCCCTGCTCACAAACTGACAGTGGTTCCCAGAATGCAGAGCGGCGTACAGCAAGAAAGGGTCATCCTCCGAACTGACAGACACGTAGACCAAAGGGTGTGAGGTAAACTCATTGCAAATAAATTCATTTTTAAAGCATTTTTCTGTGATTACTTCAATGAAAACCTTTTGATTTTAGAGAAGATTTTAATAAATGCATGATGAATGAATTGCAGTTACATGACTGTATGAATAAACTGTGATAATATGAGATTCCTTTTTTTTTTTCTCCAAAGATGCTGCTTCTTAAACATTTGCAGTAAAAAGTCTGTGTGGCCTCTGCTGTGTAAATGTGTTTTATGCGTTTTCTATGGAGCATATTCCATACTATTCTTTTTTATTATCAGCTGCTCACATGTTTTCAGTGAAGAAGCAATGAGCTTTCTGCCGGATGAGGTCCATGTTGTGTCTCTCCCAGGGTCTGGAGGGCCATAGCATGTGTTTTCTCCCCAACACCAGAACAGTCAGGCCCTGACGCTCCAGCTCAGACACCACCGCCAACAACTGAAACACACACACACACCTCAATACTTTTATGTATGTTAACATTAAGAAATAGAACATGAACATAACCCTCACCTGTCTGGATTTCAGCTCCACTCAGATACATAACCACACCTAATGAACGCTGACTGTTAGAATGGGTGTGAATGTGTGTGGGGTAGATTGTATAACATGCCACTGCGTTTTAAAAAGATAAACAGTAGAGATATACAAGTAAATTTGAGTAAGTTTACGTTAGTAGTGTTACAGACACACTGTATGTAAATTCCATACATTTGTAGGTGCACACACCACAAGCTATATTTTTTTGAATGTCTTTTCAGATATGCAGATGGAACCAGAAGAACAACTGTTTATTGTTTCCAAACGGAGCCTTAGATATGGCTGAGACAATTACTGTACTGTAAAGAATAATGCAGTGAAGCACTTCTATCAACCTACTTATTGCCACAGCAAAAACTACCACTCTTTACTTTTGTAGCACTGAACCAAGAGTTTTGTTAAACAGAGATGAAAACTGGGGCATCAATTGCTAAGAAGTTTAGTGTGGCTATAGTGAGTCTGTGGGCCCTGGAAAGGCCTTTAGATGTCATAATTGTATATTATCTGACCTTAAAAGGCTGGTATACTGTATATATACAATTTTTAGCCATGCTAGTGGCAAGGCTCTATGGACGGCAATGTCGGTCAGTTGGTTAGTCCACCACTATGGTCCAGACTGAAACATCTGAACAACTATTGGATGGATTGCAGTGAAATTTTGTGCAGACATTTGTGGTCCCCAGAGGAAGGAGCCTATTGACTTTGGGGAACCTCTGACTTTTCATCTAGCGCCACCATTAGGTCAAAATTTGTCATTTGTCCAACACTTTGCTTTATGACCAAATACCTGCACAACTAATGACATCCCCATCAGCCTCAGCTGTACTTTGTGTTTAGTGCTAATGAGCAAATGTTAGCATGCTAACACGCTAAAATAAGATGCTGAACATGGTAAACATTGGCACATTTTATGTGTATTGATAAATTACATCCTAAAAATCAGCGTGTTAGCATTGTCACTGTGAGTATATTAGCATGATGACATTTAGCTCAAAGCACCGCTGTGCCTAAGTGCAGCCTCATAGTGTCCATGGCTGTAGCCTTGTTAACACTAGAAGTGAATTCCATAACTACTAGAATTGCCGTAAGCGGTCATTTTGACCGTTTAAATTTTAAACTCTATAATCTCTCATGATACATTTATGATAAAAATGAGAGATGAATGCATTTATTGTGTTAGGAAGTTTTAAAAAATAAAATATGTTAGTAAGTTTAATTATGTATTTATCAATATGCATACCATCGCATATAAACCGTAATTATTCCATATATTCACACCAGTATTTTTCTGTAGAGTAATAACCATCAGAGATCCCATTTGCATTTTAAATAATGAAATAGGAATTAGGTAAAAATAATCATATTTTCTTTGCCTTTTGTGTAATTTATATAAAAAAATATTTTAAATGAAAATACTGACACTTTTAGGAAAGGTCAGGTACCAGCAGCATTGTATTTTTTAATTCAACAAAGTTATTGCACATATAAATTTGAAAACGGTCAAAATGACCGTAGTGGCCGTTCGAGTGTTAATCATAAATTCAGCAGGTATTTTCATATTTCATATATAGCTGTGTCGCTGATTTTCAATTTCATTCATAGACATTTGAATAAAAGTTGCTGTCCGTGGCCCTGATGTAAATTTCTATGATTTTTGCATTAATTTTAATAATTTATGTAGCTTTCCCATAAACTATATGACTAGATAGGGAAATAGGTTTGTCTGTTTGTACTTTCCTTTGTCTTGCAGCCACATAACTCCTGAGAAAGATGTGAGATATTTTAATGCAGAGAGACAGATAGTTGACACACACACAGACAGACAGACAGATGTGGGCAGACAAGTAGGCTAGGTGTTATTAAAATCAGGTATTGGCCAGTTATAAAAGGCACCTCCTACACACATCTACTCACACACACTGCAGGGTTAGTCATATTGCAAGCGGCAGAAAAGCCCCTGGGTTGGACAGACATATATGTAGGAAGAAACCACTAAAATCTAGACTGTAAAACTGCGTGTTTGCATGTGTAGAGATGACTCTGAATAAGCACCTTTAGACTGGTGGACTGTAAAATATTTAGCTCAAGTCTTTTCACCTTTTTTTCTATATCACATTTTGCATGCATGTGCATCTGTGTGTGTTTTCTCACCATCTCTGACTGCTTGCTTTTGTCCCTGCTCATATAAGCTACATTCAATCCATCTACGACCACATCAAAAGCAGGCCTCCTCTTCACAAACGCCGTGAACCTCTCCAACTCCTGAACAGACACATAAATACAGACAAAGAGATAAATGGACACAAATGAACAGAGAGTGATATACTGAGAAAAATAGGTCAGTGGAGGAGTAGATATAAAGAAATGGATAAAGATAGACAAGTTATACCTGAATATTGCACAAAAACACTTGAGTTTACACTTCATGACATTACTACTTTTTGCTATTTAACCATAGCGGCTCAGAGTATTTTATAGAAGAGTGTATAGATGTTATTAGAAGCTTCTTAGAGATGCATGAAAATGCAACAGGGCTGAGAACAGACCAATATAGTGACGAATAAATGATTGTGCACATGTTGAGGTGTACTAGAAGTTTTCACTATTCTGTACTAACAAGACAACAAGAGCCTACAGCCATGCTAGCAGCTCTATGAGGCTGTACTTACAGTAGGCACAGTGGTGCTTTGAGCTAACATGCTAACATCAGCATGCTAACATGTTCACAATGACAATGCTAACATGTTGATATTTAGCAGGTAATATTTAAAATGTTTACAATATAAAGATAAACAAAGTGTGTTAGCATGGTAACATTTGCTAATTAGCAATCAACACAACGTACAGCTGAGGCTGATGGGAAATGTCATTAGTTTTGCTGGTATTTGAATCCAAAGTATCAGAAAATTAAAAGTGCTAGAGAAAAAAGTCAGGGGATCACCAAGGTTATTACAATTCATCCTCTAGGGCCCATGAATGTCTGTCCAAATCAGTCTATGGTCCAATCTTTCCAGTAGACGTGGAGATATTTCACTGTATAAGTAATAAATTTGACCTGCTGGTGGCCCTAGGGGAAAAGTCAGGGGATCACCAAAGTCAGCAGGAGTCATCCTCTGGGGAACATGAATGTCCGTACAAAGTTTTATGACAATCCATCCAATAGTTGTTGAGATATTTCAGTCTGGACCAAAGCAGTGGACTGACCAACTGACAGGTCAACATTACCATCCCTAGAGCCACGGCGCTAAAAATGATAATATAAACTGCAGGACAAGAAATGTTGCAGTTGTTTATGTGGGCGAAGCAGATGAAAGAATGGGCTCTCTCTTGTCTTTATATTACATCTCTTTTCTCTTTCTCAGTATTTTAGTGTGCTACCAGCTGGGAGCAAATGTCCATTAAACTCAGAAATAAGTGGGCCAAGCACTCACAAATTTCCCCTTACATTTTTCTTTTTATTAAATAAATAGCAGCAGTCCCCTTACACATGGACATTTCCATATCCACCCTCCTCAGCATGTGTGTTCTGTAACTGTCTACCTGACAGTCAGTGCATTATCTTACTCAGTTCCATTTTACATTCATGAATACAGAGAAATTATTGACGTCAAAATACATTTGGGTGTAGTGTCAGACTTGCTCATTTTCAGTAAAAGGGACTGCCTTCAAAGCAGACAATTTGACTGGCTAATTAACTGGATTTCTGACTAAATGTGTGCAGCCCTGGAAATGTACAGAAAAGTCTGCAGAACTCTCTAACAACATCAGGGGCTTCTTCCTTATTGTGGTCGCGGAGCGTATATGAACTCCACCTGTGAGTTGACTGGCCTGATGGTTGGCTGGTTTTCTCAATGACTGATCATAGACCTGCCAGTAATAAATCTACTGAGATGCCACTGAGATGGCAGAGTGCCAGCTGGCATCTCGACTGACAATAGAGTACTGCGTTATGATAAAGTTTAACACACTGAGGATGTGGGTAATAATTTTTTTCCCTGTTGGTTTTTTAGACTCAGACTAATATGACAAAATGTAAAGTTTTGTTTTTTTTACTTCATTTGCACTGTCCAATACTCAAACTTACTCCCTCTAAAAAGGGACTAATATATAGTATTTAAGTAAAAAGTCTAATGTGGAAAGACATCTGTAGATATTCAGTTTCTGTGTCAAACTTTATTTTAGAACAACTACAGCACCTAAAGGGCTGCACTGCAGGGAATGCAGAAGGTTTCATTATGAGTCCCATTCTAGTCAATGTGTAAAATACTATGTTACAGCTTTGTACCATAACAGAAAGGTAGTGCTAAAGCTTAGAATATGCCTCCAGCACGTGAACAATGTTAGTACTTTCGCTTTTAGCAGCAGTATGGAAATAGGTTGCTGTGAATTCCCCTGGACTTGAAACTTGACTGCGTGCATACTATCACAAACGCACAATCAAAATGGGGACCGTAAAAATGTAAAAAAGGCTGTAACATTTCTCCTCTGATGGAACTGTGCTCTAGATTAAACACCTGCTTGAACACATACACGCACACGTACATTATGGGACAATCGCAACGTGCACTTTCACATTGGAGGTTGATTTTGGTTGAGATGGGGGAGATGTGTGTGTGTTTTGGGTGGGAGGCAAAATAAATTAGAGGAAAAGACTGGTGGATGATGGACAGATGGAAGTGTGGAGATGAGGAGAGCGATTGGTTATGATGGAGAAAGGGTTCAAAAGTCCAAAGGAAAGTAAAAAAAAAATAAAAAAAATAAAAAAAGATTATATTGGCAAAGAAAAAGAAAGAGGGAATGAGAGCAGGAGAGGGAGGAAGAGAGAGACGGAGAGAAAGACAGACAGAAAGTCCAGTATAATTATCCAGGGACTTTCCAGAGCTGATATGTGAAACCAGCTCATTGTGCTGCTGTGGATAATATGACTGCTTAAAACACACACACACACACACACACACACACACACACACACACACACACACACACACACACACACACACACACACACACACACACACACACACACACACACACACACACACACACACACACACACACACAGATACATTTGCACCTGCATACATAAGCTTACAGTGCCCATGCACCATTATTACACAAAGCACAATACTATACAGCATTACCATTGGTGTACAAAATCAAAATGCAAAAACACATAACTGACTGCAGGATACAGGCTATCATTACATCAATCAATTTGAATTCAAACACTTTAATAGGAACTGTGAAGAAACTATATGTGTAAGTATCCATATCAACCTGACATGGTGAGATGGTCAGCAGTGTGTTTATTTAACCCCATAATTGTCTATATATTTTACAGTAGCATAATGTGCAACTGCTTTCAAAGCGCTATACTGAAGAAAAAAATCCTCCCTGTGCATAGAACCTACTGTAGACTGCATTACTTTACACGTATCTGTGTTCTATGAAGTACACTTGGATAGATTTTTGGGCCAGTATTGTATCCAAATTGCAATCAAGGGGAAGAGAGAAACTGAACCCAAAAGTATTTGGGATAAATGATTGCTAATAGCAGCGGCTGTTATACCAGATCACAATATACAGGCTGACCTTGTATGTAAGCATTCTCTTTTACTTCCTATGATTGTTATTTGTGGAATTGAAGTGCAACATTTGCATTGTAGTGAACTGAAATTGGTTCAAAGAAAAAAGCAGAAGACTGACTACATGTTAAAATGTTAAAAATACAACAAACTGTTCTTGTTTTGGTATCCGATGCTTATAACTGTGCTGAAATATGTTCTATTGGCGCAACACATGAAGCTCCTGTTGGCAGAAAAACATATCGTATGATGGAAGGTTATTTAGCTCTAACAGTACACTACATTTATTTGACAGCTATAGTTACTAGTTAAGATTTTACATTAAAAAAAACACACGATAAGCTTATAAAATACAGTGCATTGCCAAAGATTAAACCACTGGTTCCCCACCTTTTTGACTTGTGACCTCTTACAAAAAAACAGTACCTGGTTGGGGCCCTTTATGAGTTGTTAGAGGTTCCAACAAAGACATTTCCCCTCAAACTTCTCACATGGTTTCATTTCAACAACTGTTTGAGGCCCAAAGAGATAAAATGATCCAATATTGCACAATATTGTTTTTTCTTCTTTCCTCCCCCATTAATTATCTCACAGCCCCTCAGATCTATCTTGTGATCTTTTGGTGGGGCACGACCCCTACGTTGGGAACCACTGGACTAATCTACCTGTACTGTAAATAAAGAAGTTAAAACTAGCTCCACCTTGACCAGCTACAACAGTAAAATGCTGCAGACATTTTACTTGTAATGGAGTATTTCTACATTGTGCTATTAATGCTTTTACTTAAGTAATGGATCTGAGTACTTCTTCCACCACTGGAAACTGACGCCTCAAAAAGTACTATTTTTGTTGAAACTGTGCGTCAGAGAGGAGTTCAACATAATAGATTTCACAAAGGTGGTAAAATAATGGCTGTTCTGTTAGTTTGCAAAACAAACAAACTCCTCTTCCCCTTTGCATTGATGCCCTCCCTCTCTTCCTCCGTCTGTCTCTGTCCCTGCCTGCATCTGTTGCTTCACTGGTGTCTGAAGCACTCAGTTTGACCTTAAAATGAATTGCCTTAAATTTGGGAATTAATAAAGTCAGGTTAAACAGCATGTCTGTCTACCTTCCTTATTCTGTCTCCTCTGCGGGAGGTAGCTGTGGTCCAGATTCACATGGTTCTCCACATGCTGGAAATCCCCTCAATTTAACTAACTGTTGCCCTAACAAACTCCCCCTGACTACCGAAAAACACAAAGGAAAACATGCTAACTTTCTCCCTGTTCATAAATGAAATATGACATATTATTAACATGTTACTGAAGTTGCCAAGTTTCTTTTTGGAACAATTTCGGGCGAATAACATTTGTTTTTAAGTTTACTGTCACTGGCATTATAAAAAATACAGCCAGTACATTCCAATCCAGTTAAAAGCTTGTGCCTTGGCTCTCTCTCCACACAGACAGTGCACATAAGCATGCAAGATACAGTGATGACTGCCTTTTCTTGGTTATAAAAAGGGGTATACAGGTTAAAACTATGGTCCTCATTTTGTCTTTAACTTTGCGTGCATGTGTGTGCTGTCCTGTCTGCTAGTATCAAGATCCTAATTGTCTGTGGGCTGAAGCTGTCTATCAAACAGGTGGTGTGAGTCATATCGCTTTGGAAGCACTTATAACCATGACCTGAATGATTGGTACTCCCATTGATACATTCACACACCACGTTTGCTTCCTAGGACAGGAAGGACAGGACAACGGTCCCTGCCACCTCAAACATGCAAAATATGTCATTTCCATTTCATGTTTCATGTTAAACATTACCAACCTATTGCACCTAAGCAGCAGAATACTTTCCCTTAAATAAGTAGTTTGACATTTTGAGAAATATGCTTATTCGCTTTCTTGCAGACAATTAGATGAGAAGACTGATACCACACTCATATCTTGTCTGTCAAATATGAATCTATTAGCATGAAGACTAGAACCCCTCCCCCATAAAACCACAAGTCGTCATTTTTACAGATTAAACAAACAAGATATAACATGTTAACTGGTGAGCGTCAGAGGTGCTGGTAGGCAGATTTCTTTTAATTTTTGGATTATTTCCAGTCTTTTTGCTAAGCTAACCGGCTGCTGGTGCTAGCTTATTTAACAGGCATTTCATTTAACTCTTGGCAAGAATAAGCATGTTTCCCAAAATGTCAAACTGTTCCTTTAATCTCTGTTTTATGTTTTATTCTAAGACTGCTGTGAGTGAAGCTAAAATAATTTAATGTCATTGGTATCTATGAAATTGTAAAAAGTAATACTTTGTTATACTAGCAAGAATACAGAGAGGCTAGTTAGTTGTACTCAGCAAGTGTCTGGATGGCTTTATCTATAGCAGATACTAGCCTTATCCCAATTTAAAAAAGAGACTATAAAGGCCAGAAAAAAGATGACCGGGCAGTATCATCCTCTGTGTCTTGGACTAATTACTAAATATCAAAGTCATACCAGCCCGAGAATTGAATCAGTAAAGCCTTAACAGTGAGGTGCACTGTGCCTGATGCTAAACTCAGCTTAACAGCTGCATCAAAAGGAGATCTGTTCATGAGCTGTCATTCATCTAGATAGTGAAAGTGTTTAATAAGGTGTTTCAACTAACCTCAACAGCCTAGTGCTGCATGTGTACCAATGACGCCATCTAGCAGAGGTTAGAGAGAAGGAGCTAGAAAGCTCATGTGCTATGCTGCTGACAGATATGCCTCAAAATAGATATCTGATTTTGGTTTAGAAAGACAATTTTTTACACATGTTTAGAAAAACGTGGAATTGTTATTTAGGATTAATGATTTCCAATTAGAAAATAAGCTGACAAAAACATACTATTATACTATATACTATTATATAACATACTGCTGAAGCTGAAAGTTCACAAATCTTTGACACAAAGCATAATTAACACAATTATTATGTCCTGTATTAATCTAAAGGTGAATATGAATGTAGATCATATTTAACGAACAAACTGCAGGTGCAAATCAATTACTAAAACTTAATATCATCAAATATATTGCAATTAATCTGTGTATAATTACAATTTATTATTTCATAACTGCATACAATGGAATAAAATAAAAAAGAAACCCACATATTATGTCTTCAAGTCCTTATAAAGATGTATTTAAGCTATTTAAATGCTCTTTATGACCTTTGATTTGAATCATGAGAGATTTATTCAGAGTTCTTCACGACCCATGGAAACCCTGCTTAGTGTGTGTGTGTGTGTGTGTGTGTGTGTGTGTGTGTGTGTGTGTGTGTGTGTGTGTGTACCTCCGGTGTAGTCTTGGTAAAGACATCTTGTCCCTGAATGACGTCGGCCATCACTCTGTCTTTCAGCTGTTGGTACTCCTCAGCAGTCAGCTGGATGGATTCTAACCCAGACCCACAACACCCACACACACCCCTAAACACACACACACGCATACACATACAATATATACATAAATGACACATACATACATACAGAACACACAATTTTGCCCATGCACAGAGATGGATGAAAACACATAAACAGCTATGGAGATTCATGTTGAGGCAGGAAGGGGTGTAATTACTTTGGGGTGGCGCTGGTCCAACTTCCTGTCCATTTCTGCCCTGTGAGGCTGAAGACAGGGAGGAAGAGGCAGACAGAGAATAGAGAAATGAGAGCGAGAAGTGACGGGTTGAGGTGGATAAAAATGGAAGGGAATGAGATCATGTTAAGTTCATACAGACAAGGGAAAATGACTTCAGGGATGAATGTTGGTTTGTAATTCTAACTTTTTATCAGTATAAAAGGGAGGAAAGAAGTTATGGTTTATTGGCCACATTATGGTTTTAAAAGCAGCACTTTAACTCCATAATTGATCAGCCTGATCAAATAATATCTTTTATATCTGTGTTTTTATATTTCTAAAAGTTTTTTTAGGCAAATTTCTATCATATTGAAAGACCTTGCCACAGTCGAGAGAACTGAATTTAGGAAATGTATAATGTGCATCCAGCCTCAGTTTCCCACCGAACCCTCAGTATGTTTATCACTCTCTTGTACCTCTCAAACCAGGTCTTGATGATGCTGGCGAGGCTGTGTTGGGGGTAGATCTGGTTGTTCCTCATGTAGAGCAGAATCCCCAGCAGCCTCTCCTGGTGCTCAGACTGAGACATGGCCTCTGTCTCCTTATTCGCCCTCACTCCCTTAAACAGAGCGTCCCAGGTCTCCTGGTGTGGGCTCAGACCCTTTTCAATTAATTCATCATAAAGAGCCCAGGCAGTGGTCATGTCACCATGTAACATTGCTGCTGAGATGACATCACCATAGTTGCGTGGTGATGGGGTAAAGACCTGTTAGGATGATAGTAAAACCAGGTGATGATAGAGTAGGGATGTCATGTCCTCCAGCTCCAATATGAGTTTAATATGTTTTTTTAAGTAACAAACAAAACACTGTTCACCTTCTTAACCTCGTGCAGGATGCTGACAGCCTGTCTCCACCTTGCCGTCCGGCTGAAGGACTTGATGAAGAGGCTGGAGGCTCCCGTTTCCAGAGAAGGGAAAGTTCCCTGCATAATGTCATAGACATCAAACACCTCGGTGTCGTGGCCTCTGTTCACACACAGCGTCAGGTACCGCAGTAACAGCTCATAAGACAGCGTCCCTGTTTCCATGGCTACAAAAGTCAGCAGGGATCTGTGGAAGAAAAGTGCAGCACATGCTTAATTCATTGACCTTTATACTGCTCTTGCCTTGCTTATACTTTCTTCTATTTGGTTATTTACAATAAATGTCAAATTAGATTTAACCCAACATGCTAAAATATAGGGCTTACACAGCTTCTCCACTATAAGCTGTAAACCTGAACTTGGACAAAATAACAAAGTATCAAATGAACAGACATAATGTAAAGGTTCCTGTTTACTGTAAGGACAATTGGATCTCAACTAAATGTATCTCAAAATCACAGACACACAAACACACTTGTCCTCCTCTCACTTGGCAGTGTCCAGCTCAGCCCCAGAGGCGAGCAGCGCACACATCATCTGGATGTCAAAGCGCTGCGAATTTCCCAGAGACTCCTTCAGCTCCCTCCACTCAGCTGCAGAGAGCGGCCGGTCAGGAGGCTGCACCTTCCCTGTGAAACATTCATGCTGCAGTGAAGCAAACTGAAACAATGATTCACAAATTTATTTCTGCACAGTTATTTGAACTGCCTTATCCGTGCACATAATTTGTTTTCTGAAATGTTGTTGTAGTTTGCATCAAAAAGGTTCTGACTGTGAGGAAAAAAACAAAGCTTTCCCGAATGGAAAAAGGTGCCTACTCAAGTATCCAGTATGTCCTACCTGCTCCTCTAGTTGTCCTCCCTTCAGGCTCCTCTTCATCCTGAGAGACCAGAGCTGCTTTCCTCTTTACCATCTCTGCCGTCCTCTTTGCCGTCCCAGCAGCAAACACAGATTTGGGGAAGGAATGCTTCTGCCGAAGAGTGAAGCTCTTACCTCTTCCCTTCACGGCATCACCCAAAATTTCCTCTTCCCTACGTCGGATGGTGCCATTTTTTACTCCCCCCGGTCCACTGTTCCTTCTGTCTGTCTGTCTGCCACCTAGGTTGGGGTTAGTGTCTCTGGTGCACAGAAAGCGTGCAGAGAGAGGCAGCTGTGGTGACTTGAACAGAGAAGTATTTAGTGTGAAGAAAGCTGAACTTCCCTGGTGAAAGAAGGGCTTTAAGGGTTTCAGGCACATTCTGACTTTTAATATCAAGGAGGACCCCATGTTAAGATGTTTAACCTCTGGGCTTGTGAGAACTTAATGTAGATGATTTATCACTAAGCTTCACATTCACTTCAGTTATAAATCAGCAATAATCTTTAACGAACATGTTAACATGTTAAGATTTAAGCTACACACTGTAGCAACACTTATTTCCCAAACCAACTGACCACAAAACTATCACATGCTGTTAGCTGTTAGTTACATGAATCGATGATCTGGAAATGAGACCAGCCAGCTGACATTGCTGTTTCCAAATACCAGTAGTTACCCAAATATACCGATCACTCTCTCGTTGGCTCTATAGATCATTATAATCCTTTAACTGCGACTCACGCTTTCCTTCGATATTCAATTTCAATCACTAAAACAGTTTCCTTCTTTCTACATAACTTCATGGATAACTGTGAGCCATGGCTGTGAGCATGACTCGAGTCGCACAACTTGACGTCATCAACGCTTGACAGCTCCGTTGGTGAACTGCGTCAAGTTTTTGAAGATAACGACCAAGACCGGAATAAGCAATTTGGTTTTAAAATGAAGGCGCAAACTGTACAAGAGGACATGTAAATATTTGAAGAATATTTGGGAAAAATATCAACTTCATTAATTTACTAAAGATTTGTACAGAAGTATATTCTTATTGTACTTTACTTACTTTATGTACTCTGTTACTTAAGCCACTGTGCATCCTCCTCCCTTAGAATTTTTAGTTTTAAATAGACTATGAGACTTCCTATAATCCTTTAATGATAGCATTGATGACTTTACAATGAATAATTTATTTGAATTAATATCAACTAAGACATCTACTTAGCTGCTTAAATGTTTGGCTTTTGTTGGTTTTACGTTTTCGCAAATTTATAGAAATTCCGCTTTTATTTTGTAATTAACAAATCCAAACCGGAAGCCAAATTTTTGTTCAGTCAGCAACTTGACGTTGTCCCATATTTGGGTAGCTTGGCTACTTTTGTACACAAGTCTACTTAACTTTGTATTTGACTTTTGGGATGGAAAGGTTATACTGAAGAAATATTAGATTCACTTCGGAGCAGGTATGGCTAAAGAACAACAGCCTCACTGGTCGGATATTTTGAAAAGGAGGTTAGCAAACACCAAAAAAGGTGAGACAAAAATGTAAACTAACGTTATATACTGGCTAACGTTAGCTGCTTTGGATTGATAGCTGTCCAGTGAAAGCCGTTGGTTAGCTAGTAGCTAAGTCAACATCAACATTTATGTGGATTCCTTTGCTTTTACTGATATCAAGTTCTTTTTGATCCATGTCCCCTGTTGCTGTACAGATGAGAGAAGCGATGAGGAAAAGAAAGCAGAAGAAACTGAGCTGTTCACCAAATATTACACAGAGTGGAAGGGAGGAGGCGACAAAGACAAGTCCTACAAGAACATCCCACGATTTTACTACAGGGTATTATTTAAATACATGACATATGTAAACCCAGTGAAAACTGTTGTCATCTATTTCATTTTGATTGTGTTATGGTACAAGACAGAGGACTAAACTGTGCCATCACCAAATCCCCCTAACAGCATGTCCTTTTGAAGAAAAATATTACATTTCGAGGAACAAGGATATGTAGAAACAAATAATAAAGCTACAAGATTAATTTGGATAAGCTACTGTATTGCAGGACACCCTAAATTACATTAATAAAATATGACACTAGAACAAAACAAAGCAGTGAAATGCAGTTTTAGCATTAGTAACTGATTGCTTAATTGAAGTATTCCAGGACTGGCAGTCAGTTTTATTCTGCAAGGTGTTACAACTCAGCTGTCTGACGGTGATGATGATGCTCTTACATTACAGTAGGGTACAGCAGTAACACTGAAACAACGGTGTTGGTGGTAGTGATGGTGAAGATCATTGATGTGTAGTTGCCAGCAGAGGCTTGCTGTTTAATGATGAAGATCTGCAGAAGTGAAAATAACTCCGGTGATGATGATGATAATGTTCTGCAGCTACCAGCAGAGGATGAAGTATTACTTCAGAAGCTGAGAGAGGAATCCAGAGCCGTCTTCCTCCAGAGGAAGAGCAGAGAACTGCTGGATAATGAGGAACTACAGGTAAAACACACACACACACACACACTTAAAAGTAGCCAACATAATGACGTACTTCTGCATAAATAACACCACTGCAGGTTTGTTATTTACTTTGTTCTCCTTTTCATTTTTGTCTTTCTGTAGAATCTGTGGTTTCTGCTCGATAAGCACCAGGTGCCTCCAGTGAGTGGAGAGGAGGCCATGATCAGCTATGAAGCCTACCTGCAGGTGGGGGAGAAGGCCGGGCCCAAGTGCAAGTAAGTAACAGGAAGTAGAGGTTTACTGGCAGCAGCACAGTTTGGGTAAAACCCCCTGTGCCGACCTTCTTTTATAGCACAGTGTGTCCTTGTTTGCACCAAGGATTCATGCTAGATCAAAGGTTGATTATGGAAAATATGTCACCTTAACTTTATATCCACCTGGCATCAGTGTGTCTTGGCTGATGGGATGACTGTATATTCAGATCAGGCAAAAACACATCAAATTCTAATTGCATTGAAAATGCGATCACTACCTCTGGAGGCTGTCAGAGATACATTTGGCCACATTAAACAACCCAAGCAACATACACACTCTGTGGCCATTTTTTTTTGAACCAGGAAGTGGACACATTTTAAGCCAGTAGTTAATGTGTGTCCACTCAGTTTTAAAGGGCTTGAATATTAAAAAAGGAAGTCATGTTTTCATTGTGGCAAAGGAAAGAGAAGTCTGGCTTTAATGTGTATCTTGGAAAAGTCTTGAAAAATAAAATCCAGCTAAGATAATCCTGTACCTAGGGTGAAGAAACACGTTAACAGCAGATGTAGCAGATCGAACAGAGTAACGTAATGAATTGTAACAATTTCTGTCCCCTTCTCTCCTCTCTTTCCTTCAGAAAATTCTTCACAGCCAGTGTGTACTCCAAGCTGCTCCACAGCGACCCTTATGGCAGGATCTCCATCATGCAGTTCTTTAACTACGTCATGAGGAAAGGTCTGAACCTTCATTTGCAAAAATTTGCTAAGATAAATAAGTATAATATATCTTAAAAAGTTAGAACAACAACAAAAAACAGATTCAGGTTTTAAAGGCTTCTTTACTGCCAACTTTTCGGTTACATCAAGATATTTCCTTTGGTGTTTGGTTCTGTTAGTATCTCCCAGCCCTGTTTACTTACTTGGATTTATCTGTACTGATGAATATCTTGTCACTGAATGTGACATTTCTCTTCTCTCTGTGCATCTAGTGTGGCTGCATCAGACCCGGATAGGTCTGAGTCTGTACGATGTAGCAGGACAGGGCCACCTCAGAGAGTCGGTAAGCATTCCCATCAGTAACCACGACTTTCAGCTGGAGTAACATACAAAGTTTTTCCTCTTTTAAAGTAATGAGCAGCCAGCTCAAGAATAATGGTTTAGCAGTACTACTGAAAAATGCCAGGAAAAGTTGACGCTCATTATTCGGTGTAGGATCTGGAGAACTACATCCTGGAGCTGATCCCCACTCTGCCTCAGCTGGACGGACTGGAGAAGTCCTTCTACTCCTTCTACGTCTGCACTGCTGTTCGCAAGTTCTTTTTCTTCCTCGACCCCCTCCGAACCGGTGAGACAGAAGCCCACGCAGTAAAATGTTGAATAACACACGTCAAAGCGTATTATTATCTATTTTAAATGGGCAGTACAGACGAAGGTAATGGGTAAAGAAACATGTCCAGAGAGGGCTGTATTTGAAGTGATATCTGTGGGTATAATGTGTGTTTATAAGGATGCCACACTGACGTGTAACAGGAAGAGATTGGGTTTACAAAGTCAACAACATTTCCTTTACTGAGGTTGTTTTGTGTTTCAGGAAAGATTAAAATCCAGGATATATTGGCCTGCAGTTTTCTGGATGACTTGTTGGAGGTAGATTTGTTTTTTCTCACATTTCTTAACCTTTTTATGTCCACATCCATTGTTTTTTTTGTTTTTTTCCACAATTGAAAATGTATGCTGCAATCAATTGTGTAGGTGTAGGTGTTAAAATGTTACATGTTTATTAGGTTTTTTACACTACCAGCAGGCAGTTAAAGGTGGGGTAGGCAGTTTTCTTTTGGCGTCATTGGGCAAAAATGCCATATTAACCGTGCAGCATATTCAAGTGGTCTGAGAGCAAACCTCTACTTCACCTCTACTACGGCGTTGCAGCTGCCTCTAAAGCCTGGGTTGCACAAATTTTGCCTACCCCAGCTTTAAAGGACCAAAATAAGTTTTTTTTAAAGGGACAAATATAGGAATAGACTGTAATTATAATAGTCACCCTGAAAGGTGTGTCATTTTGTAGCTGTGTTATGTGGATTAATGCTGTTTTTTTGTTTGTTTCTTGTTACCTTGTGAAATGGTCCAACATTACAAGGCTAATTCATTGTTAAGCAATACTCCCCCCCACAAGTGTAAAGACCGGCTGATGTCATTTCTTGCTTCTCCTCTCACACACTCCCCCCTCTGTGCTCCTAGCTGAGAGATGAGGAGCTGTCTAAAGAGAGTCAGGAGTCCAACTGGTTCTCGGCCCCCTCAGCTCTCCGAGTCTACGGTGAGAAAGGGATCTTGCAGTGCAATTCATTTTCAGCAATGTGGTTAATGATGAGATATTTTAGTTCCAATATTACATAATATATTATATATATTATCTGTGCCAGCGAAATTACAAGACTTTGGTGGAAGCAGTGTTCTGTTTTTACAGTATGTAATTAACTGATTTTAATATCTATATTTCTCTTTCCTCAATATCTAGAGGAAAGTAGAAAATTCTCAAAAAGTCAAAGGTCGACGCCATGTGTCTATGTAAGAAGTCAGCTCAGTAAAGATCGCAGACTACAGCCTGTCAGTGGCTGCGCTTGTGTTTTTGTCATTTCTGGATTTCTGTGTCTTTACAGGCCAGTACCTCAACCTGGATAAGGACCACAACGGCATGTTGAGCAAAGAGGAGCTTTCACGCTACGGCACAGCTACGCTCACCTCGGTCTTCCTGGACAGAGTCTTTCAGGAGTGCCTCACCTATGATGGAGAAATGGTACAACCAACAACAGTGGTCCACACATACAGATGGGTGACAGATGAAAGGACAGCTTCAGCAACTGGGTTGAGATCTGGTGGCTGTCCTGTCCTGCATTGAAGCATCTGCTGCTGTTGTGTTTTTCCTCTCATTTATTCAGGGCTTTCCTTTTAACTGCTCAACCTGTCTGTATGTTAATGGACAACTTCAAACAAACTCATAAGGTTCATCTTCAGCTGCTCATTGGGTGAACACAGTGCATCCTCTCTGGGAAGCTGACACACACATTTGATAACACTTTATAATGTTGACAATTATAGGGTACTGATCTATATCTCTCCTCCATGCATACTTTTAGACTCCTGTGTGCTGGGTCTACATAATTGTGTTCCTCTTCTTCAATCTCAGGACTATAAGACCTATCTAGACTTTGTATTGGCGTTGGAAAACCGGAAGGAGCCAGCAGCGTTGCAGTATATTTTTAAACTTTTGGACATGGAGAACCAAGGATACCTCAACGTCTTCTCCCTCAACTATTTCTTCAGGGTATCAGCTGCACATCCCTCACACAAACACACCAATGGTTTCAAACACACTGCATGCAAAGAATACCTTGTCTGCATCACTATGGTGATCATCCACCTGTTACATTGATTCTTAAAATCCTATAAGCCCCTCTTTAAGGTCAGGGCCTAGCTTGTATTTTTTTCCCTCTTTGTATTTTTTAGGATCAGAAATACAAGAACACACACACACACATTCACACTTGCTGTGTTATGTAAATATTTCATGATGCTGTGCTTTGTTCTTCAGGCCATTCAGGAGCAGATGAAACTCCACAGCCAGGAGCCTGTCTCCTTCGAGGATGTCAAGGTATATTGTGCGCACACACTACACATACACACAAACATCCAGTCCAGCCAAGTTTCTTTAACACACTATTCCTTGTACACAACCTTGGTATAATTATGGCAGTAATGTAGTGGGTGCTTTTAAGATGCTGAATGTTACTTTCAATTTATTTTCAATGAGAGCTGTCCAACGTCTTTCTGACATAGCTTATGATGGGTCCATCTCAGTCAGATTTGCATTTATTTTAGTTGATTCTTTGTTTTGGGGTAAAAAAAGATGAACATCGTGATCACCGTCTCTCCTCAGGATGAGATCTTTGACATGGTGAAGCCTAAGGACCCCTATAAAATCACTCTCCAGGACTTGGTAAACAGTTGCCAGGGTGATACCGTCACCAGCATCCTGATCGACCTCAACGGCTTCTGGACCTATGAGAACAGAGAAGTGCTGGTTGCCAATGACAACGACAGTAGCAACGCAGCTGACCTGGACGACACCTGAGGATGACTCGGAGACACTCCTGTTACCAGAAGGCCACATTTTCACCTCCAGCCTGAAAACCAAGTACCTGCTGTAGTGTCAGCACTGAACTGAAGTGAACTGAACTCTTACTGCTGACTCAGGTCCCTCTGGTTAAGGTTTAGCTAAATGTCTACATTATGAAAACCTTGAGATGAATAGAGTGAGGGGGAGGAAAATGAACGAGCTGGATGGAAGGAGGAAAGCCAGACCCGGTGCTGTTTGTGAATATTGTTCTGTGTTCCCGCCTGTTGTTTCCTGTAAAGAAGACCTAATACACATCTTTGTCATTGACCTTTTTAGAATACATGTTTCTTTTTCATGCCTTTTCTGACAATGCCTAAATCTTTCACTTTACTTGGTATAATGGAAACACCTTATTATCATCATTATGTGAAAAAATCAAAAGGCCCAAACACAAACATAATAAAACGACTGACTGTCAAATTAAACTTAAAGCGGCTATAATCGATACTTTTATATTAACAGTGGATCAATTGACTGATGTGTAGTGTGGTGAAAGGGGTCACTCATAGTGACGGACCAACAGAGAATTATCACCTGACTCTTCAGTACCCCTCAGCTCTACAGAGCTTTTTAGTGTCTTTCAGCTCATTGTTTTGGTTTTCCAGCTTGCAACTTCACTGGTTTGGTTTTTCGCCTGAAGCAGGCAGCTGCTTTCAGTGGAAACTCCTAAAAACCCAGCGTACACTACCTGCCAAGCACCACATGGCAAACAGACAACTAGCTGGTGATATTCACTGGTATTAAGGAGGAGTATTTTGCAGCTCAAGAGCCAGATATTTCCCTCAGAAGTTGGTGAAAACCAAAAACAGCTAAAAGGAGAATGAATATTGGACATTTGGTAGGTGGTCAGAAACACGACTCCAAATGAATAATAATGTTGCTCTGCAAGTTACTGATGTGTAAACAAGCAACTGTTTGCTAACAAGTTTGCCATATCAACTAAAAAGGTGATAATATGTCGATGTTTTGTTCACAGCTTGTTTTAATGCCCCCAACCGCTACGGCAGTGTAGGGATTTCTGGCACAACTTCACCTACTTCCAACTACCAACTACCAACTTAACTCCAGCAACACTTGTAGTAGAAAGAAAGAAAACGTCTTCAAGAAATCTGTTATTGCAGTTGTTTATCTTCAGGAAATCAACCAAACCATGGCACAACATACGTATTTGAAGTCATTTCAAAACATGGACGTTCATTCTTGCCTCAGTATTTGTGACAAAATACTCTCCGCTGCTGACCAGTTACTATCTTTTGGAGCTTTCAAATGTCTCACGGCCTTCATCAGCACATGGAGGTCATTTGTTGTTTCATAATTTTACCCCTTTAAAGAAGAGTGTCCCAAAATGTAGTTGTTACCATTAGTGATAAAGATGTAATGTTATAACATCATAACTACATGTAATAACAATAGTTTTGGGAGCATTTTTCTAAAATTGAATCTGAAGTGTAGATATGCAGAAAATGCCCCCAACTCTTTTTGCCTTGAATTTGATGTTAAACAGAAACCGTGTTTTGAGAGTTCATGTTGAAACAAGTCAGAGCTGGGTCATGAGATGGGGAGATTCAAAAGTAAATAAAACCGTAAACGCACAAGTTGGAATGATAGTTTTATAAGATGGTTGGGATTGTTAAAAAACCTTCATAGTTTTAATGATTTCATTTTTATGCCTACCACTGTAGTACCTTATAGAGCTACCATTAAAGAACTTTCTAGGAAGTAAAGCAGGCGGTTAATTCCTTTATAACAAAGTGGAATAATTGTGAAAAAAGTAATTTTTTGTATCGTATAATAAAAACATCAAAAGTCAACCTTTTGAATATTTAAAGGTTTTATTAACACACCGAAAATATAAATATATATATATCATTAAAGGTTTGTCAAAGTAAACAAAGCTTTTGCATATGTTTGCCCTTTTTACACATAAAAAACATAAATAATATCCTTCAGTGACTAATGGAGTGTTATTAACAGACAAACATTTTATGGTCTGATGTGGGAGATTTCATTGTCAGTATACCTTTAAAGCCCATTTTGAAAAGAGGTGTGCGTAATTTCTCTGCATCCGGTCCATCGCTGGCTAAACGCTGCAGCCCTGAGGAGATCTGAGGCCTGTCACCATGGACACCACACAGCCATACAGTGGATCAGAATAATCAATAAGAAGCTTATGACAGCTCAGTCTCAGAATTACGCCCGCTGCGCTGCTAAACACTCATATGAAATATTTCCACAAGGACACTTAAGGAATGAACCCTCAACACACACACGAAGATAGTAGCACTGTGTGTGGACAACTCTTCTTGCCAATGTCGATTTTCAAAGATTTGAACTATATTGATATTATTAATCAATCTACATTGGCTAAACAATTGGCACTTTTGGCATTTCCAACAGAAAACAATTAGTACTACTTCAGGCAAGTTGTTTCTGTTTGTCAACCGATCGAAGTATTATCACAGAAACACATTTTTACATTGTGACAAGTGGAAAGTAAAAAAAGCACATTTCTGTCAGCTGCCCGGCTTAAAATCTCAATAGTGCGCACGTGGGCCTGTAGCACTACAGCTGATCAATTATAGCTGACAGCTGTGAGCTCCTTCACATGCAGCAGAGAAGCCTATGAGTCACTACAGAGTCAAGTACTGTACCAAGATCCTATAGCAGGGACAGTTACAGTCAGGCTCTAGTCAGAACTACTGGATGGTTTCACTTGTGCCAATGACTTAGATATGATTTTTAAAACATCACATCTGAGCAGGCAGATCTTGTGCTCTGGAGGGAAACAAGACTGTGGTCAAATTAGTAAATAATATATGAAAGGAAACATCATACTCATTAAATTAGCTTTTTGGATTAACCAGCCCTTAGTTTGACTCTGTGACAGTGATCCATGGCTGACGCCTCTGTATGGAAATGACCAGTCAGTCCACATATTATGTGCGTCCTGCCTTGAGGAAGTATTCATGACTACTAAAAGGCTGCGGCAGCAGGGGTGTCTATGTTTTTGGATATTATGTTGAACATATAAGGTGCTGTTTGATGAAACTGAAGGACTCAGGACTATGTTTCTGTTCAATCTTGGCATTGGTTAATGAATAAGCTGATGTTTTAGACGCCAGGTTATCTTGTCAAGTGAGGGCATTAACAGTAAGTTAGTATACGTACTGTAATTTAGTATATGAGTAATTTCAATGCGATCTGTTTTACTTTTATTTCTAAATTCCTTAGATGACTGTATAGCAATGAGAGGCTAAATAATTGGAGAGTACAACACGTCGCCAGTGCACTACACCAGTTCTGGCTACTGATGTCATCTCTCTCTGCTGATCTTTATAGCTTGGAAGTGAAACACTATCCAGGTCTATTACACTTTGCAAATGCACACACCAGGTGTAGAGCAGAAATGGCTGGGCAGTGCCAGTATCAGGCCAAGCCATTACAAATCTGGCTAAACTTATTAAATGTCTTACTTTGCTTATATACAGCAGCAGGATCAGCTGTACAGTAGATGTAGCTTTTGTCTGTTGATGCTGCTGCTAATCCCAGAGACAGGGCTGCTTCACTTTCTGCTCTCTCTGTTTTATTCAGGGTGGATTTCCATCCATTTACAATTGATGAACAAACTGAGATTGATGTCTATTTCTCTATAAGATTAAAATCCAGCATTTACTTCACTTTTTCAGCTGATGTCAATTTAAAGTGAGCTGAGCCCAGTCCTAGTTTGGTCAATAAAAAGTTAAGCAATACGTCTCAGTGTTGCATACGATTTCAGACTATACACAAATTTACATTCACAGGTAAAGCTAGTGCAGCCACCTCCACAGCCCTTTAAATTTTTCCCTGCACTGTGTACTAAGATCTCTTTTTATAAAATAAAAATGTAGAAAAATAACATCATTAATCTATACAGCTAAGTAAATCAGGCTTTAGCCAACTGATAGAAATATGTGAATGTTAGTTGTTTGTCTGTGAGAGTCAGTTTTCAAGAGGGTAGGGGAGAAGGGACTCTGTTGGTGTCTGGAGTGTTGAGAGGAGGCTCAGGTTCGAGCTCAAAGCTAATGTTTACAAAGGAAGCTCCAGACGCTTCTGGCTGCTCCACGGTAGCAGGATGAGGATCACCCTGCTCACTGCTCTGCTGCTCCGCAAACCGACGCTCCGCCATCTCAGCCAGACGGTTCTCCTCCTCTTCCTCCTCCTCCTGCAGGAGAACACAACTGTTTATTCTTGCTCCTGCCTCTGCGTAAACAGCTTTTAAAGGTGTGACTTTACTCATATGTACATATGAAAGTGACATATGAAACTCAAGGATGTGCACATGTGCCCTACCTCCTTCTTCATACGGTAGTACTCATCGATAGCATACTGGTATTTAGGACTAGTGATGCCGAACAGAGAGGCCAGTCTCTCTCCCATGTAGTCACACACTAAAGAAAACACACAGATTTAATAAAAATAACTTCTAACATTTGACCCAGCTTATTTGTGATTATCACTTGGGGCGTGATAACCAAATACAATTAAAGTGTGAAATACATTCTGATACATTCCTGTAAAGCATCTAATTTATGCAGTTTGATAATATTTCAGCATTTCCTGACTTCCTCTGTCTGGAAAAACACCTCTCAAAACATTTCAGGATTTCCATGACTAGTAAGAACCCAGTAAGATGCGATTGGTCCTTGCTAGCATGAATGCCAACTGTGACAGTAGACTACTTTACCTGAGACAGTGGAGGTAGCCATTCTCCACATGTGGAACCAGAAATATGGACCCCAGGTCAGTTTGGACTAAAATACACATGAAAAGAATCATGACAATTAGACCACACATCTGCTGGTCAAACACAGAGGAACACATTTAACCTAAGATTACTTCTCATATTAAAAGGACTCAGAAGCGTCTTTTACACTTTATGCCCCAAGCACTGTACACCCACACTCTTTTAACGGATGTTACCTGTTTAAGATTAAAAAAAAAAAAAACATTTTTGAAAGTTCAATGCCTTTATTAGAAAGTTGAAAGTAGTGACATGACAGGAAATCAGGGTAGAGACAATGTGGGAAGTCAGAATTTGTTATATCCTACATATAATTTCCTAGTTAAGGACCTTATATTTGGTGAATTTTATCTATTCAGACTTTTTAAGGAGTCTTATCTTTTGAGACTAATTGCCAGGCTGGAATGGATTTGCACGGCATTCATGTGTTGACACATTTAAGAAATTAAATCTGAGGCTGTTTCAGTATCTGTAAAATCCTGATGGTTTCAGTGAAGTGGCGTTTTTGATCTCAGCCTACTTACGGAATCTACAGTTATGACTTCTTTCTTCACAGGCTCCTCCACTTCCTCCTCTTCATCGGAGCTGTACTCCTCCATAGTCTCTCCACTGGCAAAGTATATGGTCCTGCGGGGAACCTTCACCCTCTCCTGCCTCCCTGCAGAGTCTCCCATCTCCACCCTCTCAATGTCTGTCGCCCCTTCTGGACTCTGACTCTGTTCAAAATAGATCAATACATGTATATGATGCCATCACCATTTTTATTAGTAACATACAGTATATTTTTATTAGCTTTTGAATGATTTGTAAATGCTAAACTTCCGATGAGCAAGGCGCAAGAACGCTAAGAAATATTTTCATACAGTTTCCCACACTGGTAATTTAGCATATTTGGCAGAGTGAAATCATACAAATGAAACATAAGAAACTTACCTAACGAAGTTATTTAACTAACGTTTTATGTAGTTAATTATTTTTCTCATTATGTACTGTAGCTACACAAGAAAGTCATCCCAAAATCTATGACAAAATACAGTTAACGTTGCCACTGCAAAGCACTGTTGCGTTAGTTAGCTTCCTTTAGCTACTTTGTGTTTGTTGACGGTTACCTCCTCAGCTAAGGAAGTAATTCACTATTAATCTAAAAAGTACTTGTTTTGTCATTCACAAACACGAAAAATGGCCAAAGTTGTATCGCACGGACTAACCTTATCAGTTTCCATAGTTTGTCCCAGTGAAACGTTGACCATAGTTAAATACAACGACAAATCTGCCATCTCAAGTCACTTCTTCCACCTCACTACTGATGTGGTTGTCGGTTGTCCCTGTTCTGTTAGCAACACTTCCTGTCTGATTTCTTCAGAATAAAAGGTTAGCTTCTCAGCTAAGGAAATAAATCGCTATTAATATAAAAAGTATTTGTTTTATCACTAACAAACACGAAAAATGGCAAGAGTTGTATCGCACGGACTAACCTTATCCGTTCAATAGTTTGTCCCAGTGAAACGTTGACATTAGTTAAATATAACGACAAATCTGCCATCTGTTACTCCTTCCACGTCATGTGGTTGTCCCTGTTCTGCAAGCAACACTCCTGTCTGATTTCTTCAGAAGAAAAGTTTTTGCGCAAAAACCCGGGTTTGACAGCACAATTCAGCCACGCTATACTGTCATCGAATGTGTAACTATTGGCAATCAAAGCTTTATTTCGAAAGTAGTGACCGGAAGCTGCATTTCCTGTACGCGTTAGCTTGACACTCGTACCAGCGAGAGGGATCCTCTTGTGGTGTTTTGGTCCAGTCGAGCCCACTCACCAAAATGACAGCAAGGAAGTCTGGCTCACGACTGGAGACAGAGATAGAGCGGTGCCGTTCAGAGAGTCAATGGGACAAGATACCGGAGTTAGTACGACAGCTCTCAGCCAAGCTAATATCAAACGGTAAGAAATGTCCGGGTTTCCCTGTTGTTCGTTCATTCAGTCTATAAGGCCTGCTCCCTGGTCTGAGTCCTCGGTACTTCCTGACAGCTGCAGCCGATGCTAGGAGTTTTCCAGCACTGTGCTCCGGATAGAGCCAGTTAGCTAACAAAGGTCACGAAAGAGACTTGGTGTTTTTCGCAGGAGATCTCACCACATTTGGGCAGCGTGGCGTCTACACACTGAGATACTTTTAAGATATGGAGAACTTACTCTCTAACAATTAGTTAGTGGTCTGACAGTTCTGCCCTCCGGTTCGCTGCGCTCTCCCGTCAAGCGGAACTCCATTCAAAAATCTGTCATGAGGTTAATGTTGTCTTTGCTTGACTTGTATGATAAAATAACCACATTCTAAATTGGCAGTTTTTTAATTATGGTTTTGCATCGCAACTAGCTTCACTTAAGTTAGCTGTGTGGCTAAGATGCGTGATTTCTACATGCTAGCTGTCAAACTCCTTGCTGATGCTGACTGGTAAACTGCACTACTGGAACTACAGGACATCATAAAGTAATTAAGGTTATTAAGGTTTATTAAGGTTAATTTATTGTCATTTTACAACACAGGGTTGCACAATGAAATGTAAATTGTAGCCCCTTTATTCTACACACACAGAACATATATACAAATATTTAAATTAGAATAGAATAAATACAATAAAAATAAAATAAATCAATATGTACAGTTACATGTATGTATATATATATATATATATATATATATATATATATATATACAGAGATTTTATAGTTGTTTTCTTGACATAGTAATATATCCCATTTTGCATTTTGATATGAAAAGGAGCTGGCTTACATGCAAACAGATTTAAAATAAGACATACATGTCAGCACTATTGTATCCCATCTTGTGTCATTTAAATTCACCTGCTATTTTGCAATTGTGGAAGATGTGAAGGTTGCAGTTGATTTCTGAACACTATGAAAAATGCTGTCATTATGGAATGTAATTTGGCACATTAGAGCTATGAGGTCTGGTAACTGACTGGGATCAGTAACAGAAGGATTACTGCTCATTTCACCCTTTGAACCTCTAAACACACACACACTCACCCGATTGAGAAGCTTGTTAAGGCTGTACATAATTCTGGCTGGTATGTGTGTAAGCACAGCTGTGTTTCTCCGTAGATTTACTTACTGCAATCACAGTCAAGCTGACCACCAGGATGACCCTTAAAGTGGACACATTGTCATTAGATTGTGTTGTGAAAGATTTGACCTTAAATTGTATATCAATTCATTTTAGATTTATCTTACTAATCTTATCTTATCTTAACTTGGTTGTAAATTGATCTTAGAATTAAAGTGGCACATGGATCGTAGGCTGACTATTTATTTACCCCAAGCCTGTGAAAGTGGTGGAGAGATGAGGGTTGTGGACCAGTAGACTTATAGTCATGATTTCTCCCTAATATCTTGTGTTGTGTGTGTGTGTGTGTGTGTGTGTGTGTGTGTGTGTGTAGATGACCTAGGGGAGTTGTTGCTGGGGGATTGCAAGCTTCAGACGTACCTGAAGGAGAACCCCATCAAACAGGGAGCCAGTCCCAGGGGCCCACGACCTAAACTGGTGGAGGTCAGGAAACACCTCACTGCTGCTCTGGACAGAGGAAACCTCAAGGTAACTGTGCATGGAGAGATGGTAGGCAAACTGACTGACTTACTTTAATTTGGTTCTTACCTGTGTGGTCACTTTTTACACATTTCACTTTGTGAAAAATGTGGTTCGTGCAAGCTTTTTCAAAATCAGTACATACAAATCTGAAGATGGACACCCAACTGAAGACATTTTCTCTTTTTTAATATTTTGACTTTTTTATATTCATATTTTCTTTTCTACAGGCTGATTACCTCCAGGAAGCCAGCATGTTGATGGCCAAACTGTGCTATGTGGAGGGAGAATACAGAGATGCTTTAGGTAACCCACACACTTCTCTGCTCTGCTTTATTTACTCACATTTAGTATTTGGTCATGGTATGATTTTATTAATCCAAATAATGCTTGTATGTATAAAATACAAGTGTGTACTGATCGATTTATTAATGGATACATAATTGATGTGTTAACAGGCCACTACAGCAAGGTGAACCTGGATGACATGCAGCTGGTGGGAGCTCCTGTGTATAGGCTGTCCATGATAGCAGAGGCATATGCTACTAAAGGTATTAAACACACACACACACACACACACCCAGTCATCGCTTCATGTCTCACATGCTTCTTGACCTCGCCTTGCCTGCCATCAATTCAGTCTGGCCTAACCTCTGCACTACTGCTTGGGTCCACATGGTGGCAGTACAGTCTCTCTGCTACTCAGCAGCTGTGGGATAAACTGTAATATGAATAAATGCACACAGTCACACATCAGACATCTCTGGTTGTAATAATGAATATTCAGTTGGCTTTTTTAATGTCGTTCTGTTCTTATTTAATTTATCCATGTAACAGAATACAACTTGCATGTTGATAATCTATAGGCATAAAGCAGATTGGTTTGAAAACCAGTGTCAAAGTGTCAAAAACACCACTATGAAATTGTACATACTAATAGTTTGAAAGACTAAAATGAATCCCAGACACTGATAGTTAACTCAGGGCCTCTGTCACTCTTTGTTTATTTTCTGTCACCCTGATCCCTCTGTCCGTCTTTCCCCTCAGGACTGTGTCTAGAGAAGGTCCCAGCTGCTTCTCCATCTCTATCCAATAAGAACACCGGGTCTCCATCGTCCAATAGAAGCACAACGGAGCAGGAGCAGGAAATCATCACCTGCTACGAAAAGTCTGGAGACATTGCTCTGCTCTACCTGCAGGAGGCTGAGAAGGTATATGTTTGTGGTATTGTAGATTTTTGATGTTATGTCTTCAGTCAGACCTCTAGTTTTAGGGAGTGGAATTGGCATCTTTGTTTGATAACTATCCATTGCAGTATTTTCTCACATAGTGTCACACAAGCGCTCACCAAATATCTTGTTAGCGCCTGGACTCCCGAGTGCTCTTGCCATCCCTGTGGGTGTGTGATGAATACTAATGCATTATCGCCCATGACAGCCAACATGGCAAACATATCTCTTCCTCTTTATTTAGAGAAAGTCTGAGAGGACGCACCGACTGAGCTGGCAAACAACAGTAAACCGCAATAAAAGGCAGGAGGACGCAAATCAAACTGTCCCAACATTAATATTATACTTAAATTCATGTATTCTATAAACTCATGGCTGAAGGTGTGATACTATAGGCATAATAAAAGGTATAATGAAAAACAAATCCTGGATAACACCTGGATAAAGTCACTAAGTATGGATGTGGTGTGGGGAGACATCATGAGTTCTATTATAAATTAGGTCAGGTGTAGGGCTACGCATTTCATCTAAAAATGTCAGAGAATAGTGAAAGATACCCATCACAAATTACTAAAGCCCAAGGTGAAGTCTTCAAATGTCTTCTTTAGTCAGACCAACAGTCCAAAACCCGAAGATATTCAGTTTACTATCATGTAAGACAAAGAAAAGCAGCAAATGCTCACAACTGAGCAGCTGGAAGCAGAGACACTTTAGTATTTTTGCTTGAAAAATGACTTGATGATTAACCGCAACATATTGTTTCAGCTCAGTAAGGTCACTTCTTAAGTCCTTATAAGAATATTAATATAAATAAAAACATAATACATGGATGTAAATGATGACATAATGAAACGTTCTGAGATCTGACCCTTGTTAGCAACATTTCACCTCAGTGTTATTGCCCCTAACACACAAACTAAACCAGCAGATTTTAACAGTTTATTTATCAACCATAGCCTGATCATTATGTTCCTATAATAACTTCTTTTTGACCCCACTGGCTGGATTGATAATCCAGCACAAATAACAGAAATTTACACCAATAAAGCTATATGTTACCAATATTGAATAAAATAATTTATCATTTCTAAAGACATAGAAATAAAGACATGAAATAGTATAAGTGAGCCAGTTTTAATCTTGTGAAATCTTAAGTTTCTGAAATGATACTAGGCCTAGTGTTTTCCCCTGAGAATTTATTGTCCATGATTATACACACAGGCTAAATTTGGTCTGTCTGAAGGGTGACAATTCGCAGCATAGTTGTGGGAAACTGGCAAACTGTCAATCAGAAATGACAGTTATTAATATAAATATATAGCTGGTACACAAATTACTCACCACAGCTCAGTATTATTAGCTAACCCTGTTTTCATTCATTGTGTTAGAAGCAGCTCTGCATCAAACATGAAAGCCAACCATTTGCTCTGCTATTACAATTGCAAGCTTACCACACTGACTTACATTGACAGATTTGTGACAATTCTACTCATTATTTAATTAATCTAGGTTGTATTTCTTTCTTTATCCCTGTATGTCTGTTTCTGCAGGCGTTATCGGCGGGAATTCAGAACCGCAGCCCGAAGCCTGGCCCGACAGCCCAGGACCTGGAACTGGGCTACTTCCTGGAGACAGGCCTGCAGAGAGCCCATGTCATCCACTTCAAGAACGGGTAAGCGAGGGAAACAGGTGGAGTGGTGGATAATAGATACGGGAGAGAAAGGGAAATATGAGAGAGTCCGGGTTGCCTGTCAGTCACTTCAAAACTACAAAACAGAGTTTTTAGAAAAAAAGCTAGAAACCTTTTAAACAGTATTTACACACTTCTTAAACTTCAAACTTTTTTCTAGTTTAGAAAAGGCCTCAGTTGACCAAACAGACACCAAGAACAACCCTTTGTGGGCACTTACCGCCCACTTTGCAGTTATCGTGTTACAAAGCTGCCGACAGGTTGATAAACCAGAAAAGTGTGAACACAGTTGAGTAACATACACAGTGCAGCCTGCAGCGGAAAGTAGTTCCAACAGAGTTGTTGTTTTAAGTACAGCAGAAGTAGTTTCAAGGCTGTAGCAGCTGCTAAAGCCTTGTGCTGCTGAAAGAAAAAAACTTCTTAGTGGACTGGATGAAATCTGCACAATTTTCTGTCTTTGTAGCTTTTTTTTTGCCTGGTGCCAGCTCATTGTTTTGTTCCCCTCTCCTGACACTTCAGAATTCAAACTTTAAAAAAAACACCGTACATCATTTCCAACCATAACAACCTTAAAAAACGTGCTCTCATTTGAAGCCGCCAGCATGCACAATTGCCTAGCGCAGCATGAAATATCTAAAAAATATATAAACAAACATCAAAGTCCTGAGATGTGTGAATGTTACTTGGCTTTACAACATCACCTTAAGACAGGCTTTCTGCTGTGTCATCTGGAAACATTCAGCTAGTGATGCTACTAAATATTCACATATTCACTGACTCACACATACAGACAGAAACTTGAATGTTTTGGACATAGTATGGAGTATGCACACGTGTTTGTTTTGAGCTATCTTGGATTCACACATACTACAGACTCTGACAAGTGTTTTTTCTTCCTGTTTCCTCACTAAATTGCCATAGCAACCTGACACGAGGCGTGGGCCGGTTTCGGGAGATTCTTCGGGCTGTTGAGAACAGAACCACCCAGAGCCTGCGCATGGTGAGAGATGGGTTGGGAGGCTGTCTTTTTTTATTTTGGTCTGAGATTAAGAGATGTTTACATATCACTTCCTACTTAAAGGAATAGTTTGACATTTTTGGGAAATACGTTTATTCGCTTTCTTACTGAGAGTTAGATCAGAGCTGTGTCTCAATTCAGGGGCCGCATCCTTCTAAGGACGCGGTCTACGTAGGCCGAACCTAGCGTTGTTAAATGAGACAGTCTGGTCTACGGAGGATTTTCTATTTGCGTCACCAGCGTCACAAAGAACCGCTCCTGTCGCCTAGAAACCTTGGCAGCTGCAGCTGAGGTTTGAGGTTTTTAAGACCCCTTGTTTTTTTAACATTTGTATCATTAGCTATTCGAGTGAGTTGAAACCCAATTTAAAAGTGTAATCCTGCTCGGTCGCTGTTGACGGTACGTTTGGGGACACCATATTCTCTTGCGCGCAATGAATCTTGGGATAGGTTGGGATGCAGCCGTTGGATCTTCCAAATTCGGGAAAAGAAGGCCGCATTTCTTGGCCGCATTTGAAGGAGTCTTTGAAATGTGACAGCCTTGTCGCTCTGCTGTGACGCATTCGATCTTCAAATGCAGCCTTCAAAGGATGCGGCCCCTTAATTGAGAGACAGCGTTAGGTCTCCGTTGGTTGCCTGGCAACCTCAGGAAGTCCTCTCCCAGCCAGGAAGTAGTCCGTAGCACATAACCCCCAACTTGTCGTGTTTTGCTTCGGTTTTTGAATGCATCAAAAAAACTGCATGTATCCTATTAATTAGTGAGCTTTACCGGTGCTGGTAGGAGGATTTTGTTACCTTTTGACAGAACCAGGCTTGCTGTTTGCCCCTGTTTCAAGTCTTCATCCTAAGCTAAGCTAACAGCTGCTGGCGCTAGCTTCATATTTACCAAACAGTGGTATCGATCTTCTCATCTAACTCTCGGCAAGAAAGCAAATAAGCGTGTTTCCCAAAATGTTAAACTACTCCTTTAAAAATGTTGCTGTTTCCATACTAATACCCAGTTATTTCCACACTGCTTTAATCTGTAGAATTTGAAAATGTCCATGTTGTACAAAAACAATCTCCTCCAGCCTTTCTGTCTCACCTGTTGTTAGAAACTGTAAGGGCAAACCTAAAGTTAAGTGCAGATTTCTATCGATGTAGATACACAACCCACCCCAAGCAAGTAGATGTAATTTGATTTTGTTTGTGCATGATGACAAAAGAATCCATATTACAGTCTGTACTGGGGTAAAATCATTAATATAACTATATTCTAAGTATATTAGAAGCAAAGTAAGCCCCAAGTAAACAGATTGCTGCTGTGTTGGTGCCAGAGTATCTTGCCAAATGTGCATGTGTGTGTCTGTGTGTGTGTGCGTGCAGACCATAGCCAGACAGCTTGCAGAGATCTTGCTCAGAGGAATGTGCGAACAGAGTTACTGGTCTCCTCTGGAAGACCCACCCACAGTGTCGCCATTAGACGATCCCACACGGCAAGGACACACTCACAGCAAGAACTACAGCCTAAGCCGACGCCCACGAGTGTACTCGGGAGAGAAGTAAGTGATAATGTCTGTTTGTTGATGCTAAAGTGGGAATAAAGTGGAAAATGGCCAACGTGGCTCCAGAATTAAACTGTCGCCAATGTGCTTTTTCACCAGTGGCTCTCTCCATCTTCTCCTTATCACTTTTTTTCTCCATTTTCCCCTTCTCTCTTCCCCCTCATCCTTGTCCAACTCCATCTTTCGGACTTTCTCGGTGCATTTCTCTCTTTCTCAGTCTGTTTTGCCCTCAGGAGAACACAGAAGAAGCTTTGCTGCTGCTGCTCATCAGCGAGTCCATGGTAAGACACAAACACTCTTTGGAAAAGATTTCCAGCCCATCTCTAAAGCAGTGAATTCTCAACTCGGGTTTGGAAACCTTGACAAAGTGCCATTTCTACAGCCTATGCCTCTGCGTGTTTCAGGCTAACCGTGACGCTGTCCTGAGCAGAATCCCTGAACACAACAATGATCGTATCATCAGCCTACAGTCTGCCTCTGTGGTGTACGACCTGCTGACTATAGCTCTGGGCAGGAGAGGGCAGTACGAGATGCTGTCAGAGGTGAGTAATCCCTCTGTGGGCTGCATAGTCGCAGTTGTGAAAAGTCCACACCCATAGTACACCCACATAAAATCACACTTTCATTCTTTTTTTCACATTCATTTCCCCAAACAAATGAATCTTTCATTACAATCTCTCTGGCTCTACAATGGCTATACAACTTGATGAAGCTTACAGATACCCTGATAGCACTAATGAAATGTGTCCTATATTCGATGTCTCCAGTGTTTGGAGAGAGCGATGAAGTTTGCCTTTGAGGAGTTCCATTTGTGGTACCAGCTCGCCCTGTCGCTAATGGCAGCCGGGAAATCGGCTCGTGCCGTTAAGGTCCTTAAGGAGTGTATTCGTCTGAAACCTGACGACCCCACCATCCCACTGCTGGCTGTCAAACTGTGCATCGGACCTCTGCACTGGGTAAGGACCATCCTGCAGACCTAAACTCAAACGCAGCTAGTTGCTGAAGCATTTTAGAGACTTTTGGTGAGGTTTTCTTGAGCTACCATTCTGTGTATGTTAGTTCCATTTTCTCTGTTAGTGCCCTAACACCACCCTCAGATTCAGTTAGAACCCTCCCTCCCAGCAAATTGAAAAAAATGCAGTGAGTGAGGGAACAACAGCTGTAGGAGGCATGGCTACGTAGCTCGTGGCTACGTAGTGTGTGGGTCAGGGGACATGGGAGAGACTGGCTGATACTGATTTTTTTTAATATAAATTTCATGATGTAGTCTCAACTGGCTGACTCTATGTCAGCATTGGCCTCACAGGTTTAGGGCTGATTTAAAACAGTAGATGGCGTGTTGAGCCATTTACAACACATTAAATCGTAAGAAATGTCAATATTAACACCAGCATTGATGTGTTTCATCACAGTACAGTTATATCATTTAGTTTACAGCTCAAAAAAACATGTTTAAGTGTGCAGTATCTCTTTAAACACCTATACTTTCTAAAACCATCATTTTACCCCCAAACCTCTTTTTCTCCATTCTCTCTTGTTCTATGTCTATCTACTCCCATAATCCAGTTGGATGAGGGGGAGTGCTTTGCAAAGATGGTGATTGACATGGGGGAGAAAGCAGCCGAGTTCAGAGCCAAAGGCTACTTGGCCATCGGGCTGGTTTACAGCCTCAAAGCCACTGATGGTAAGTCTCTCTCTGTGTGTATGTGTGTTCTTGTACATCCCTGACTAGAAAGGATGATAATCTTGCTAAATCAGGACACTTTGTTGCTTCTTACTTTAAAAGAATTAGGATTAAGGTTTCGGTTAGTGTGTAATGTACCTGACTCTCTCTCTCTCTCTCTCTCTGCGTCTCTTTAGCATCATTGCGGAGCACACAGGAGGAGTACCAGAGGAAAGCTTTGGGAGCCTTCCAGAGGTTGGGACTGAGCCATGCTGCTCTCTGCTTTCTCTTTTACACCCACATTTTCCCTCAGAATCATTTTGTCACAGCACAAACTGCTTTTCAGTCTTAACAAAGTAAAAGGTGTTTTGAATTGGCTACCTTTTCAATCCATTATATTTACCTGTATCATTTGAACCCCAGGTTTCCAGTGGTTTCCAGTTCTAGAGTCTGTTGGGGCCCTAGGCAAAACCAGCGTTCATCACCATTATGTTATAAATAATCTGACGCCAACAAAAAATGTTTTAATAGAATTATCAAAATATAAATATGACATGGGGCCCCTTTAGGGAGGTTTTCCTACTGAGATTTCCTACCGATTGCAAATCGTCCATTGATTGTTTGGGGGTGGGGGGGTTGCTACATTTTGAGACATTGCTGTGGAGTAAAGTTTGTCAGCCCTCGGGGGCCCCCTTACAGCCTGGGGCCCCAAGCAGTTGCCTGCCTTGCCTGTTCACAAGCTGCTCGTCTGTTGTCATCTGTATGCACACTGGTATATGACTTGTATACTGTCCATCCATGATTATGTTCTGGGAGTGAGGGTTATATTGGAACAAGGCTGTAATACACACACACTTTAAACATTGATACTATTTCTACACATGTGTTTATTCCTAGAGATTGTGACAAAGTCTGCAACTATGTATACTGTAGGTTTTATCTATAATAAGGTGAGAGGTCTTAATTGTTTATCACATTGTTATAATGCTGCGATATATATATATATATCCTCTCTTGTTTTCTATTCAGTCATTCTGCTTATTAATATGGTGTTACAGTTTCTAATTGCGTCTAAATGTTTAAATATCCTCTGGTTGGATTCTTTACATGTTCTATTACTTTGCTTTCTTTGCTACCGCTGCGCCCCAATTTCCCCGCAGGGATCTTTAAAGTTTGATCTAATCTTATTAACTTTTTATTCAGCATGTCTGAACACACACAATCTCTCTCTCTCTCTGTCTCTGTAGAGCTCAGAGTCTGTCTCCTACTGACCATCTAGCAGCCTTCTACTTGGCGCTGCAGCTTGCTGTGTCCAGACAGGTAACACAATCTTTTGTAATAACTGGATAAAATCGCTGCGTACACATCAAAATCACGGAGGTTGCCAGACAGTGAAAGTCAGGGGACATCCGAGAATGACACATCTGTCACTTTACATGGTGCTTTTTATCCCAACTGTAGTGAAAACCTGTAGTTTGTATATGTGTGTGTAGATCCCCGAGGCACTAGGCTATGTTCGACAGGCTTTGCAGCTTCAAGGGGACGATGTCCACTCCCTTCATCTGCTGGCCCTGCTGCTCTCTGCTCAGAAACACTACCACGATGCTCTCAATATTATAGAGATGGCTCTGTCCGAGTACCCTGAGAACTTCAAGTGAGACTCACACAGCACCTCATTTAAAGCACACACAAAGCGTCTCTCTTTCTCTTTCACTGGACTGGAGTGTCATCTTATCGTGTGTTTGTGTGTGTGTGTGTGTGTGTTGCAGTCTGCTGTATACCAAGGTGAAGTTGGAGTCGATGTGCAGAGGCCCGGAGGAAGCTCTGCTCACCTGTAAACATATGCTGCAGATCTGGAAGAGCTTTTACAACCTTACCAACCCCAGGTACACACACACACACACACACACACACACACACACTTCCCAAATGCAAATACCAAATCTGATGTTTGTTTTGGTTTCATTCATTCAAACTAGTTATGAACTCAATCTGGTTGCGCCATTAAAACTTAAGGAATGCCTTAGCCCGTAAAGACTTAACGTGTAAATCAGTTGCTAGGCAACATCTATAGCGCCGTCCAATCAAAAGCAATCAACTCTGTAAACAGGAAGTCTCTGTAGGATCACAAGCTGGGCATAACCGCCAAAAATAACAGTTTCAGGAGGCCAAACGATATATTCTTTGTAAATGTAGGTGTTTTATTTATACATGCATACATGGAGATGTATGTATTTCAGGATTATGAGGATTCCTGCAGTTTAGAATTAGAATTAGAAGGAAATGTCTAATTACCCTAACCTAACCCACACTATTTAGTAATTTGGCCTAATGGTATTAGCATGTTTTGTAATTCAAAATATAGTGTCATTTTTGTGAAATGTAATTTAAAAATCTTTAGTTTATATCATTATTGAACAGCATTTTGATCAAGAGTCAGGTCAGACATCTCATATTTCATATTACGTCTTTTACTCTTCAGTCTAAACAGGTCATATGTTAGCATGCTAACGTTAGTTTTGTCAGTTAGCTCCACAACAGTTAAACTTGGCAGTTACTGGGTGTGAATATGTAATAACAACTAATCTCCACATAAGAATTAGTTTGTGTGGTGCAACCAGTTTTAATTTAGTCATGTGTAAATCTCTGCTTGGAGTGTTCTTACAAAACAGTAGCCTGTTGATTCTGGAGACCATGCTTGCTTAGCAACCCAAAAACACTCAAGCATTGTTTTGTCTTTGTGTGTGTGTGTGTGTGTGTGTGTGTGTGTGTGTGTGTGTGTGTGGCAGTGATTCCGGGCGTGGCAGCAGTCTGTTGGACAGAGCCATAGCAGACAGACGACAGCTCAACGCCATGACTCTGCCTGACTTCAGTGACCCTGAGACGGGTAGGCGCACACACAAACTAACACACACACACACACACACACCCCAGTGAATCTAATCCAGTTGCGCTAAATCACCTATTGTCATTGATGGCTTCCTCTTTCTTGTTCTCCCTCACATCATAAAGAAAAATCTTTCCCACTCTTCGTTTTATTGATTTCTGGTACAGTGTTGCTTTGGCAACATTATTTATTTTTCTTCTTTCTTTTAGTTTGTTCTGTTTGATAAGTTGCTTTATGTAGGAGTTATTATGATATTAATTTTTAAAAAATGATACACTTTACAGTATGATAGAATTTTAGAGATATTGCTTCCACTTTGTAAAAAGTGTATGCAGATTAATCTTTCCTGTCTTTATTCCTTGCTTGATATCACTCATTTCTGTTTTATTTCCTTTGTTTGTTTTAGTCTCAGGTTCTTCCTCCTCTCACTCTGGTTCTGAACCGGTCTCCCCCATCTCCCCATCCACCATTTCCACCCTCTCCTCCCCGCTGTCCTCCCCCTCTTCCCCTGTCTTCATCCTCCAGCCTCCTCCTCTCCCTCCACCCAAAAACCCATCCTTCCTCCCTCCTCTCCCTCCTCCCCCTCCTCCACCTCCTCCTACTGCACCCACCAAGGCCAGGACTCAGTCCTTTTGCAACCACGTCACTCTGCACCAGCTCTCCTCCAACTGTAATCCGCCTCCACGTCCACTCGGCCTGTAGCATGGTGTGGAGAGTGACCTGAAAGAATACACCAAGTTTTTGGGCGATTGGCTCATTGATTAACTTGTGTGTTAAGTAATGAGAGCATTCCCAGTTTGTTTTTTGCTCCGGTGCTCTGTGTTAAACAGTATGTTGATAAATATTAGTCCACTAGCAATATCCCAAGTAGAAGACTAACCGTTCAGTACATGGTCAAAATTCAGAAACTGAAAAAATGAGTAAGATAATGTACTGTACTTCCCTTGCCTGCCACCTTCACTTCCTATGGAGACAGTGAAAGTGGTACCTGGCTGTGCTGCATTTGAGTTACCATACCAAGTCCACAGAGGCGGGACAGACCTCCTGGCAGAAGGGGGGCAGAGCTTTGTGGGCCCAGTTGCTGAATAATATAATCAATAATATTGTTCAGATACAATATACTGGGTTCGTACAAAGTCTTGAATGTTTGGAAAATGCTTAATTTTAACCGTTTTGTTTTCAAGGTTAGGAATATGCTTGAATTCAAATATACTCCTTGAAAAATGCTTGATTTTCAAGATAATCTGGTGTTTCATCATCTACACAATCACTCATGGAAACCAAAAATCTTTTCATATTTCAAATGAAACGATCCCATCATCATATTTGTTTGTCTCCAGACGCGGAGCAGATCAGAGCTAGATTGACTGACACGGGATCCGAAATGAAAAGAGGTGTTTTTCCTTTCCGCTCCGCTGAGGGCGACCATCTGCTCTCAGATGCTAGTAGATACCTGTTGGTAAAGGAATTCTGTAAACTTCATTTTTCGCAATTGCATTTATTACTAACATGTTAGATGTGATGATAAAAGCTTCGAGAGTCTGGAAATCTTTGGTTTATGTACCTTGAAAGTGCTTCAAAAGTGCTTGAATTTTACTCTTAAAAAGCTGTACGAACCCTGATTGCCAAAAGTATGTCTACTGAATGATAAAAAAATCGGAACACTAGTTCACAGTTTATCATTTTAAGCTGTCTATAATAGTCCTTTAGTATCTCTGTCTGGACTTAGAACATATAACATTAATAACTTACAATGAGCTGAAAATACTGTACATTCTAGCATGTAATTTCTAATATTTTAAAATATTCATGTAGTAACTTATGCTCTCTTGTATTTACACCTCCTATACCTTGTGGTGTACCCAACATCATTTTAGTATTAGTTTATCATATCATATAAGAACATAGTCCGTGCTTACTGTCCAGAGTCTCTCCAGATAACAGGGAAAAGGTTTGTCTGCCAGTCACAGGTGCTGCTGCAGTCTGCAGCCACCAAAGCTGAACAGAGGAGGCGCAATATTCATAAAACACCCACATCAGGACCACCACACCCAGCCCAGTGTTACTGGCCTTTGCTAGTAGTTTGCCACAGAGAAACAAGAGGCCATGCAAGGCAGTAATCCACACAGTAATCTGCCAAACACTTCAGTACGTCACGAGTCTGACTTTATCAATAAACAGGATTTGCAGAACAGTTTTGCAGCCACAAATCCACCACACAAAGTTTCTCCAATTTCTCAAAGACGCCTGGTTCGACTCCACGATTATGAATTATTGAGTTAACTCCAAGCAACAAACTAAATACAAGTTATAGCCAGTTTTAGATGTCCATCATTCTCAATTTCATACTGGCAAACCTTCCTGTGAAAATATTAGACAGAAGAACACACATCAAGACTGTCTTGTCTCTGTGCACCTGATTTTCTTCTTCATTTTGCAGTATTTAGCCCTTGTACACTGTATCACATTGGAACCAACTATCCTTGAAAAAAAAAATCCTACTGGCACTAATTCAAAACATTTTCATATTTGAAAAATCATTTCACTCAGTGTTTTAAAAAGGGTAAATTACCAAAACAGCACAGCAAACCAAAAGGCAAAGTAGTCCCTTCAAGTGGTATGACCAATAAGCTGATAGCCCAAAAACTTGATATGCTCCTTTTATGACCAATCAGAGAGCCTGTTGTACTGTTGACCTCACCAAGATTGTAGACGAGGTGAATCTTCAATTCGACTGGTCGTTCAAACCTCACAAGCACGAACAAACTACACTGACTAACCCTTACGGAGTACTGGATGTGCTTCATAGCCACACACAGTTCTCAGACCTGCTGTGAATATCTGCATGTTAACATGTAAAACAGACGCTTTGGGTGTGGATTAGAGTGCCGGTGAGCCTGGATGAACCTGCTGCAGTTGCTTTGCGTTTTTTGCGACTTACTCAAGGTCTCAGGTGAACTTACACCACACACTCACGGTTGATACAGCTTGGGTTTAGAGACCAGCTGGGGGCTTTTTGATGTTAAAGAAATTATTTTTTACATCTTACAGCTTTTACTGGCTCTTCAAATCTATCTGCTTATCCCTCGTCTCTTGTTTTTGTTGCTGTTTTGCATCCTCCTTCTTTCTTTCTTTCTCTCTCTCTCTCTCTCTCTGTTTCTGTGAGGATTTTTCATTTGAGCCAACATTAATTTGTCTTGTTTCCCGGTTCCAACCTTATGTTGTGTCTCCTTGTTGCCATCTCTTCTACTAATGATGTTTGCACTGAGAAATAATGGTTGTTATTTAGTTAAATTATTTATCTGCATAAAAAACCCACGCAATTCATTTTTCTCTCCAGAACATGATTTTTCTCAGCTAGTCTGAGAACAGTTGTATTATTTAAGACTGTGACTATAAGTCCATCATGTTGATTACAATTACTGTAACTATACTGTAAATGTGTTACTGTATTTGTATACTACTTGGATGAGTGAGCGCTTAGCTTTAATTTGTGTGGATTGTTAGTCAGTTAAAAAGCTTTGTGAGGTATGTATGGTGCAGACATCTCTAATTTAAATCTAACTGTGCTGAAATGCAAAATAAATGTAACATTACTCAGCACCTTGCCTCATTTTGAGGCATTTTGAGAGATTTTGAGAACCTGAGAAAATTCAGTCAACAAAAAGCTCTCATGAGTCATAAAGCAGAGAAAGATGAGCCTCTTCCATGCTTTTAGGTAATAGAGTGCTGCAGGAATGAGTCCTAAAACCCCGAAATGAGTTAGCATGTTTGCACTCAGTGGTGGTGACTTTGAAGTCATGCTCCAAAAATCCTAAAAGTGGTGTTCATTTGTGAAGATTATCTTGCTGAACAAAACGTGTAAGTATCGTAAACCTTTCTTTACCACAGAGCTTATTTTCTGCAATAATCCAAAATCCAATAGAAAAATCCCATTGGCTTTTTATTGAGGGAACCAGGGCGATGCTAACTTCCAGGTTGGCCTACAAAAATATATCATCCCTGCAGCACTCTTATGCACTTTATGGCTGTTACTACTAGTAAATATGCAGATCTGCTGGTAGGTAAGCCTTTATTTGAACAGATTACAGTGTAAAAAAGGCGAGTGGAAGCAGCTTGTCTCATGTGATTTGGTCTAAAAGGCTCCTCACTGTCTACAGTCTTCCTTTCAGGAATCAGCATTCTTTTTCTATCATAATGATTTCTTCTCTGTCTCTTCCTCTCTTTCAATCATTAACAGCTGTCTTTCTGTTTTTTTCCCATCCCTCCGTTTTTCAAGGCGGCCTTCAGGACGCTAACACTCTTGGTTTTTCCTCCATGTTTTCTGTTTGTAAGTAGCCATCTAACCTCCATCTGACCTTCCTTTTTCCATCCATTGTTCTGTCCATCATTTGGTCCCTGTTGACCTTCCTTTTTCTGACCAAGTTCCGATATATGTACAATATTTGTGCGAAGAAAATACGTACATATATCCACTGCTTTAAATTGATGTCTGCAGCCAGTTTCCCAGAGAGTTGTACTGAATTCTTATCATGTTGCTTGTATATGATTCAAAGGAATACAACGACTTAAAGGAATATCTCTCCAAAACAGCGTTGTGCGTACACATTCTTTGCAATTTGTCAGAATGAAGCGAACGTGAAAGTGCTCAGGAAACAATTTTGGATTTTGCTGGAAATCTTTTGTAATGTTATCCAGCACAATACACGGAGGAGGGTGCTGCTTCCAGCATATTGAGTTGTAAAAGGCAGATGAAGATACCATTTCTGACGTGTTTATCCTTTTCAGTAAAGCGTAAGAGAGAGAGCTACACCAGAAAGGAGAGGAAGAAGCAGCTTCTGCTTGTAGCACTAATCATCTTTGAAATGTGGCTGTAATATTGACAAATACTAACCATACGGCCGGCATGGAGACAGAAGTTACTAATGATCTTATTTGTTAGCAGTAATTTTACCAAAGTGTCATAATTAATTTGCTGTAATCGATTGATACCTACCAAGCTGTTGTGGACAGATTGTATGAGGGTATACATGATAAGTGGTCCAGAGGAAACATTAATGATGAGATACCCCATTGACAATCTATAAAAATATGTATTTTACTTTCACCTCTGTGCATCTATTATCAAGATTTAGTTGGTTTACCGCCATTTATACTAACAGTTGAGCACACTGTAGGTTCTCTGTGGATATAAAATGAGCATCTTGCTGCTGTTTAAAATGTGTGTTAAACTGGAGGCACAGAGGGGAAAATCACACTGAGCAGCTTCTGGTGGTGATTTGTGGCCTTCTTTCCTGTAGGTCAGTGTATTCCTTTAATTCAGTGAGCAGCTTCAGTGCATGTGTTGCTGTGTGAATTGTCCATCAGTGATCTATTAGCACGAGTGAAAACTTGTTCCTGTATATTTAAAACGAAAATGTTCTCATGCCTCAAGGTTTTGTTTTATTTATTTCGTTTCTTTTCTTTTTTTCTACAAATATCCTGCTGATAAATTGACTTGAATATTATGGCCGCAAAATATTATAAGTGAAAGCAATCCATATGAAAATATACAGTACCACTTCTGTTTGACTGACTAATCACTGACTGAATAGCACTTTATCGTTTCACTGTCAAGGCCACACGCCTCCCTGCCTATATGAGATCTGATAATGAGCATGATAAGACCATTGTATTCAGGAGAGTAAAAGTGGTGGGTGTAGGGGAAAAAAGTTGGAGAGATTGATGAAAGCTTTCTAATTAGCAGTGAATTTTCTTTAACCTATGGGTGAGCTGGCAGACAGATTTAGTGAGCGGAAAATCCCATTGACACGTCACTAAGAAAAGGTTAGTTTGATTTTTGGTCAATATTAGGTCCATTTAGGCAACAATACAGTTTGTTTCAACATGTTTGAATGTGCTCCACTAGGCTGCGCTGCCGCATGCTAGCATCTAATAAATTAACCCGTACAATGTGCCCATCAAACCAGGCTACTTAACTTCAAATGCATTTGTGTTGTGTGAGAGAGAGAGACATCCTTTACCCTAAATCAACTCATCAGCAACACACTCTTGCTCTCTCTCACACACACACAGAGCTTTAATATTCAAATCTTCTATTTGTATCCTTATCTCACTCATCTTTTACTCACGGTCCCTTAACTCACAAACACACAGTTCATATCAATGCAGTGAAAGAAGGAAGAGTATTTGGGTGTTTAGACCACGCCATGAGAGACCAGAATAATAAGAGGAGGGGGTGGGGGATCTTATATTAAAGTAAAGCAAGTCATTATTAAGTCAGTCCATGTTTATGGTATAAAAGGCACATTTATGTTATCTAATCCATTTAAGGCTGCAATTTGCACACCAGTTCAATAAAACAAAGCAAGCCCTAAGAAATCAGTCATTATTTTTCCCAGTCTTTTTAAGTAATCTATTGCATAAGCAGTATCTATATTTTCCAGCATTTAAGGAGGGCATTGAGCAGCAGAAACATTCTGTCTTATAATGTTTAAACAGTAAGAGCAGTTCTACAAGTTGTTCAAAATCTAAATTGCACACATAGATGGATTAAATCATCATTGTTGAGTCAATATTTACCAGCTGAACCAGTGTATCTGGACATTTTAGTCAAAATCGAAGCATGGAAATATGGAAAACAAATAACTTTCCACCCAAAATGTATGTTTGGAGTATCAGTCACTCACCCCCTGTAGGCTTGAAAGATGCCTGTAAAAAGCTCCACTTCTCACCCATCCATCTGTACTCTACTGCACTCTTTATCTTTATGTTGCCAAATATGGCTAAATGCAAGCCATATTGCAGCACTGCCCTCCTCAAAGCTCTGACAGAAGTAGCATATTTTCTTTCTCAGTTTGGGCAAAATGATGATGAGTGTTTGCAACATACTTGAGAATATAGATTAACAGTAGAGAAGCGAGTAATGCTGCAGCAATGGTTACAAGTTTTTACTCATTTTGTCGACTAACAAAAAGTATGACAACACACAATAGATAAATAGGCAATGGAAGATAAGTGGCAAGTCAAAAATATTCATAGATGTGTTTTATGTAATATTAGAAGGACATCAGACATATTATGTTTTGCTTTCACAGATCTGCAGTGTGCATCTGCAGTCCCACGTGGTGGCCATTTTGCGTCCCTGTAATAATCTGATGTAATTTAAACGCAGAGACAAAATCAGTTACTAATCAGCAGAGTGCCTATTGATGCTGTGTTTATGCATGGAGGTGCAGAAATTAATTCATTTTAACCTGGTTAATCCAGGCCCATAACACTGTGTGTTGCAGCGTGTGGAATGATGTGGACACTGATTAAAGGCTTTAGTGCAGGAACAGGAAACTGTGTGCCAATGTGGGCCCAGAGTGTCAAGCTTTTTACTGCACCCAAACACTCCAGGTTTCACTGACGAGGTCCTCTTCTCTCTCTGAAGTTGTGGGAATCAGTGAAACCTGCTGTCGTGTTTGGTTGAGTTAAAACCCTGCATTGTGGCACATGGCTGCCTGCCTAGTGCTGCTGTAGTGGTAAGTTAGTACCTCTAGGAGATGGCGGGTGTAATGGTTTGATTCTGTCCCCCCCAGGTTCGGTTCATGCTACATCTATAGCAGCCAGCCGCGTAGAGCAGGCTCTGTCTGAGGTAGCCTCCTCCCTACAGAGCAGCGCCCCCAAACATGGACCCCTGCACCCCTGGATGACCCTGGCTCAGATCTGGCTGCATGCAGGTATGCACACGTACATGTACAGTACATACATGAAAGTGCAACAGATATAGGCACTGGTCTGGTATTTTTGCTTTGTTTTTAAATTAGATTTTAGTACTTTTTTTTTTAAACAGCGTTTACAGAGAGAGACTAGATGAGAGAGTGATTGTGGTTCCTGTCTGACCACAGCTATATAAAAAAAAACATGTATTCTGATGTTGCCTTAACATTCATTAGTTGGTTGGGTTAACATGCCCTAAAGGAGTTTGCTCACAAGCAAACAATATTATTTCACATGCGTAGATATTAACTGCCACTTGCGCAATATAAGTCCTTGCGCACAAATTCAACAACCAAGAGTTGTACAGGCAGCTGCGAGCGAGGAAGTAAACATAGGGAGAGGCAAAGAATGGCACCTGCATGTATAGAACAAAGCAGCCACCACGCGAAAGAGAGTTTCTGCTTGGCGAGCACTGGAGGGCAGACACGCTCTTGCAGGTTCACTCTCCTCTCCAGGTTGAATTCTGCTCGCGCTAATCGACCTGACTTTTGACAATTTGGGGGCGGAAACCAAGGGAGGCACTGGCCTCATGAGAGGGTCACTGTCAGCGCGATCACACACACACACACACACACACACAGAGGACCTCCTTGAGCCTTGATTGACAGCTTCTGTTCTGTACTGAACAACAGGCAGACAGTTTGGCCAGAGGCTTCTTATTTTAAACAACGTTTTATGGCGCTCGCGACATATGACATAAATCTGACGCCACAGTTTCAGTGAAGAGTTTTAACATCCCTTTGTTACCATGTCTCTACCCCCTTAACCATAATCTGACTCAGGAGGTTAGGTTAGGTTACTTAGTAGTTAAACAAATACAAAAGCCTCATCTGTTACATCCTCATGTAGGCTTCAGCCCATCTGAACCTGAACATTTGCCTCTGGTCATGTGTGTGTGGACACATCAGTCAACAGACTTGTAAACATACTGTAGGTCCTGAATGCCTTGTTGACTCTATTAGTCGGTAGGAAGTAAGGCAGGTGTAGCTAATATTTCTTGATGTTAGCAAATAATATCATCAGCGTGTATTAGAATGCATTGACAGTTCCATCAGAATGACTTAGATCTTAAATCTGAGGGCTCACCAGAAGTGATAAAGAGAAAAATCGGAAAATAGTTTTCTTACTTTTCTCTACATTTTTGCATTTTCTTGGATGAAGAAGATGAAATATGGGAAACTTTTACCTCTTCAGGCCTTCAGAAGCCTACAGATGAGTGAAAATACTAAATACTTTCACCTATTCGGGCATGAAAAATCCTGCTGATGACCCATGTCATTAAAGTCATTAACCTGTGATGTAATGGTCACAAGCTGCCTCAAAGGAAAAAATAACAGCATTTTTTCATTCTGGATGAGGTCAAAGCTATTTTTTCACCTAGTTCTGCCCATAGAGGTAATGTTAGTTATATTTCCTGTATATTTAATCAGAAGAAGGTGTTTTTTACACTTATAGTACACAGTATAAATACCCTTCCATTACACAAAATAGTGGTATAAAACGTGTTAGTGCTGTATACTCCAAACTAAATAAAAGTTTGAGAGGTCACACAGTTAAAATGGCAAGTTTGCAACCAAAGTGTTATATTTGGCCACAGTGTGGGTAAGTATTGATAACTGAACTATCAATATGCACCTCCCCTTCAACTGCTCTGCTGCGATTCGTGGTTGATGCTCTTTTTGTATTGTTTTTTTCCCCCCCATCACGTTTTCTCCCATTATGACACACATGATCGTCCTCCCTGCATAGACTTCAGACAAACAGACTTGAAGTTGTACTGAGTGTGCTGGCATTAGCTTGTAAGACTGTATTTAACAGCAGTTTGACGGCCTTTGCCATCACACCAGATGAGACTTCCTCTGGAGTACACTGGAGCCCTGATTCTCGTTTCTGCATCACCAGCAGACACTTGTAGACACAAACTGTAAGCAGACTGAAGAGTATACATAAACAGATGCAGGCAGCACACACACCCATAGACGGAGGCTGTTTATCTCTCCAGCTGCTTCCTGTCAGAGGTGGTCATTTCCAGCTTGGTGACATAGCTAATACAATCATCCAATCACAGGGCAGACAGGCAGACAGTTCATACTCATTTCCTGTCTCGTTCTTTGTTTGTCTCCATCACAGTAATACACAGAATGCATTAGGTGACCTTGATACTGAAAATGTTTGTCTTGTTGATGCAATTTGAGGGAGAAAAATTGAGTTATGCTTTCTCACTCATTTTCTCCCTCATGTTCAGCTTCTTCCTTTTTGCAATTTGAAAAGTTTTCTCCATAAATAAATGTAGCTTTCTGTTTGTGGCTCTTAAATCAAAGATTGCGAAGTAGCTCAGTTAATTAAAATCATAATAGAAATTATGATTTGATTAAAAGAATATACCCACATATTAAGGCAGCTGTAACACCTGAACACTACTTGTTGCAGTTATTTAAGAGTGAGTCAAAACCAGTTAGCGAGAGAGCACTGAGGTCTAAACAGGTAGTTAAAAACACTTTAGCCACTTTTAAATCTAAATTAAAACCTCTGCGGTTCTGCAGTGCTTTGCTTGATTGGTTTCTCTAATGCTCTTTCCTGCAATGCAATTTCCTTTTTGCATTGGCAACTTACAACTTATTACTGCACTGTAACTGTATTTTATTTCATTTTATGTATTTGACTTCATTTGATCTCATTTTAAAATGTCATTTTATTCTATCTTAATTGATTTTATTCTTATTGTTTTGAATACACAGGCAAAGCTTTTCTTTGCCTGTGTAAAGAACTTTGAATTGCCTCTGTGTTTTGAAATGTACTATATAAATAAAGCTGCCTTGCCTAAAAGTTATGGATAAACGGTTGGAGCATCCAGCTGTGGTAGTATGACTGCTGACCAACACTAACAACATCCACTTTTATATCATCAATAGTGTTATACATTTGAACATGATAGGTGGGACTAGATGAAGGGGTACGTGATTTCAATTGACGGCTGTGGGGGTACCTTAGACCAAAAATGTTGGGAACCACTGCTCCGGACTACTGTTAAAATATCTCATTTTGATACATCAGTTCAGTTTGAGAGGTTTAAAAATGTTACTTGTGATGGGTCAGCATCCTCTTTGTACCACACAACAACAGCATTTATGGGAAATGCAGTCCTAATTTTGTAAGATAGGGGCTTCCGGTTATATCGGCCGTTATCTCAGTTGTTGACAGTAATTATACCAAGCTATCAGCTGATTTGACAAAGATACTGATGTCTGAAACTGCTTCAAGTTGCACATTTTAATAAAACAAAAGGAAACTTGCTGCACTTGCAGTTAAGCACTCACGTTTGCAATCTCTCCTCCCTGTCTGTGGTTCTCTGACAGCTGAGGTGTACACCGGAATGTCGAAGCCCGCCGAGGCCACGGCCTGCACACAGGAAGCCGCCAACCTCTTCCCCACATCCCATAATGTGCTGTACATGAGGGGCCAGATAGCCGAGCTTAGGGGCAACATGGACGAGGCCAAACGCTGGTATGAAGAGGCTCTGTCCATCAACCCGACGCACGTCAAGACCATGCAGAGACTGGTAACACACACACTCTCAGACTGATGTTCTCTGTCTGCTCTGTCCTTGTGTTTGGTCTCATGGGACCGTGACAAATCCGGTCCTGTCCGCCTACAGAGTGCGTACAGCCTGAGGATTTGTGTTCATGTAATTCGCTAGTAAAGTGAAGAGATGGAACAGCATGTCTCCCTCTTTTGTTGTCTGTACGCTCCTCTACCTCTTTCTTATCGGCTCGGTCCCACTTGGAGCACTCTGCCTCTGTGTGCACGTTCACTTGGAGGTTTCACAGGCCATCCCAAACTACTAAGTGCTGACTGATGTTTTTAATAACGTGTCATGCATAGAACTGTGCCCGGCCTACATGGACTTACACCTTACATGAGACCACAAGTTCATATAAGCCAGATCCAGAATGCACTGTATACATTTTCAAACAAATACTACAAAAAGTCCCCAACAAGAAAAAAGAAAACCAAATTGAGTAATTTTCACAATCATATTTTCAGACCTTCATGTCTACAACAAAATTCATGAATCTCTAACATAAATAAATGTATATACAGATCTAATTATAAAGAGACATCAGAATAAATACTACCTGAATAATCATAATGACATCAATCGAAATCAGTTAAATATTCAGCCATGACTTTGGAAATAAATTCTTGCTAGTAGTTTTTCTATGTAAACTCTTCTCTCCAACTCACGTTTCCACAGTCGTTTTCCTGCAACAACTCAACCTCTCGCGAGACTTTTCCCTGAGCGAGACTTTCTGTTTCTGGTCAAACTTAATCAATCGTACTCTTTAACAAACGGTCTGTCTCTGTAGGGATCCTTTCCATAAGGTTGTCAGACACTTTGAATAACAGTCTGAGCCTGTCAGTGGCAAAAACAAGCACTTTTAGTGGATGTACTTTGATGGGCGCAGTTGCTCCAAAGGATTACAGATTGCAGCCATTGCAGCCTGTTCACAGATGCCGGCTGAGGCGATCTGCTGGACCAATTCCAAAACATTTGGTAACAATTAGTCATTTCAACCCCAAAATTTGTAACAACTTTGCCTTGTATTCATTTAGTCATTGTTTGTCTGTTTTGACAAAATCACAAAAAATATAGCAAATTTAAAACCTAAAAAGGGAACCACCATTTAGTTCTTAAATTAATTTGACTTGTCTTGTACTCATAAATCCACACTTAAGTTAATAAAAAAGAGCATACCATCTATTTTATAGCACATGTTCTGTCCTTTTTGGATCATATATATTTACAGGGAAAAAGCTTGCAATATATCTGAGTAGCTGAACGATAGAGTATCAATGCTGACAAATGTTTCCTCCTCATGGTGGAGAATGACGGGTGTGCCCCACAGTTTATTTTCACTCCTCCACAGTATGCAGGGTGATCCCTCTTTCTCACTCCTCTCTCTGTTCTGTTACTTTCACTGGGTGGATCCCAATGATTTTTCCAATCCTCTTCCTGGGGTGAGGGAAAGTGGGAGCCATTTAAGACAGTTTATTGGCAGCTCCATCTTTCATATATGGACACCTGCTGTAGAATTTGTGGCCTAACATAAAGGATATAGCTTATGAAAATAACGCAGCTCATTGCTTGGTGACGTGTCGTGATTTAGTTTCTGCAATGAAACAGAATTGAACTTTAAAGAGCAATAAACCTGGTAATGTTACACATAATGCGACTGCATTGTTGTAAGTAATTCCCAGAAAAGTGTCTCTAAACTCCAACAAGAATCATCACCACCAGTATGACTGCCTTTAAGTGGATGAAAATGCATAGCATAGCAGTACACATTCATCACAACACAGTAACAGACTATAAGCCTAACAATGTTCTTCCTCTCTTTTGTCCTCTTTTTTTTGTCTCTGCCGCTCCACAGGGTCTGATTCTCCACCAGCTGCAGCGCTACAGTCTGTCTGAAAAAGTCCTGAGGGACGCTGTGCAGGTCAACAGGTAGGTGTGTGTGTAGGTTCAGGTGTAGGGGTGTGTGTGTGTTTGCCACTGCAATGCACATGATTGTTTTATCTTAAGGCACTCATTACAATATTTTTTTCCTTTCCTCTTCTCTTTTTTTTCTCATCACCTCCCTTTTCCTCTCCTCTCTCCTATTTCCTCCTCTCCTCCTTCCTTCCATTATCTCCTGTTTCCTCATCTCCTGTTTTCTTCTCTCCTCTCCTCTCCTCTCCTCTTTCATTCTCTCTCCTCTCCTTGCTTCCCTTTTCTCTCAAATCACCTTCCTTTTCCTCTCATCTTTATCCCCTTCTCCTCTCTATCCACCTCTCCTCTCATTTCTCCCATTACCTCCTCTCCTCCTGTTTGTTCCTTTCCCCTCCTCTCGTCTTTCCTTCTTTCCTCTCCTCTCCTCTTTCCTTCTCTCCTCTCCTCTCCCCTCCTGTTTCCTCCTCTCCTCTCCTCTCCTCTCCTGTTTCCTCCTCTCCTCTCCTCTCCTCTCCTCTCATCTCCTGTTTCCTCCTCTCCTCTCCTCTCCTCTCCTGTTTCCTCCTCTCCTCTCCTCCCTCCTCAGCACGGCTCATGATGTGTGGAACAGCCTGGGTGAGGTGTTGCAGGCTCAGGGAAACGCTGCCGCTGCCACCGAGTGTTTCCTCACCGCCTTGGAGCTGGAGGCCAGCAGCCCCATTCTGCCCTTCACCATCATACCCAGAGCACTATGAAACACACACCTTCACAGTGATAGCCTCAGTACTGTAGCACAGTGGCACAAATGATGGACCTGCAAGCTGCACACATGGCATACACACACACAGCATGCCTGCATGCCACTTACACAAGGTTTTACTGCCGTACCCTCAGATACACACACACTGTATACAAATGCAAATAGTACACATAAACATACATACACGCTTTCCCCTGCCCACCCACCCTTCCCACAATGCCTTGCTGTGGCTGTGACCCCTGACTGTGTGTGTGTGTGAGGGCATGTGTCTGTGTGCTGATACGTTGCTTGTGTGTGTGTCGATCTGCACTTTTTGTGTGCCCCTTTGTGTCTGTGCATGTGCACCCATGTCTGTGTATGTGTGCCAACGTGTTCTGTCTGGTTGTATGTGATTTGTAATATGATGTGTTTGTTGTTTTGTCCTGTTCAAAGGTGTAAATAAGATTCAGTTTGAGTTCCTACTCTGCCATTGCTAGCATTCAGAAGCCTAAGAGTTTACATTTTGTTTACATGTTGTTTAGTCCAAACATTCACACACACACACAGTCTCATTTTCCTTTTACACACTGAGGGTAGATATAGCAAATTTGACAAAAAAAAGGATTATGGGCAGGTAAACAGTTTTATTTATGTTTCCTTTGTAAGCCAAATATTACTGATAATCTCAACCACTAACACACACGTTCACTTGCTGTATGGCTGGCTCAGGACAGCCAGATCTTTATGGAGCATCGACAGACATGATCAACACATCACTGAAGAATCAGTCGATCAGAGAAGTCTGAATGCCAAAACACAGGCTGCATTTACACACGCAGGAGATCAGATTTGAAACCGCTGATGTCCAAGGAATGGCTGTCAGTTCTTTTTTTCTACATTTTTAAATTAAAGCACATTTTATCTCGTGTACAGCCTTTACATGCTCCTTTGTTGAACCATATTTCTATGACATTCTATGATTTCACAAAAAGTCTTAATATGTGCACTAGTACTCAGTTTCCCCAAGGGGAACTTTAAAACTAAAGGAACAATTTGACATTTTAGAAATACGCTTTCTTGCTTTCTTGCTACTCATGTCTGTGCGGTAAAGGTAAAGCTACAGCCAGAAGCCAATTAGCTTAGCTTAGCTTAGCATAAAGACTGGAAACGGGGGGAAACCTGGAAACCTAGCCTGGTTCTGCCTGAAGATAACAAAATCTGCATACTAGCATAAATAAGTATAAAACAAATTAAATAAAAGTGTAAAAACTACAACATACAGATTAAACAGAGGAGCTATAACCTAATTAGATAGTTTTTGAGGTGCTGGTAGGCAGACTTTGTTACCTTTAGACAGAGCCAGGCTAGCCATTTCCCCACATTTCCAGTCTTTATGCTAAGCTAAGCTAACCAATTGATAGCTCTAGCTTCGTACTTACCGTATAGACATGAGCGTGGTATCAATCTTCTCATTTAACTCTCTAAAAGCGAATGAGCGTATTTCCCAAAATGTCAAACTATTGCTGTGAAATAAATCCTATTTACATATGAATAATTGTACATTTCTTTTTAATGCTTTTGATCTATTTGGACAAGCTGATGTTTTTAGCGTGAGCAGCTGTAGTCACAATAGCTGAACACAAAAGGAGTGCCACCTACAAAAACTCACGATAATGTCGCAGATAATAACCAGTTAAGTTTCAAACTGGAGCTCCTATATGTAACATTTATATTTTAACAAACTATAAGTATGAATGGGAGGAATCTGTTACACACATTTTCTCAAAAGTCCGATTTTCTGTCCTGTGTAAATGCAACCAGTGATTGTGTCTTTGTGTCCTGTCACAGTTACGTTAAATACAACTAGATGAATATAGTTTGTTTTTTTTCATTTGATTTTTGATTATAAATACAAAGGATTATTGTTGTATATTTGATTGTTCCAAGTGTATTATTAATATTGTTATTATTTTAGAAAGTAAAAGTAAATAATTCTATTTTGTGGAGCGCGATGTTACTGAGATGCTGTTGGAGGAATAAAAGGATGAACTGGTTCAGTTTGTTGATGTGAGCTCAGTCAGCGAGTCCTTTGTGCTGTAAATGAATGACTGAAATTAGGATGATAATAATGACAAAGATAATAATAAAAGTGACCAAAAACAAGTGGGACTTCTTGTCTATTTGTTGTATTTGATATATTGAATAGTGAAAACATTTGTGCTCTTCGTCCCAGGTTTCTTCTACTCCTAATTTGTGCTCTGATGAGAAAATATTTACTGTAAGGCTTACTATTGCGGTTAATACAAACCTGTGTGTGGCGTTATCCTCTGGATGTGACCTCGGGGCCAGCAGTGTGCATTACTTTCTCAGGTGTGTGTCTGTCAGTGGATAGGTGTGTCCTCCTTTGTGTGTTTTGTATCAGAGGATTACGGCGCTGACAGGCTTTGTCCTAGAGTGTCAGGAAGCCACAGTTCACGCTCAGACACACCACAGCCCCCCTGCTACTGCTCAGGTATCACTAACAGTTAGTCCCCCTTAAAGGTCATGGCCTCAGCCCAGAGGTGTACTGTATATGGGGTTGATAATGTTTTTTTCATTACATATTAAGAGTACATTACATTTCGGGGGGCATCTTGTGCTTTTTATTCCATTACATTGTATCTGATGGCTGATTAAAACTTTTTTAACATAAGATAAACTCAACTAAATACCACTGCCGGGTATTAGTCTTGGATCTCAGCTTGGTCCTAGCATTATTTATCTGCAACCTTTAGAGGAGCACAATCGCTGTCTTGTGAAAACCATGTACCTCCTCCAAAACATTAACATTTCAAGAGCTGATGAAAACTGCCCTGTTTTCAGCTGTGTGACAATGCATCCTCAGATAATCCAATTCCAAATCGCCAAATTTGGAGATACATGGTTTTCATGTTATAATTCTTTAACTTATCTGAAAGCATGAAAATCCCCAGAAGTTGAGATACATGTATTTTAACCTCCCCAACAGTAATGCAGCAGTCAGACTACATGTTAACACAATCTTAACACTCTTGGGAGGGACCGTTCTTTACCATGAGTACATTTACTTTGTATATTTTACTATATTTACTGCTAACACTTGTTTACTTTTATGTCAGTCAAATGCTGAGAATAGGACCTTGACTTGTAAGTAGAGCATACATATGCTGTGATGTGATGCCTTTACTTTAATAAAAGCAACTTGATTTCTTTCAGAAATTATTTCTCTTGTCACAGAAGGTTGAAACCTTTTATTGGTGTGCAGATACAAATCATTCATACTCTACTCCATGATAATTAATGGCTGAGCAATATTCATGAAGATTGTTGAATTTTAACTAGCCCATCAAATCAAATCTGTTGAGGGCGTTGGCATTAAAGCATAATTGGCCGATTTCTCCTGAGACTTGACATCCCATTGGACGCCCCTGATCACCACTGTTAGTGATTACAGGGAGTGTTTAATATTCACAAAAGGGATAAGAGGGAATTTTTATTTTGTCTCTGAAAAACGGCATGGGAAGACATACCAGTGTTTTTAAAGGGTGACTGTGAAGGCTGATCATGTTTTGTTTTTCAGCTGTTTAAAATGTCATCTTTTTATCCCAGCGGATTCCAACGTCATACAGCATTTCCTCCAGAATACAGCCTCTGAAATATTGAATGAACTGAACAGTAAGATGCATGTGCATGCTTGCTCACTTACATACGAACAACATTCACAAAAGTATTCAAATCTGACATCTGTTATCTGCAATGGCCAGAAAATTTAGCAAATTTCTTATGAAGTTTGGTGATTTTCATGAATGGGTATATCATTTTGGATGGAAAAAGACAAAGAAAAAATTAAAGAGAATGACAGCTAAAATACTGAATATCTGCCCCATACAGTAGTATGGGATGTCCAACCCTAACACACACACGCACGCACACACACACACACTCCCACCTCACTCCATTCTTCTGGCTGTCAGGTGAAAAACTGAAATATTTATGTGGCTGAAAGCTGGAGCCAGGAGTGGGGGATTGTGTGTCTGTCTGTGTGTGTGTGTGTGTGTGAGATGAATTTGAGGCGAATGTGAGAAAAGACTTCTGGATTGGAAACCCTGTTAGTAACGTTGGAGTGGCAGCTCACTAATAGCAAGCAGCAAGATATATTAATACACTTCAGACAGTTACATAACTACAGCTACTAACTGTGTGTGTGAATGTGTGTGTGTTATACATGGATAAATCGAACACCTCCCTCACTTCTCCATCTGTCTGTCTGCTTCTCATCGATGCCACATTCAGAATCATCAGCTACATTTGATATATGTTCTAGAAAGTAGCATCAGTGCATATACCAGCAGTACAAACATGAAGTTATTCTGCTTATTGACATAGCTGCTCAGTAATTAAACACACAGTGAAGCCTTTAGTGTCTTTGTTAGACCTACAACTTTCACTGGCATCAGCTGTTTAAACAGTCAGAATATCAGCTTCTGGATCAGAGGAAATAGGGATGCATCTTAGGAGGAGGAGGAGGAGAGATTTTATGGGTTTTAAGATTCACTGTGAATCTGTTTTCATTTTCTCTCTTCATCCCTCGCTCTCTTCCTCTCCCTCAAGTCCTGGGATTCTATTATTGTCTTTCAACCCTTGTCTCCTCTTGCTCGCTCCTCAAACTCCCACGGTTTTCTGCTCCCTCTCTTTCACTTCCACCCACCACCCCATGCCTGGCTCTGTTGCCTAGCAACCCCTCCTCATCTGTAGACAGACGTTCTCGACGATCTGGAGAAGTCCTTGTGACACCCCTCCATACACACATATACACTAATTGTAGCATTAGATCAGTGAGGACATGCCCGTGTCCCTAACAGTCACTGATGTTTGGGACACTGACATGTTGGTCAAGTTGAGAACAGACTTTTAAGTAGGTTTTAAAAATCCTCCTATTCCCTCATCTGAATAGTGACTTGGATAGGATATTGTACTGATTTATCAGTTGTTCCGTGGGAAGTGCTTCTTTGTTAATAGCTGTATCAACAAGGCAAGATAATTAGAGTAATTAGAGAGGTTTATTTAGTTATTACTTTATTCCTGACCCTTTACTCCTTCCTATTTCCCACCGTTCCTTTGATTTCCCGTACTGTGCGATCACTTAACTGCTATGCAAACACTCATACTGTATGAAAGACAGAGTCTAGTTGCAACTTTTTGTAGCATTTTTCTACTCTCGTCTAGTGTGTTTGCTGAAAACCAGACCAACCAGGGTGGGAAATTCACTTTTTACAATGTGAACATCTACCAGCCACTGGCAGATAAAAGTTCAAATTCACCAGCCATTCAATCATACATCATTACTTTGTGTCTGAAATCTACCAGCCACTTTCATATTTTACCAGCATTTGGCTGGTGCTAATGGCCATCCCTGTCTGATCCTCTGATAACAGCTCATTTATGAGATCTAGGAGCTGACCAAGTCCCAAGTGCTTACACTTACACAGTTACAAAGACATTGCATGTAATAAGTAGCACAGATGAGTCATTTTAAAGCAGCACTTCCTCCACAGAATCAGCCTTCACTGAGAGAAAACACAAATGGGCTCATTTTTAAGAAACAAACACAGAGACCCAGTACGAGATGTTAGTTCATGGTATTTTATTGGAAAAACAAAATGTAAAGACTAGCATGTACAACTTGGAATGCAGATCAACTGAACTAAACAGAACAGTTGGACTGGGCCGGGCCTCGCCGCACCCACACACACGCAAACTCACACACAAACACAAGATAGAAATGCCGCAAAGCACCGACCCTGTCCCCACTAAACTGAAATGAACGCCCCTGTAGAATCATGACACACACGCAACCTTTGAGGCAATACACTGTTCCTAAGCATGCTTCAGTGAGGAATAACCACAGATTTTACTTCACTACTGACTGATAAACTTATTTTTCATTGTTTGTAAATCTCCAACTATAACTGATGATATTGCCCCAAAAATTGCTCTTGTATATCATCATCTTTAAAGCCCACCCAACCCCTCCAAATAGTCTACAACACCCAACGCCCAAGGGTCTCAAACCTAAGCCCCACCCAGGCTTCTCCCTCAAAAAAGGTAAACACACAAAGGATAAAGCGAGTATCCTGACATGCCAGAAACACAGAATCTAAAATGAGTTACTTATTTATTCCATTTTAATATTTTTCTTAAAAATATCTCTGTCGTAACTGATTTCATTTAGGTAAGCAAACTGCAAAGGTTCCGCTGGTTCACTCACTCCCATCCATCTGTCAACTAACCCCTCCCTCCCTCCCTCCCTCCTCTCTGTGGGTCCCAGGCCAACCTGAGGCTCAACAACAGCCCTCTGCCACTGGGCTCTCAACAGTAACCCATCTAAAGCTGCATGCATGAAGAACAGAAAAAAAGAAAACAGGAAGTCATAGAAGAAAGGCGATTGGCCAGCCCATATAATCATCATGACATCAGGCAGATGGAACCAGGAAGCAGAGGAGCAGTGGCCAAACCAGCCAGCTGCAGAGAGGCTGCTTGGCTTACAACTTGAGATCTGATTGGGCAGCTCAGCGCTGGGGGGCGGGGAATACAAGCCAGTACATGCAGATTCATTTAGGTTTTTCTTTTACCTTTTTTGAGCTTGTTTATATGGACAGATTTTCAGTTTTCCAACATTCAGTTTAAGTTGTCTATACAGAACAGTATGAATAAATGTAGATTTTTGCAATAAGAGGTAAGTGAAACATTTGACTGATTCTTTGTGTGAGCCCAGTTCATTTGGCGGTCATCATCTGAACAAATTCTGTGGGGGAAAAAAACAATAAACAGCCATCAGGCACTGTGTTTAACTTGTGTACTATAACAGAGTAAAAAATCATGACTGATCAGGCTAAAAGAAACCAGAGACACTCCTTCAGACACACAAAATGACCAGAGCTTCTGTCTATCATCAGTGTTTGTCAGCTCACATAATCCAGCCCTGTTCCATAAACAGAATTAATCCAAACACTAATGATGGCGGAAAGGAGGTGTGTGTGCATAGCTACTGTATGTGTATTAGTGTGGTCAAGTTTTCTCAAGTCTCCAGAGGGACTTTGGGCTCCTGTACCTTCATAGTTGACCTGTCCGTCTCCGTCGATGTCTGCTTCTCTGATCATCTCGTCTACTTCCTCGTCTGTCAGCTTCTCTCCCAGGTTAGTCATCACATGACGCAGCTCTGCTGCGCTAATGTAACCGTTGCCATCCTGGCCAACAAAAACACACAGCATTACAGTCACACAATCTTTATCAAGTATCACTGGCAGACCAAACAGAGGCAAGTAGTCCCTCTCCTTAGTTGTCATCTTAAACTCAGGGAACACTAAGATAAATGACTTTTGTGTATTAATGCTAAACTGCTGATGAGAAAAACACGATACATCTAAGAATCAATTATTTTTCTTGCTTCATCTTTACAACACAAAACCAAACACACACACGCGTACCTTATCAAAGACCCTGAAGGCCTCCCTGATCTCCTCCTCACTGTCAGTGTCCTTCATCTTTCTTGCCATCATTGTCAGGAACTCGGGGAAGTCAATGGTCCCATTGCCTGGGGGAGAAAGAAGGTCAGAAGTAAGTTATAAATACAACCAGTCAATATTGTTAAAAAGGGTCTACAACGACCAGTTTAATAAAATCCTTGTTCCCCCATGTTGAGGCGGAATCAGCATACCATCTGCGTCCACTTCATTGATCATGTCCTGGAGTTCGGCCTCAGTTGGGTTTTGACCCAATGACCTCATGACAGTGCCCAGCTCCTTAGTGGTGATGGTCCCATCTCCGTCCTTATCAAACAGGGAGAAGGCCTCCTTGAACTCTGGACAGGATTAAGGAGAGGAGGGGACAAAAACACAGGAGGTGGAGGAAAGGATGAAAGAGAAGATATTAGCAACAGCACTGTATGTAACAACACTGATATTCCAGGTGATAATACATGGACCTATGCAGAGCATGTGTGTTTGTTGCTAAAGATGGTAAAGTAGTGTTGTTCCATTGTCGCCTTACCTGCAATCTGCTCTTCTGTTAGTTGGTCAGCCTAAAAAACAAAAACAGAAGGAAGACAGGAAACATTATAATACACTAGTAGTAATAATAATAATAGTAAAATAGCGTAATCCTTCAGGTAAAGGTTGAGACACAAGTGACGCAATATTAACCCTACTTCCTTGCCAACAGCCATCACACTTGGGAGGCAGGCTGCAAGGACACTCCATTACAACTAGCATGTGTCATGGGTGAAGTGCTGCCACCATAATGACCAGACACAAAGAAGACCTTGGGATCAGAAACTGGTATGAACTACATTTTAAGCTCCACTCAGAGAGATGCAACAATCAGGCACAATTGCGTTCATTGTTTTCTACTTTTGGAACAGTCTGCTCTATCACACTTATACCAAGATCTAGTCACAGCCAAATCATCTCCAGTATCAACCACAACCCCATGCTAGGTACCACCCAGTGCTGATAAAAGCTCTAGGAAGCCTATTCATTCACTCTGTGTGTGTGTATCTGTATAACCTTTATGTCGTCAAAGTGGATATCTGTGAGGTCTGCCACCAGCTTTACTGCTTTCGGTTCTGGTTTTTTCGCCTCTCCACCTCTGCCTCCACCTCCTCTTCCTCCTCCATCCAGCCTTAACCCACCACCTCCTCTGCGCTGCTTCAGATCCACACCTCTTCCTCCTGCACCTCCCCCAATTGCTCCCGTTTTGATGCTGAGACCATCCAGCGCACCCCGCACCATCACCAGGCCTTCAGCCAGACACTCGGCCCGCTTGCTGTTCTGGACACCCTGTTTTTTAACCTCGGCCAGCTCGGCCTTGGTTCTCTGCAGGCAGTTCCTCAGGTCCTGCATCTCTCTGACCAGGCTGTCCATGCGGCTGGACGACGAGTCCATGAGCATCTGTAGGAAGGCTCTGTAGTTCCTCTCCTGCTGCTGGATGAGCTCCTTGTAGTAGTGCTGTTGTTCGTCCAAGAGGTCATAGACAGTGGACAGGCTCACCAGCTCATCCTCTGCTGGGTACAGAGTGACTTTCTTAGGCAGCATGATGAGGGAATGCTGGCAAGGGCAGGAATGATGTCTTAGGATGGGAGGAATAGGTGGATGAAAAAAATGATGGCCAGACATCTATCAGTTGCTCCTGATTTGTAAAATGGATGGACAGAGGGACTGGTGGACAGCCATCTCTCTGAATAGTTACATAACTGTATGGGTGAGGATATACCTTGAGTTTGAGTCTTGATTTGAAACAGATTATGTTTTTTAGTTCTCCTGGGTAGGATGATTGTTGGATGGACACATGAAGGATGATCAGATATCTGGATAACTGCAGGACTCGTCTTTCAATCCGTCCAGAGTGAGTGGATGGCTAGATAGATGACAGAAGTTTTCACAATCCCTGTGGAGTAGCAACGGTCAGTGGATTGGCACTGACCTGACAGACGATGACTCTTCTCTTCCATGAGCTGGATGAAGAGCTGATCTTTCTGTTGATGTTTTCCTGGTTACTTGTCCATCCATCTGTCTGTCTCTCAATAAATCTGTCTGCCTACCTGCTTAACTGTCTATCTTTCGGTCTGTCCTTGTGTCTTGCAGCGCTGCGAGTGTACGTGACTAGACACCGTCCTTCTCTGGCTGCATCTGACTCCAACTGGGGGAGGCTTTGGAGAACCCCGCTCCTTGTGCCTTCATGTCAGTGTGTGTGTGTGTGTGTGTAAGCCTACACAAGAGAGTGAAGGCTTAGCTGTCTGTCCATCTCCCCAGCAGATGTACAGTACAGATGGATGCACAGATGAAGTGTCCACCTCCTGCAGTAGTTCAATAGATGAAGGCCCTTCAACACTGACAGAAAAAGAGAATGTGTGTGTGTGTGTGTGTGTGTGTGTGTGTGTGTAGAGGCCAGGAGGCCAGGCCAGAGGAGGTCATTCAAATGTGTCAGGAAAATTGATTTAAAGTGTGTGAGAGTAACAGTGTCCAGACTGGGGGAGGTCACTGGGGGTTTGTGTGTGTCTATATGCATGTGTTAATCTGTGGCCTGTCATCTCACTGCTACAGTTGCAGCTCCTAGGGAGGATCAGTTGGCTGGTCATCTGACCTCCTAGACAGCATCATGGGTCACGTCACCAAATGGTCCCCTCTGGCAGGGGCCCCTATCCACACAGTTACAACACGTTTCTGTGAGTGACACTAATTTCCCCGGGAGAGTCCCGAGTTAGGGATTTGTATGAAGTAAATGAGCCAAAATGAAAAATTACCCTTCTCACAAAACTCAATTCATACTGTAACCAATATTAGAACATATAAGAATGTACAAGAATGCATTCTAACCAGATGTTCAAAGTGGCCTCAAGCCAACAATATAACACTTACGAAATCCCCATCCCACTGTTTGTCAATCTTCTAATTCTTCCTTTCGACAAGTGAGTATGTTCTTACGTCCATAACCTCTGACACCACAACAAAAAATATAATGCTTTATCTCCCTATTGGAGTTCAACATTATATGTCATGGTTTTAAATTTGAAGCACTTATTAGATTCATGAAAATCAATCATCATTTTTTATTTTCTCTGACACAATCTGCTGTACTAGGCTGTTACTTTTTCTCTCTCAAATAGATGACAGAAAGACCACAATTAGTGATATTTTAATCTTTTTCAGAATGTAGTATGTTGTAACATTAAATGATTAAGAAACTTTCTGGAAGGTTTTTAGAAATCAAAGTATAAAAGGCACTAATGGCAATAAATACTCTAAATAGAGAATGAGATGGAGGAGAGGCCAGAATAATGTTTAATCTACAAGGTATTAGTACTGTCAAGCAATAATAATGAGGCTTTCAGAATTTGGTTGATGATAATAACAGCGATGATGTGTGTGTGTCCATGCATGTGTGTGCGCGCTCTAGCGATGCCTAACAAGCTGCTAACCCCTCTAATACCCAGGCCAAATTCTTCTCAAGGCGCTGCGATGCCTGGCAACACAGACCACGTTCCTGTTAGACAGTGCGAGAGAAGCGTGCAGGCCCATAAACTTACTTCTACAGCACCCAATGGACAGTATTAAGAAATATAAGGGGAAAATAGAATTAAGAGTTTTATCTAAATGTACTGATTCCACCACTACTACTAAATACATCAAGAATAATAAGTGATTAACAACAATAGTTCGAAATGTGGTTATTTTATGGCTATGACCTATTAAACCTATACAGCTTTATAATCACTACACTAGAAAATAGGTGGCAACGCAGAGCGAATGCTAATGTGTAAAATTGTACACACGATCCACTGAGTCTGTGCACACTGTGGTGATCAAAGCTGGTTGTGCGAACACACCAACGTCTATTTTTCTTCCAGTATATTCTCACTTCAAGCAGGCTTATCATGAACACATCTGATTCACACTCCAGCAGCAGTGAGCTCTTTCTGCCTTCAACAAATCCCACAAATCAAAAGGAACTGTGACAACAACTGCAACAGAGGTGTCTCAATCCCACTGACTACTTCCTGTATCAAACTTTGTCAACCATGTAGCTATAGCAACCACAAACCAACCATGCACCTATAGTAACTAATCCAACAGGTAGCTACAGACATTAACACTACAGACGACTACCTGTGAGTGGCCAGAATATCCATTTTGAAATCATTTTAAAATCTACATAAGAACATTCAAATGAACAGTAATCAGTTCAACACAGCTCATCCTACTACTCATTGTGAAAACTTGTCAGACTACTTGTATATCAATTACCAAACAAAGCAACCGAGACCAACTACCATGCAACTTAAACAGACTGCTAGGCCAGTCTTTCTACAGGTGTAAAACAACAACAACTAAAACAAAACAAAAAATCTCAGTCATGTTAGTCCACTGGTTTTCAACCCCGGTCGTCTGGAAAGAGGGACCTGCTGGTTTTTATTATAGCAATATAAATCAGCAAATAGTTCCCACCTGGGATGCAGATTATAACACTTGACTGTAGTTAATGAGCTGCTGGGACACAAAACCAGACACACTCTAGGACACACACTGCTGCGGTAGTCAAGGCGTGCATGTAAGGAGGATGTGTTAAGAAGTACTAACAAATAATGACAATTTCAGATTAAACCTAAATTCACTTAAGATGTGATTCTGACACAAATCAACTACAAACATGACTTTAAGTGACATGTTGCTGCAGGATTTATTAAAAAGATGTTTACATAACTGATGAAGTAGAGGGCTTTGCCTGCGTAATGAAAGAGCCAGGAGCCTGCAATGTGTTCAGCAGATTGCATCTGTCACACAAGGTTTGTGTCCATTTAGGACTTACATATAGCCTGAAGAAAAGGTCCACTATGCCATATTAATCAAATTTTCCACATGACAACAGAACACTGTATGTGTGAGAATGTAAACAACTCCCTCCACAAACTACAAACTACACACCATGACTGGTGTATGATGCTACCACTCCCTGGGGACTGTTCCAGGGACACTGAATAAGAAGCTAACATTGTGCATTTATGGACACACAAACCACATTTCACACAGTTGCGCACACAATTCTGTACCAGAAGTGGGAGGGAGGTAAATATATAGAAACATTTATGCTGTTTAACTGTTTCAGATTGTAGGAATAAAAAAAAAACAATTTTCTTCTTGTTTGCAATGTTCAGTTAGATACCACAGACCAGACTGCTTTAAGACACTTTTTCTAACATCAATCAGTAGCCAAAAAATGTGACCTGAAACAAGTTAATGGTCGTCAACGTCTTCAAATAATAGGTTTAACAGTAGCTAACATATCTGGTTTGTTCGGTGACCATGTACAGGTGTTACAACATATTCTGTGACCTAATTAGGACTGACAGCTGTCACCACGGCAGTTTTAACAGTGGTTACATGTTGTACTTTGATATCCGTTATCGATAACTGTTATGCTATGTTATGTAATAGCTGTGGAAATATGTGACCCTTTCTAAATACTATTGGAAGGGTGACAATGATTGATAACTGTAGTGGTGGCCAGAAGTGTACGTCTTTTTCAATCAGTCTTTTTCGTAGCTGAATGTCTAATGTGAAACTAACTGGTCACAGATTTCGGTGCATTAAAAATTCAGTGTAGATATTCAACACTAACCACTGCGTTTCCAGCTTCACTCCAGAAACAAACTAACGTTACTACTACTGAAACGAAAATGCTCTGTTGACTGATGTTACAGCTGTCAGATACCGGAAAATCAGTCATTAGGGATGTAACACTAGCTGTGATGCTAACATTGGCAGCTAACCGAAACGCCACAACTACTGCAAATATGTGGCCACTTGTAACAAGTAGCACACCCCTTTAGTGAGGGGTAATATCAACTACCGTTATAATTTCAGTGGCGGGTAATGGCTTAAGCAACGATGATGTGATAAGCTTCTCTCTCGCAGCGACGAGCCCCGTGACTAGCCGCCACAGTGTTAACAGCTAGTAAGCTAGCTAACTCAACGGTAACACCCGGGTCCGTTCTACTCGCGCTCTTTGCAATGGAGGCGTCAGGATATTTCAACAAAACGACAATCCGGCGATACATAAGAACCCCTGGCTGGTATTCAGTCAACTCATTACAATTTCAAGTCGTACATATCACAAACCATAGTCGGTTAAATACTCACCATGGCTGTTTGAGTTAGAAAAGTTGGTCTGCTAACGCTACAAGGAGAGAGGAAATGGACGGTTGCCACTGAGCAAGGCTTGCTGGAGGCGGGCAGGCAAGACGAACCACTGCTGTACGGCTCATTGTATTCCTCCGCACGGTGGGGAAATGCGCTCAGTCAGTGAGGCGTCTTCGCTCTTTCTCTGTCTCTTCAAACGTGCATGCACGCACACACACATGTATACAAGCCTGCTGCTGTGCACGTACCCGTGTCTGGGTTTGTCATATTTCACACAGGGAAGTTACCTGTAATTTATCCAGTTTACTGAGTTTAAAAACTAGTCTCCATTTAGAAAGAGAAGCGAAGTACAGGTACAATAGGATTTACATCTATTTTTTCACCTACTTGTTTGTATGTACATAATAGTTCTGTTTATTTATACCTACATTTGTTCAGCTTTGTTTTACTTGTTTTTAGCTGTATGTCTGTTCTATCTTCCTTGTTCTTGGAACTGTCTAAGTACATTGATAGCAACTTAAAACCAGAGTCAAATTCCTTGTATGTTTACACATACTTGGGCAATAAAGCTGATTCTGATTTTTGATGTGAAATGGTTTGCATGCTGTGCAAGGCCGGATTAACCTGATATGGACTCATTAGGACAAGAATTTACCATCAGCTACTGACAGCCCATCCAATGCCCTCTGTGCAATGTGTATGTAGCCTACTCTGTTGCCTTTAAGTTTTCATTAAGTTCAGAGCAACCAATATGCCTATGCTGGTATAATACTTAATTTGTGTTAGATTGTTGCAATTTTATACAATTTTAGGAGTATGCACATGAGCTAATAATGCAGGACCTGCCTTAGCTGATACTGTACTTTAGGGGTGCACATTCCCTAACAGATTTGCATGCATGACATGCAGTGTAGCTGGGGCCCTATGGCAGTTTCCCGCTTGTTGGTAATCCAGCCTTGATGCTGTGTAATTGGAGACCTAGAGAAGTCGACTGGTGTGTAACATCAGTATCACTATACAAAAATGAAATGAAGCCTATATCTCTGTTATTGAACATACACAGTCATAAATCAGACACAAGAACTAAGTTGCAGTCAACTGAATGAAACTGTGGGCAACGTGTAGGATCTGCTAATTTTCATGCCTTAGATTCAGGGAATGATAATGTTTATCTAGCTTTAAATGGCTGCTAAAGATACCATAGTGGAAAGACTTAAACCACAATTTATCTTGTGTTGATCTTGAGGACAATTTAAAAAATAAGCAAGCTGACTTCTCATCAGTCACATTTAGGGTGTCATGTTTCACCTGATAGTGCTGGGATGTTTCTCTCATAGGACTTTGAGCATCAGTCAGGCAGTTGGTCTATAGGGCTGCAAACCCAATGGTTTGGCCTATGCAGGTACTATAGCAGACTACAACAAACTTTCACATGACAGTGCCAGTTTCACTAGCTGCATAATATTGGAGGACAGCTAAGACAGTCAAATTTGTGGTGAACTATCAATCAACAAGAAAGCCAAAAATATTAGAATTGCCAAGTGCTCTCAAACAATTAAAAATTCATCTATCTGCAATAATTTTGTCTCATAATCTGTGAACAAGGGGAACATCCCCTGCATTCTCCCTAACTAAATCAGAAAGATGGGATGTGTTTCTGCTGCATCAGAACTCACACAAATATGGGATGCAATTCTAAACTTACAGTTTCCCACCATTACATTAATTATATTTTATTAATGAAATTAATTAATTATTAAGGAAAGTCAGAATAGTATGATATTATGTGATCAGTTATTAGTCAGATTTTGGCTTTGGGAGTCTCATATACCTTCCAGTATCTGTTTACTCTAAGACACTTCTTGCATTATATTGTGTGTGGCCAGTCTGCTGATGTCTCTTGGCCAATTGGCTGCCATTACATCTGCCATCAAAATCATAGACAATGTTATTGAAATCTGGACTTGTTTAACTGCCTGTATGCACTGACATTATGTAGGCCTAAATTAAAATGTGGGTGTACAGTAGCATGATCATTACATATACAACATTTTCAACATTTTCAGGCAAAAACAACCTTTCTTTGACCTATTCCACATAACATATAACATGCTATGTACTGTTTTTTATTGTCATAAATATAGCCTAGTGAAATGCAGTGGAGGTTTATTATGAGGATAAAAGATAATCATAACTTTTATTAAATTAATTGAGTTGTTCATAATAGTGGTCGTTTGCGAGAAAAGTGACCTTAAAGGGAGTTCCCTCGTATCTGTTCGTAGTACTAGTTTTTAATTTGTCGAAAGTGACATAGAAAGTGATGGACTATTTTGTGTTACACAGAGTTTTATGCAGGCGGAAGGATACGTTCTAAACATCGTGGCTGACGGCACTGGGGAAGTTGCAGTTTTGTTTTTGAGAGGCGGATTCTGATTGGACAAAGCAGACCCGCAATATTCTGCACACTGTACAGAGGTCGCTGATTGGCCAGGGCGGATCTGCAATGCGTCAAACCACGGCGCGGCAACGACGGCAGGAGGGAGCGACTCCACCACTACTGTGTACAGTACACCCTATGTTATGAGTAATATACGAATAGGGCAGGTAAAAACATGCAGGTAATTCACAGGTGAGTTGCCAAATAGAGTCGCGAGACACAGAGGGAGTGGATGAATAAAACTTACCGCGGATATATTGCCTAACAAATGAGACTGAATTCCCTATTTTTAAAATGTAATTCTTAAAAACAGAAGAGGATTTAAATTAAAAAAACAAACAGCAACAACACATCAACAACTTTCTAAACTGGACACTGCCAGTCTGATCTTTTTCTATTCTTGGTATCTGGGTAAGGGTGTATTTCACCGAGGTGCAGGGATACAATATCACTTAACCTTACTATCATCCTTACCATCATCTGGAGTCTCTTAACCCAGTGGTGTCCAAAGCATTATGAACAAGTTGAAGCATTTGCATTTGAACATTCAGTTAAAATATAATAATCAGGACTATTAAATGCTGAGGCAGTGTAATTTAAAAAAAAAATGTTTGTCAGGTATCTCTATTTGTTTACAGTTTCTTTCATTAGATACAAATGTGGAGTTGCTCTTTGCAATCACATCTAATATAACATATCATGGAATTTTATAATATGATATTTCATTTGAAACACAATGTGTGCGCACTGTAAGCGGATATGCATAAACAAACCTACAGGACACAACACATAAATGAGAATCATATTTATTGACAGTGTCAGGTACTAAAACACAGTCCTAGTGGTTTGCTGTGAAAATAAAGCATTAGACATAATGTACAAAGGATGGCTCTTTACTTATCTTTAGATAAGATCACTGCAACTTCACTGTTTAATACTGCCACTATGTGTGTGTCAGCATCTGAGTTTGCATGTGTGTCTCCTTTTCTTGCCATCAAGTGTGCCAATATGTGGGTTGGCATGTTGCCAGTGAAGCAAACTCAGGTTTTTGAATGAGATGTGTGTGTTCAGTCCTCCAGTAGTATATCCAGTTCTTCTAAAGGCAGTCGGACTCTGAGTTCTTTCTCTGTCATCAGATCTACAAACTCCTGCAAATGCTCAGGGAACAGCTGTACTGCGTCCATGTACAAACCCTGATCTCACACACGTGCCATACACACATATATGCATAAATGCAAATTTACATTCACACACACACACACACACACAAAGAGAAAGACAGAGTTAATTTCTCGTATGTACAATTTCAACATGAGGTCGACAGAGGTTGGGAAATATCACCTTTATGCCTGTGTCTCACCTTAGCCCAGGGAATATTCTGTAAGGCCCTGTAGAAGATCCCTGTGGCTTTATCCACCTTCCCCTCTGACACCTACAAATACACACACATACAAACAAGTTACACACACACACACACACAGCACATACACAAGACGTTATTCTGACGGTCAATATTTGTGTATCCAAAAGTGCAGATAACACAGGTCTGTATAAGCTGGTCTTACTGTTAGTTCTTATGCTTCTATCTCTTAAGTCAATATTTGGAAAATGAGAAAAGAAATAGGCAGCCCTCTAAAGTCAGATATTAAGATCTTAAAGGCACAGCAGGCTTTTCCCATTGTTACTGAAATGCACATTTTTGTGTTTGAATTTGATTCCTTTGGACAGGAAAAAATAAATCCTGATTTAATAGGATTTTATTTTTAAAATGATGCTCTGAAGCTTTCTGATGCTAAATTTCTTTTGTCTAATTTAAAACTTATTTTATGAGTTAAAATGATCCATTCCTACCTCACTACTATCTTAGTTTGACAGATCCTTGATACATTTAACTTTTGCAACAGTCCTAAACATTTTTTTGCTTTTTGCCATTGTGTATGCATCTGTCAGCTTATTGACAAGATGATTCTGTGAAAAACAAACACCCTTTCAGTGAAGTGTGTAACTATGCTGTTATGAGTATGATTGGATAACTGTTGAAATGGATTATGAATTTCTCCTAATTTGTTTTTCCTTCAAATGACTAGTCAAGGATAGGAAATGAGTCACAAGGAGAGTCCTCACAAGGCCAGTAAACGTGTGAGTTTTTTTGTGCGTGTTATTTGCCGTCTCACCAGGAAGTGCATGTACATCCTCCAAAGTAAAGGACAGTGAGAACCCAGTTCTGTTGCTAAGGCACTTTCAAACAGTCCACGGATACGGTTGCTGAGGCCATTCTCTGGCAGGATGGGCAAGGCAGCAGCAAGGCAACAAGACCTATAAAGACCATAAAAATACATACAATCTTTTGTTTATACATTTTTAAATGTACAATTATTAATATGTAATGTAGGTCATGTGAATTTTGGTAGAGGATATTTGTGAAAATGTGTTTTCTTGTGCTTATTGCACAAAAAGAAAGAAAGAAAAAATAGAGAAAACTATGATCATGGCATCTTGATTGCATCTTTTGTTTGTTGTTACAACGCTTATTCCCATACAACACGAGTGCAGGATAACCCTGCACCTACCCATCATCCTTTCTGCGGTTACCTCTGAGCAGCGTCCACCAGCTGCTTCCTTTGTTGTTCAGCTACAATGGCAAAGAGGCGTGGCACCACACCATTGTTGTCTCTGGTTACAGAGTGAAAAAAGCGGCGCGCCCGGCCGGCACTATGGTAACGGTTCTCCACCTGGAACACAGTTCACAAGAGGGTCATCATGCCAAAATAAACAAGTACTGATTGGGTACATAATAAGTGCAACAGCTGGGGAAAACACATCTAGAGAAGGGGCAAGTAGCTGTTACTGAAGCTCATTCCCAGTGACTGACTCATTTGATTTTAACCCATGATGATTAAAAAATTAAATGCGTTTTGGTATCTTATGAGGAGACCATGGCTTACCTGTACATATATGCTCCAGAGAGGGGCGCTGCTGGGCCAGGTGGAGAGGGCAGAGGTCAGCGTCTGTCTCAGTGTTGCCAGTGGAAACACACTGATGCTGTTGTGGTACCTAAGCAACGATGCCTGTTGCACTGCTAATGCCTCACACTCGGAGGCTAGTCTGTTAACGCAGCGCCTGCTGGTTTGGCTGGAATCAACTGCGGACTGGCTAGCATCAGTGCTAGCGAGGTCGGCTTCCTCATTACGGTTCAGCTGCTTGTCGAGTGTTAGCGTACAGTGCAGCTTCTCCATGCTTTCTCTAGCCTGGCTGTAGACGGTGATGGCTGCCTGGATGCCCATTGTGAGGTACTGGAACAGAGCGTAGCAGCCCAGCAGGCCTCTCATCCTCAGCGTCTCTCCTAGCAGGTCCTCTGAGATGAAAAGTAAGATCAAAGTAATGAATGATAGCCGAAAACATTCAGACTTGTCATATTAGGAGAACGAGGTGTTACTAATAATATTTAACAACAGCTCCGTTCTATTCAAGTGTCCCAATAAGCCATGACAGTGTGACAGTGAGCCAACATGCACGATAGCAGAATCCTGAAACCAAAGAAGCTAAATGGAACTCAGCCATCATTAGTTTTATTATACTGTATACACCTGTGCTTTTCCTACTGTGATATGTCAAAATGTCTTTGGTGAAAAAGGCCTAATGAACTTGGGTCCTGCGTTCAAAGGGGGGACATTTGGGGAGAAGTTGTTTTTTTCTTTAGATCGCTGTATCGTAATGATGTCTCATGTATCCCATAACTAGTTTTAATGAAGTTTTTCCATTAGCTTTTACTCCTACCACCATCTGTAATCTACAAGAAACTGAATGCTTTAGAGCTCCCAGTGGCAAACGATATTAAATGTTTCTTGGCACCTTAGTTTGGCAATGCCTATTTTAAAAGTAGTTATACTAATATATTGAATAATAATTAAGTACACCAATGCCCTGAAAATGCACCAATCTGATCTGCAGGATCGTTATCAGCACAGATACCCGATTAAGTGGATTGGGTATTGGCAAGACGTGACCAATCCACAATAAATACAGTTTCTTTGTCAGCGTCATTATAAAATTCAGTGTTTCTGCTATCAGTTACATGTATTCAGTCACAGCAAGCCGACAACTCAGCAATCTGCGGCTTCATGTTAACCTACGTAGAAATGACACAGCGAGATATACAAGTTTTAAATTTAGGAAAAAGGGAGCACCGGTATTGGATCAGTAATTGGTATTGGCAGACACTCTTAAATTGAGGTATTGGAATTGGTATTTGGAGATTACAACTAATTACTACTAATCATATACTGTATGCCTCACATTATTGACCACAATTTTTCAAAGACTACAATAGTGTTTGGATTGATTGACAAAGTATAAAGACGACTAAATATTGGACTAAATGCGATGGATTACATGTTTTGCACAAGTTTCAAGTCTGCAAGTTGATTTTCATGCTGTACTAAAATGATTAGAAAACACTGGCTGTATGATAAATATGCAGTCATGAATCCTTTTATAAGACACACGTAGCCCCTCATTGACAGATGAAACACAGAAGTTGTTGATGAAGTGAACCTTTTCTGTTGGCCTGAAGGTTGTGGGGGTTTTGGTCCAGGGCTGACAAGCCGGCAGTCACAGCCTGTTCGTACGACCTCCTGGCTTTCAGGATGGAAACCGGAGAGAGGGACTGGGAGGATGAGGAGGTTCCTTCTGCTAGCCTGGTTAGTACACACACAGCTGGGGACATGGTGACATCAGTAAGTCCTCCTCCTCGCACACTTGCCCCGTCCTCCACCTCCAGCTGGGCCCACAGCAGACACAGCTCACAGAGGGTGGGGCTCCTCAGCCCTTTGGTTCCCCCTATCGCTGTGGCTGTGGAGAAGACTTTGCGGGCCTCGTCGAGGTTGCCCAGAATCCACTCCAGGTGGGCATACTCCCGCCACAGCACCAACGAGGAGCGGTTGTCGGGTTCTTTGAGCAGTTGTTTGGTAACCCGCTTGCTGCTCTTGCCCTGAGAGCGGAGGCGCTTTTTGTTGCCGCCACACAGGCAGCGCAAGACCTGGCACACACAAATACATAAGTAAATGAGTGAAAAGGTCAGACACTTTTTTGACTTGAAACTAAGTTGAACTAAATGCTTTTTCTTCCAATTTTTATATAAGCTGGAGTCAGATGAACCGACACCTACCTTGAGTTTCTCATACTGCATCCAGCTGAGTGACAGGATGGCTCGATGGTGGGCAGGAAGGACACCTTGGATCATATTGAACACATTGGTGACAAATGTCTCGCCCTGCTTCCCAAGCCCTGCCCACTTCCTTGTTCCCTGGAGAGTGGTCATGTGACCTACAGAGTTAACCCCGGGGTCAGTTAGGTCGTGGGAGGTCAGTGGACGCCGGAGCTCATTACCTAGGATGTGACATGGAGCCAGATTTGTCATCTCAACTATATGCGCCAAGTCGTTCTATTTTAAAAAAACAAAGAGCTAGTTTGTATTATTCTGACCCATGGTGTTATTTTTACCCTGAGTGAGCAGAGAAAGGTTCTCCAGCAGCAGGCCAGGCTGACAGGGGGCAGCAGAGAGCACAAAGTCTACAGGCAGCCCCAGGAATGACAAGAAACAGAGAAGAAGACGGAGCCGGAGCTCTGGTGAAGACAGACAAATCAGGGACGGGCCGATGTCATCAAACAGCACCTACAGGTGGAGGGAAAGAGAGAGAGCAAGAAGTCAAACAAAGTGGTCACATCGATTTAGTGGCTTCATTTTAACGATTGCTAAATGGCTTCCAAACATACCACGCAGAGACACTTTAAACCAGTACCTGTCTGTCCGGGTCCTCACAGTCCTCTTCTGATTGGCCCTTGGCTTTGTCAGGCCTCCAGGGCAGCCAGTGAGCTGCTTCGCGAGACGACTCCACATCCAACCAGACTGTCCGTCGGGGCTGGCTCCGATCCTTCACCTCCTCCTCGTCCTCTTCCTCCTCATCTTCTTCCTCTGTGGACACACACACACACACATACAAGAACGTGGAGCTTGTTTTCTCGTTCTTTTTAGGATTTTAGACCAATAATCAATTTAGAGATGATTCCAGGATTTACATCAACATTAAGTAAAGTAAAGCCTGCCTCTCTTTGCAAAAAGGATGTCTGTCTGTGTGTGTGTGTGTGTGTGTGTGTGTGTATTTTACCTGCACTGGGCTGCAGCCACCCTCCTCGCTCTTGTTGGAGCATCCATGCTTTCCAACCTCTGGCCCCCAACTCTCCAACCCTCGCCTCCCCACTGTCCCAGAACGGCTCAAAGAACTCAACCTGCACACACAAATAAAAACATCAATTAACTGGAAGACACAATTTCCTCCTTATTTAAATTAATTATTTAAAATTATTTATAAATTATTATTTGATACACATTTTGCTAGTTTACTTCATTAAGGAAATAATTTGACATTTTGGGAAATACGCATATTCGCTTAGATGAGAAGATCGACAGATATGACCACTCTCATATCTGCCAGTCTTAAAGGGGCCCTGTGGAGTTTTCTTGTAAACAAGTTATTTCTGCATTCAGTGTTACTCCCACTGTGTGTATCCTTGAGGTCTGACAAACATCTTGAATGCTTTTCCTTCCTCATAAAACATTTGCAAAGGGTTTTTTTTGGAATACTTTTACTCCTGCATTGTTTATATCCATGTTTGCTAGCTAGCAGTCTTCTTCACCGCCTCTGCTGGCACACCGTTATGCTTTTTTTGCACATTACTGGCACCAACTGTCGATCTGTCGAACAACACAAAACCATTGGCAGGAGTGTGTAGCGAGTCGTCGTGCTTGCATGTGTGTCCTCGTGTGCATGCATGATACAAACAAAATGGGAACCCAAAAGCCTGAAGGCTCCACTGGTTGCCTGGCAACCTCACATAGATCACAAGACTCCAGGAAGTCACTGCACCAGGCCAAGAAAGCGAATAAGTGTATTTCTCGAAATGCTTTTAGCCATGATCATAGACTATGATTCGTTTTTATGGTCAAGATTATTTTTTAGGATTAGGGTTTAGATTTACAATTTAGATATTAATATAAGGATTAGGTTCAGTGCCTGCGTGTGTGTTTACCTGCTGCTTGGTGGACAGTTCTCGTACGCTGTCAGGTTTGTAGAACGTAAAGTCGATCATGGCCTGAAACAGAGAAATTGCCTTCTCTGAGTGACCAGACTGACGCAGGAAATGACACTGCTGGGTGAGGATATCTGGACAGAAAGAAAACAACTTTCAGTAAGCATTGAGCATACAAAAAAAAAAGTTTTGCATTGAAACAAATGAGAATTTGATGACGGAAGCAGGCGATAAAACTGCGCTGACTGAAAAACTGAGCAGGGTAACTGAATACGTAACTGAATACACGAATCAGTCCTCTCAGAGTAGAAATCTGGGCAGGCAAAGGCTAAACAAAATCTCTGTTACCCAACATGTCCTCCTCAATGCCTGGCAGGGCCGGGTGAGAGACCATGCTGCCGTCTCGCACAGCACTGAGCGTGCTTAGACACTTTCCGTAGGCTGAGTTGACCTTTGACACAGTGAAGTTGCTGAAGTAGCTCTGGGTGAACAGCAGATACTCCCTCCACAAGGGGGCACTGTTTGGGTGGAGGAACACCTGGAATACAATAGATAAAACACGAGTTAGCCTTGTTAGCATGACTGTAAGGTTTGGTATACAGACATACTCATAGGTCAGCAGTGGTCAGTGACAAAATGTAGGAATATGACGAAGCATTCCATACATGGCTATAGGAAGATGTCACTCTTGTCCACTCTTTTCAGGGCAAAGAAAATAAACCATTGCTGTAGTTGCACCTTGAATGTGCAGTGCTGCATGTAGTCAAAATACAAAAGCACTGAGTGAGTTATATGGAAACACATGAGGACTGCAGACTGACCAGTTTCTTCCATTCTTTAGCCAGAAGTGAGGGCTCCCAGAGCTCTTGGCAGATCCTGAGCCTCTCCAGCTGCAGAGCTATGCAGCTGGGGTTGGTGGCCACCGCGCGCTCGGCGATGCTCAGCTTTTTCTCCAGGACTGCTCGGTGGGAAGACTTGCGACGTTCAGCCAAATCGCTGCCCTGGCGATTCTCCTCCTCGCCTCCAAACACTGTTGCACTCAGCTCATCCTAGAGAGGGAGAGGAGATGAGAACGTTTAGAAGTCATGCTACATGGGAATAACTTAAGGAATGACTCAGTTGTTGAGAAGCAATAAACAGGAAGAGTTCAGATAAATGATTGGTTTGCTGATTATTATAGGCTTATTGTACTATCTGGTGTCATATATACATATTGGTATCACCAAAATCTTAGCTGATGAGGTAATGATAAATGTCTGTAATAGCTAAATGACAATGAAGCCAGCCACAAAAAAAAGTGCATTCTTTAGTTTTACTTTACATAGATTATCCAGAAGAATGCACTGTTACAGTGACAGTCTACAGTTTTACAGTGCGTACAAATGTAGGTTAGTTTGCAATTTATCTTTCAATTTTCAACTTTATTGTCCCCAAGGGAAAGTGTGTCTTGCGGATTTGGACTGTAGCCGATGGCCTCTCAGTTCGGTCACCTGTTGCAGAGCAGACATCATGTTGAGATATGTATATATAATGTGATGTTTGTTAGTGCTGTTTTGTTTGAGTAACGTTTGCTAAAAACTACAGTGAGCAGCTGTTTTGGGAAACTACTAAGCCTTTTTTAAAAGAATGAAAAATATATACTGTAAATATATTCCTGACCTGTTTTTAAAGATCTTTAGTAGAAATGAATGGTCTTAGGCCTGAGTGCCACAGACAGGGTAGAGACTATAGCAGTAGTCAATATAGTAACAAATAGTTACAGTTCATACCTGGTATCGTATGAATTTGATCCACAGCTGCGTGTCTGCTGGCTCCTCTCTGAGCCGCCTGTTGAACTCTTCAGTCCTCCCGGTCAAAAGCACCGCGCCCTGCCCTGTCTGTACGTCCTGCTGCTCTGCTGCCTGGTCCTGCTGTCCCTTCCCCTGCAGCCAGAGGGCCGTGGACGAGTCATACACACCGAGGGGATTTACTGATGATGTCTGCACTCTGTCACCTGGGTTGACACATTTAAAAAGTTTGGAGTTAGATGTGAGGAATTCAAATGAAAAGATCAAAAGGTGCATTAAAATCCTGAAATGTTCTTAAAACAAAATTGTAGTGTTTAATCCTTGCAAGCTGAGGACACATTTCACACTTCATAGGTCAACTAAAGCCACCATTCTAATTCCCAAAATCAGGTCACTTACTTTGGGTATTTTCTCAGATTACCTGTTAAGAATGTGAGAGATTTTGTGTTATGACATTCATGTTATGGAAAAGATTAGTTTTTCTCTTTATCTTCAGAAAAATGTGTTTATTAAATTCTGGACCAAGTGGGTCAAATATGTAAGGCCCTTACTGCCAGATTTTATGGAGGTATTGAATGAATGACCCTGTAATGTTGTTTTCTTCTAGCAAACCTCATTGATTTTTTATTTTATTTTCTCTCAAGTATCCCCGATATACGTTTTATTGCTCTTGTGTGCACTTTACCTCTCCCAAAATATACAAAGTTCTTAAATTTTGAGAAAAAAAAGTGGACAACAGAGGAAATAAAACTGCTTTTGATATATTTTGTAATATATACTGCTGTCCCAAAATAAAGTAATTGTAATTTCTCTCCTCCTGCCTCAGTTGATATATTTGACTAAAATCTGTTTGTGTTTGGATGGTTGTGGTGTTTGAACTCCTTAAATGCAAGTCTGTATACCTCAAATCAGTGAATGCCACCTTCAGTCATGCTGTGTGTAAGCAGCTTTAGAATGACAAGTTGTATATTTAACATGTTTTATATTGAAGTAACACCAGCTGAGGTTTTTGCTTGATTTTTTTTTTAGGTTGTAAAGTCAGCGTCTTCACCGCCTGTTGTGGCTAAATCTCTTACCCGTCTCTCCTCCTTTGTTCCCCTCGTCGTCTCCCAGCGGGAGGAAGGAGGTGAGGCTGATGGCATCGCTGCACTCAGGAATTGTTGGTAATGTAGGAACTGGGGGCTTGGACCTCAGCAGCTGGCGACTGACTGTAGAGAAGTATCTGTCTGCCGCTTTCTTCTTGTCCCCGCCTTTCTGTTTCTTATTTGACTCAGACTCCTCCCAGCTGACTCCCTGTCTGCGAGGGTCCAGACCCAAGGACGAGCTTCCTTTCCTCTTATACCTGGAACACACACAGAGTTTCAAAATGATCTTCAAAATGATAACCCACTACATGTTTATCTAATCTGTTTTGCTATTGTAGTCTTTGAACCTACTTCCAGAATATGTTTACACAGACTTTCTCCCCAAAGCTCAATGATGCGTTCAATGACTTTGACTTGTAATAAACTGTAGAACCAGGTAGTTAGCATGAGCAGGGATAGTCAAATAAAAAGATCAAAGGAGAAAGATGTTCCAGCACCGCCCTCATGGTGCGGAGTGTATGTATCTGTGTGTGTGTTACCTGGCTACATCTCCTCTGTACAGGGACTTGTACGTCCAGTTGGCTGCGTCTGCCTTACGGTCCACACAGAACGGCTGCTCTGTGGGCGACTGGAGGTCATCCAACCAGGAGAAACGGCTTGCTAACGGAGCAGCCTGGGGCCTGCAGGGATGCACACACAACCCCAAACACACCAACCATAAATAAAGAGCAGAAGTAAGCCGGTGCTAGTGTGTAGAAAATGATGAGTGTAAGCACGTGTGATGAAAATGTGTGTGTCTATACCCATCTGCCTCTTCTTCCCTTTTGAGGTCACTGGGGTAAATGGTTTCAGAGTCCGATCCACCGCTGTCCGAATACCTCCCGCTCTTCTTTTTGTGTTTTTTCTTCTTCCTCCTCTTCTTTTCACTCTTCTTTTTCTTCTTTTTGGGTGGCACATTACCCTCTTCCTCCTCTGACTCCTCCTCCACAGAGCTCACCCCTCTGTCTACCCTGAGGATTATAAGGTGAATGCAGAACACATCCAAACTAAACACCTGCCTCCAGCAAAATCAAAGACTTATTTGACTAATTTTCAAAATAAATAATATATAAATAAATGCTTGTTCTAGAAAAGTGATAGAATAACGATCTTTATTTAGTATTATAATTTCTAAACAGTTACAGAGTACTTCACAGTGAAGAAAAACAGAATAAGAAGAATAAGAACATAACAAAACATAAGGAGAAATGCATGATCAGAAAAATGGACTAAAACAATGGCATAGAAGCAACAATAAAACTGGAGTATTTGTCAAACACTGACAATAGTTTTCTTATGAAAATAAGTTTTAAGAGGAAATTTAAAAGATGCAATAAACTACAAAGTTGTGTGCTTAAACATGTTATGTACAATGTCCAGTATTGTGTCTACAAGCAAAGGAACTAGCTATCGATTTTGATTTGTACCTTGATTCCTTCTCGTTCAGCCTCTCAGTCTTCTCAAAAAAACGACTGTGGAGAGAGAGGGCATCTACGGTCTGAAAACTCTTATTTTTCAGCCAGTCTAATTCTAATTCTAAAAGGAGAGAGCAGACAAAAACAGCTATTCAGTAATCAGGAGGAGGATTTAGAGATGATGACAGTGATTATCAGTGTGTTTACATGCAGTGTGAAGATTAGATGGAGATGCTAAAGTACACCAGAGTCTAGGAAGCCAGAAACCAAACTGAGTTAACTCAGTCGGTATAGAAATGATAGATTTGCTGCATGTGGATGATGTGGATAATGTTAGAATCGTGTCTACGTGGAGCTGAATAACCACGTTGTTCTATGTAAAGGTTATGTCCCACGTAAACACGTTGACAACGGGAAGATGTTTTCACTTAAAACTTAAAAATATCACAATATGTGTAGGGGAATGTAATCACCACAAACATCACAAATACAACTAGACACCAGAGCGGTGTCAATGGTAATGCCTCAGTTATTAGCAGGAACAAATAGTCAGTCCTGGCTTTCTGAAGAAACCGTGTAGCGGAATGTAAACGTAATTGTTAAGAAAGTAAGCTAGCGCTACGGTCTGTCATTCAGCTTCAACGACAGGCAGACGTTAGACAGCTAATATCAGCTAGCTCGTGGTTCGACAGGTTTATCTTCTCAAGATAATGACAACAGAGTATTGAGGCGAATAGGAGTCGATATTAAAACGGGTCCTACATGAAGGAGTGCTCACCTTTGGACGAATCTTCAACTTTGTTACTCTCGACTTCTGCAAAAGCTGGAAACAGAGACATGATGGTATGTCGCATGTAAACAGTCGCGGGAACATGACGTCACTTGACGGCCGGCTTACCAAAATAAAATGTGATCATTTTATTGGGGGCATTTTTTATTTACAAATGTCGTTTTTCTAAAAGATTACCAATATTTTCACTTTTCCTGCATGGTTTTACATATTTTATAAAAGTATATGCGCCATTAAAATATTATGACTACATTTCTGGAAATAATTCAATCTGCCTTTGTAACCACATAATTTCCCCTGAGGGGATCAATAAAGTATTCTGATTCTGATGATTTTTTTCTTTTTAAAATTGTATTAATTTATTTATTGTATTTTATTTAATAGTTTTTCTTGTTTATTGTCCTTGTCCTTTCTATCGTATATTTCTTTTCTTGACTTAGACTGATTGTACTTTCCATTTGCAATGTTTAACACTATAATTGTGATGAAATTGAAATGTACCATTCTAAAGACCTTGAGCTTTCTGTTCTTGCTAGTATTAAAACCCAAACATATTCTGCCATACTTATTGATCCCCTACACATTAGTAAGCGATGTGCTATCCACTTTGAAGAGGACATCCATTATTTTTCCTTGTTTCATTTACTTTGCAATTGATGCACAGATGCAATGGGTGCAGAATGTATAATCCTGCATCCTGGTTTTGAACCGGTCCAGTCGTGGCTGCATGGATAGGTTCAAGTAACCATAATTTAGTATGAAGTTTCAAAGCAGAAATCCCAAATATTTTAAGTAAATATATATTATTTTAATACAGAATTTCTGTTGGTATTCTACCAGTCAATACGAGGAACATTTCAAACCATGGAGCAAATTACACATAAATTAAGAGGGAATTTAGAATTACATGGAAGAGATCTAAAGCTGCAAGCCTAAAATTGAATTTAAATAAGATTTTAACTGGCCTTACCAACCATTGCACTCAATTTGTAACATGAGGTTAGTCTGGAATTAAGTCCTAAGGTCTTTTACCAGGAATAAAGAAACAAGGGAAAAGGCAAATATTCATAAAAACACTGAACAATGTGAAACAATTTGAATTTAGCTTTATCTGGAAGAACAAATGCCAGTACATTAGAAGAGGTGACATGGCTGAAAGTACTGAAGAAGGCAGAGTGAATGCCATAGATGTCTCTGCTATGAAGGGTGTTAAAATTAGTAAGTGTTTTTTAATTGTCTGTCAATCAGGTTATATAAATAACACAAGCTGTTTCATTTGTTTGGATTTTTCATAGGATTATGATCTGCTGAAAGGGGTCCACCCATATTGTGTGTGTGATGTTGTTCTGCCTGGGATGTTGGGGTAGATCGGCTGCTCAATCAGAGATAGTGAAAACAGGTTTGCATCATTATTTCCTCTTAGCAGGGAGGGGCTGGGCACTGTTAAGATGTAGGAGGAGGAGAGGTAAAATAGTTCTGCAGTTAATGACATTCTATAACATGTGGTGTGCTCATTGGTATGTATGGGTGCCCATAGGTAAATTGTAATGTCAGCAGTAACTAAGAAATCTTACATGTTTTGTTAATTATTTTCTTTGATTATGATGCCTGCTTTCTGTTTAGCTCCCCCTATGCTTACCTGGGCAGGTGGTAGGTTCCAGTTAGGTGAGGCTGAGGTCATAAAATGCCATTCACTGAAGTAGGGGGAGGGACAGGCTGCCGCTTTCATTAGTTTTTGGTTCTTTTTGCTTCAGCTTAATTTAGTTTTGTTGAAATTCCTGGGTTCCATTTTTGCCTTTGTTTCAGTAATCTTTTTGTTAATAAATGCTACTTTTTTTTCACTTACACCTGCCTGTTGACTTGCTCCATCCCCAATGCAATATCTTTTTAAATGGGAGGAATAGATTTTTGTGTTTTAATAATGATTTATACAAACCACCTGTGAAACTGTCAGACTTTCACCTTTCACAGACTTTCAAGTACTCCTTTATTAGAACTTAATAGAGGCTAGTATATAGGGATAATGTTACACTACATAATAGAGTAATGTGGAACAACAGGTTGGTGCATACTCTGTAATAAGAAATCATGTTCTGAGGGGCTTGGATTGAAGGAGGAATATGGTCTGACCATTTGGAAACTTATTACAATATGGAAGACTTGGTGATAAATTTAAACTTAACTGTTTTGTTAGATTATAATAAGGTGATAAAGGCCATTTCAATTCCCTTTAGAACAATGGTTCAACAGCCTTTGGTTCACTCTAGTATGTATCAGATCTGAGGCCACTCTGTATTGGAGATCTTAACTTAGGTAGCAAGCAGTTCAATAATACATTTATTTGAAATGTTTTATTAACAGTATTATCCTAATCAACTGAGAAGAAAATATGTTCCACAAGAATACAAGGGCGAAGAGACAAAAAGAAAATGGTTGTTTTATCCAGTTCCACCAGAGGCCAAAGAAATAACCTTTAAAAAATCTTGAATGACATTTATCCATCTAATGAATTCTTACATAAAAAAGATTAAATTGTGGAAAATGATACCTATGGGTTTTGTAAGAAAGATACTGAGACTAGAACACATTTTCTTCCACTATGAATTAGTGAAGGATCTCTGGCTATCTTTTCAGCGCTGGCTTCAATCCAACAGGTAGAATGATGCAAAGCTGGAGTATTTATAAAGAGAAAAAACTAGGAATTTAGAATTGGTGTTTAATAATTTGATTTTATTTGGTAAACATTTTATTCATAGATGTAAATATCTAAAGGTCAGGCCCCACAACAGACTGAAAAATGAACTGAAAACTACCAGCAAAATCCCTTGACTGTTTGAGGAAACGCCCTTGTGCGTCAGGTGAGTTGAGCATGGTATAGTCTAACAATTATTTATTCATTGCTCTTCTTCCATGGTGACCTAACGTGTAGGATTAGTTTTATGGCCTACTTATTATTTTTTTGTTGATAACAAGATAGCAAGACGGTGGGGAAAGTAAAGTTTGTGAAATAAAGAAAAGTATTATTTTCGGTATGTGTTGATGATCACCTGCCTATATGTTATTACCTTTCTTATTATGAGCAGCAGGGAGGTTCATGTGTTAGAAAATTAAAATCAGTGCAAGATATTTGCTGTTGGGTTTTCATTAAAACTTGCACGCGCACAGGTGTGAACGCGCACAAAAGCAGAGGGCGCGTCTCTGCAGAAACGCTGTTGTGTGTTGAATTCTGTTTTGTGTTTCCAAGGCAACGGGTCCCCCATAACACTATCCAATCAAAACTCGAATCAAGTTTTCTCGACCAATGACATGTTTGGTGTGGTTTGACTGACATATAGTTGGTCCAATTGCGCTTCTCGGCCATCTGTAGTTGGCAATGCTCCTACCTTCTCAGGTTAGTCCGTTGCTGGAGTGCTAGAGCAGTAACAACTTTCACTTGTCTGTCTCGGTCGTTCAGAAGTTTTTTATTTCCACCAAAATGAGGGAAATCGTACACCTGCAGGCAGGCCAGTGTGGAAACCAAATTGGAGCTAAGGTTAGAATAGCTTTGGTTTAAAAGTGAAGTAACTTGCTGAAACGGCATGAATGTTAAATTTGGTTTGGGCGGGCTGATAAATTAGCTTAACTTACTTAGCAACAAAGCTAATGATAGCGCCGATGGGTTTGACTCGCAAGGGTAAGTCATGCTGGTTAGCCAGCTAATTGAGCCGTTGTCCTTTCTTCTCTTTTTCCGATTCTAGTTCTGGGAGGTGATAAGTGACGAACATGGCATCGACCCGTCCGGGACTTACCATGGGGACAGCGACCTGCAGCTGGAGCGAATCAACGTGTATTACAACGAGGCAACAGGTTAATTTCACTTTGCTAAGGGTTCCGAGCTACAGAGTTAGATTATCTAATTTCTAAGGGAGCCATGGTAATTCAAGGGCTTGTTAGTTACCGTAGTCATCCAGCAGGGGGTCCTTATCCTGCTAGAAGCCATTAGAAATCAGTCTTGAAGCCAATGAGCCCTGTTTGACTCTCCTTCCTAGTTACTGTCGCCCCGTTTCCATGATACACCGAATCAACAAACCCCCAGCTAACACCCCAGACATATATGATAGCGTTAGCTTTAACTTATTCTAATATACTGACTATATTTAAGCGACTATGTTTATGTTTTGTTTAACTAAAAAAACGAGACATTAAACGTTATAAGTTTGTAAGACGTTATATTCACAGTAAATGATAGACAATAGAAGGCCATGAAGGAGGCATCATAGTAGCAAATGTAAATCAACATGTTTCTGACCCAATATCAAATTAAAGACAGTTCATAGACTACTTTTGCATATAGGTTGTGTGCTTTCTTAGTTTGTCACTCTACTGTAACTGTCTGCTGTAAGCCTACTAACAGCATTGACATCCCATCCAACTGTTATAATAATAATAATAATTTATAGCCAATGCCAAACAGTTAGCTCAATGTCAAAACTGCTCAAGGCTAACCAAGACAAAAAAATCAAATAAATAAAACAAGAGTTTTTGTTGTCATTTCACCCTACTTGTGCTGAAAGTGTTGGCCTAAAAAAGGATGTTTTTGCTTTGTTTGGTCAACATGTCAAAAGGCAAAGTATTTAATGCATACTAACAAAATGGAGAAAAGAGAGCAGGTCTTTGCTTGAGTAATTGTTTCAGCACTGTTTCTTTCAATAATTTATCCTGTGTTTCCATCTCCAGGTGGCAAGTATGTCCCTCGTGCAGTGCTGGTGGACTTGGAGCCAGGAACAATGGACTCTGTGAGGTCCGGTCCCTTTGGCCAAGTCTTTAGACCAGACAACTTTGTCTTTGGTGAGAATTTAAATGTGCACATTCATGTGTGTTATAACTTATATATGATATATTATAAGCATCTAGAGTCATTCTTATTTTAAAGCTGGATATCCGTAAAGTCGTTTTTCACAGTCCTGCAAGAGTAAAGGAGTTGGTCTCTTTCAGTGTGTGCACTGCTTGTGAATTAGAATCTAGAATTGGATCCAGGAGGTTTTGACACCACAGCTGTGATAGATTTCTTTGTTTGCATGTAACACAGGCCAGAGCGGAGCAGGTAATAACTGGGCTAAAGGCCACTACACTGAGGGAGCTGAGCTGGTGGACTCGGTCCTGGATGTGGTGAGAAAGGAGGCAGAGAGCTGTGACTGCCTCCAGGGCTTCCAGCTCACACACTCGCTGGGAGGAGGCACCGGCTCCGGCATGGGCACGCTGCTCATCAGCAAAATCAGAGAGGAGTATCCAGACCGCATCATGAACACTTTCAGCGTGGTGCCTTCACCCAAGGTTCATATAATACATGAAAATATATTCAAGTGAAACATTTGTCCCTCCACATGCTTCTCTGTGCTTAATGCCAGTCCCTCTTCCTCCCTTTGTCTCCTCTTTCCTGTCACTCTCCCACTCCAGGTGTCAGACACAGTGGTGGAGCCATACAATGCCACCCTCTCCGTCCACCAGCTGGTCGAGAACACAGATGAGACCTACTGCATTGATAATGAGGCCCTGTATGACATCTGCTTCCGCACGCTGAAGCTCACCACGCCCACCTACGGCGACCTCAACCACCTCGTCTCAGCCACCATGAGCGGGGTGACCACCTGCCTGCGCTTCCCCGGCCAGCTCAATGCCGATTTGAGGAAACTGGCCGTCAACATGGTGCCCTTCCCCAGGCTGCACTTTTTCATGCCAGGCTTTGCCCCCCTGACCAGCCGCGGCAGCCAGCAGTACAGGTAGAGAGGCAGGAGCCTGTATCAGACCCTCAAGTTGTATTTTAATGCATTTGAAATAAATCCTAATTGAATTGTCTGTCTTTTTTTAGGGCATTGACAGTTCCTGAACTCACCCAGCAGATGTTCGATGCCAAGAACATGATGGCAGCTTGTGACCCACGCCACGGGCGCTACCTTACAGTCGCCGCCATTTTCCGAGGCCGCATGTCCATGAAGGAGGTGGACGAGCAGATGCTGAACGTGCAGAACAAGAACAGCAGCTACTTTGTGGAGTGGATCCCCAACAACGTCAAGACAGCTGTCTGCGACATCCCTCCCCGCGGCCTCAAGATGGCCGCCACCTTTATTGGCAACAGCACAGCCATTCAGGAGCTGTTCAAGCGCATCTCGGAGCAGTTCACTGCCATGTTCCGCCGCAAGGCCTTCCTCCACTGGTGAGTAAAAGAAGACTGATGTCAGGACAGTGGGGAGAAGTCCCTGTAATTGTGCTGGCCTGTTCTTACCCACAATTCATTCACTAACATATATTTTTCCACTAGACTTAAGCTAATTTATCAGAATGCATGTGAGTAAGCATTTACTTGTTTCAGGTACACGGGCGAGGGCATGGATGAGATGGAGTTCACAGAGGCTGAGAGCAACATGAATGACCTGGTGTCCGAGTACCAACAGTACCAGGACGCCACGGCTGAGGAAGAGGGCGAGTTTGAGGAGGAGGGCGAAGAGGACATTGCCTAGACACCCACCATGACCTTTTTCTCACTATGCAACAGTTAGGGCTGGGCGATATGGTTCAAACCATTGTCGCATTATTGATCATTGGCTTTAAATCAATAAGTTGGATGACAATTTAAAAAATTACACAATAATTAGAAGTTGTCAGATGATAACATTGAATTCTTGTCCAGTAGCAGGAGTGCAAAGGATTTCTCCAGGTTTTTAAATGTTGTCTGCTCTGTTTTCACACTTTTTTTCTTTGCCGTACGCATTTCTCGCCTTCCTTCGTGTTTTCCTCTCCTATTTTTCCTCTCTGTTTACAGGTTGTCACGTAACACTACAATGAAAGGGAATGTAACACTGACCAGTTCAAGGCACTCTTTACTGAATTTGACACTTACTCTGTTTGATATGGAGTGTCATTTTTTGGCAGAATGAAATCATTTCATTTACTGAAGAAAACAACTTGAAAAAGCACTGAAAGCTAGAAATAGTCAGAAACTGGTCTCTGCTACATTATTGTTAGTGTGCTTGTTCTGGGATGTTATTGACATCGATATAGATGGATTTTAATAAACATTTTATTTGAATTGGTGCTGCGCTGTGTGAATTACTACTACTTCTGTCTACTGAACTTTACCTTTACAGATGGGCTCAAATTATTAAGCCACTACACAGGCGTTCTCATGTATTAGCTTTATTAAACCTGCTCAAGTGTTCAGCTTCAACCCATGCAGAGGTCTAATAACCAGAATAAGTAAAAACACCTGTGTGGGAGTGCAGGGCCAAAAACTATTTTACCTGCCTACTGAAGCAGCAACATCAAGACTGAATACAAATCCATAAATATTTATATTCTAAATGGTTCAGGCTCCTTTGAGAATGAAATTCCATTTCTCAATTATATCTAATTACTAGTATGTAATATCTCCAAATGTCGTTCCTGTTGGCAATTAGTATGACTATTTGACTCATGCAGCCACAGAAAATAAGAATTGGTTCAGTGCATGGGAGAACATTCAAGTGGCAGGCTGCTGTGAATGCCAAGCAAGTTCAAATGCACACAAAAAAAAAAAAAACCCAAGGTGTGGCCCATATTCTCATTATCATATTACATGATAATATCCTTATATGTGTGCGACAAGAGTAATGGAAGCCTGTTATGTAAAGTGTGTCCACCAGATCAAAGGAAGTTATCTGGCAGAGCAGGCCACAGATCTGACAACGTCCAACATCCTCGTCCACCTTGTCTCACTTTGTCAGGTGAATGGCTAAACTGTCCTTTAACCCTCATCAAGCCACACAAGCTCACTTAGGTTGCACACAAATAACCACTCTTAAATCTTTTTGTTTGACCTCAATAAAAGCAACTCCTCTGAAAGTGGTAATACCAGAATACAGGGAGGGAAAAGAATCGTTTGCTCATTCTGAAAATGCACCACATAAAAAAAAACATTTGGCCTTGTGATGCATTCATGAGTAGGACATATACTGTATGTCTGAAGAAAGATGGAAATGATTGGTCCACCCGCTGTTAAAAAGAGTTTTTGGAGTTGAGTAATTGGAGTTTCTGCTGATCCAACCTTTTTTTGTAACTCTTAACTTGTGTAGCAGTTGTATTTGTCTCTTCAAATGATCTTATATCATAAGATTTGTATTTAAATGCATAAATCTCAAAGGGGGGCATACGGTATATTAAGAACATATTAATACAACAGTCTACCGGCAGACATCGCCAGCCATCATGTAGAACAATCAGCTGTCAACTGCAGCAGGAGGAAAAGAATCTTGAATATTTGAATGACAGATAACACGTGGACCTCATTAGGATATAAAACTTCCTGTTCCTATTTCCTGTGTTCACATGCAGACAGAAATGATAAAGGAAAGACATCTATCTCTTTGATTTTATACTTGGCTGATGTGGGGAATTTGTTTTATCACATCACTTGAATGTGGTTACCTTTGTTTTCTGTTTCCTGCAAGCTTATTGAATGGTTATATTGAATAACGTTATATCATCTGGCCACTTAAAATGGACATTGAACTATTTGTGGATGGTAACTTACACAAGGGCAAGTCTAAGATGAGGAGAATAAAGAGAGATAAATCAGAAAGATCCGACTGCTGTTGACATTAGTCACCCTTTGCCCTCAGCCGTCATGAATAACTGGACATTTTTATACTTTGTGATTTCTAATTTAAGCTTTTTCTAATAAATGAAATACTAACATAAGATATTAAATTAAAAAAGGGACATGAGGTATATGACTTGAGCAAGCTATTCCAATAAAAAAAATGAGCCCATTCTGTCCATTCAAGTTCTGTCTTTTATTTATTTCTGGTCAAATAAAAATGCTAATTAAAAAAAGCCAAAGGCAAGGCCAATGTGTATGAAAAATACCATATCATACTAACACAAAAGCACGTATGATCATCATTTAACACTTTTATAAAACGTAGCAGCAGTGGGACTGGAGGAGCTCCAGAGTCGTTGCAACAAGCCTGTTTCTCAGGGGTGCTGAGGTTACTGGATCATTACTGCTTGTTTGTTAGTTAGGGAGTTTGCTGTCTGGCTTAGTTTCATGCTAAATTTCATCAATGCTACAGTTTAAATAAAGATTAGAGACACATATTAGAATCATTTTGATCAGTTGAGATCAGATTGTTTCTTACTGGAAAAAGATCTTTTGTCTAAAGTTGTTTGAATTTTGTGGTCATAAATGATCATCATGTCATTTGCTTATCAACATGTTATTTCCAGTTTCAGTTGATGTATTGTTTGTGTGCTCACCTGTGTCTTAATAGCTGTTTTTATTTTCCTTTTTATTCATATCTAAATAATTGCAACAATTTCAGTGTGTAACAATTATTGGCCAGAAGTTGAAACACTCGCCATGATCCTGTGAGACCAAAGCATTAATAGTTCGTGTTAGGCAGGCCAGTCACTGTTTTCTTTGGCTACCAGTGTGTTCATGTTCATGTAGACAGAGAAGATCACGGGTTTATTTTTCTAATTTTGTACTGAAACATCTTTATTTGTGGAATCCTTCATCAATAGCTGTAATACTGTTCTTTTCCTCCATATCTACAGTACCAGTCAAATGTTTGGACACACTTTCCCATTCACTTGAATGGGAAAGTGCTGTATTTGTACTGTATTTCGATTAGTTTATGTATTCAATAAAGACTCAAACTCTCCTCCTCACATTTACATTTTTATAAAAAAAACCTGTTATTAAAAAACTGTTTTGTGTTTTAAGTGTTTGTTTCAATGTGAATGTGTTTTTATAGAGTTTCTATACAGTCTGAATTTTCTTATAATTCTATTTGAAAGCTCCAGAACGAGCGAGTAAGTGGACCTTGAGCTGAGATTGTTTAGTCAACTGCTCTTTCCGGGATAAACTGTTTAGCTCAACTTTGAATCCAAAATGGACGAGAAGCCCTACAGATGTTCAGAAGAATGACGTGTGATATGGTCGAAAGCTCAAGGAGAAGCAAGTAAGTGAACCTTGAGCTGAGACTGTCAACAGTTTACATAGCACATGCATTATCAATAGTGTTTAGCAGCCTGATTTATGTTTCTCTGAAACCACTTTTGAAGTCTCTGGTTACCTGTTAGTACCAAAATCAATGGCGAATGGGAGACCAGACAAGAATAGGACTTTAACATATTAAAGAGAATAGAATCTATTAGTAATGGCCTGGTTTCCCCTACCCCTGATACTCCCTTATTAATTACAATTCTGACATCAGCTACTGCCAAAATAAAACTAAAGCCTCAGTGACAGAATCAGAGATAAACTGATCTTAAACACAGTCAAACACACGCACACACACACAAAGAACTTCAAACATTTTATGAATTGATGTTTTAAAACTGCACAAACTCTCACCATCACATTTCATTTTCGACCATGCTGTCGTTCTAAATGCTCTGCCTTGCAATCAAGGAAAGAAATGAATGAGATGACTTTTTAATACTTAATGGGAATACAGCATTTTGTGCATGACAGTAAAACATCTGACTGACTTTGGGCCTTTTCTTTCTCAACCATCTTCAAATGGGTGTGATCATATTGGTAATAGCAGTGATAATATTCAGACAGTAATATTTCCTTTGCACCAGCGGCGGTGACAGTGTGTTACAGTATGTTGTTTAAAGAAGTTCACCAACATTTACACTCTTAAACTCTTTGTTTGGAGAATGCTAATGGGTTACCATCAGTCCATGCTGTGAGCGCTGGAGAGAGCCATTGCCTTCAGATTTGGGCCGGTCTGATAAGTGGTGTGTATAACTCACTTACACTGTAACCGAGATTTTATAGAAAACATGATCATGAGGCAAAATATAACAGCTGAGCTGAAACAACAAAACAGATGCAAGTAGCAATGAACACATTACTACAGTGTGGTGAATAATGCACCAGCTCCCTGACTGAAAATGGTAATATTTTCATTAAATCTCAACTTAGCAATGTGTGTAGTAGATATTTAATTTCCTGGTCAACAAGCAGAACTCTGCACCACTAATGATAGGATGATTTTAAGATTTTTGCATAAAACAAATCCAAATTATGATCCAATATTCTATAAAATGGCAGTCACTGGTAAAAAGGACATTATAAGCTGTGTAGGCATTACTGTTCTGTGCAGTATGTCCAGACATGTTTGGGTAAGTTTTACACCTCTCTGACAAGCGATGTGCCGTGGTTCAGCTTCAGCCATGTTTTCCATATGTAGTCTGTTTTGAGCCACCAGGACTATCTATATGTCAATTTAGAAAGAAGTTCTTAATCGAAGGTCTATTACAGATAACAGGAATGAATAGAAACAAAATTGATTACCACTGCTGACACAGTGGTAAGTAGCTTAGGCACACCGTCGTAATACTTGTTTTTATTGTATGTATGGCCAACAAAAAAACATATTATACCATAAACCATACACACCATTAGCTATAATACAGGAAACCTCAAGGGTTAGGGTTAGGAAAAGTATTGTGCTAGTCTGCTGCTCATCCAAATTCTCCCAATTCCATTTTTCCTCAAATTACAGAACCAAGGCAGGTGGAAGAGAAAAAAGAAAAAAAATGTCCCAAAGGAGAAGATAATGGCACTGTTAGAAAGAGGACACAGACGCAGGAATGCATACAGGGAATGCATATAGGGAGCAGAGGTCCCAATGTAGCATTCCCATTCATAGTAATGGTGAGGCTGTATTTCTAAATATTCTAAAATCAATCAAGGTGGTCAGTAAATGAAGGTAGGGCTATGGGTGGGTAGGGCTGCAACTTACAATTATTTTCATTATTAATTAATCTGCCAATTATTTTCACGATTAATCGATTAATTGTTTAGTCTTTAGTCTGAAAAACACCCATCACAGTTTCCCAGAGCCCAAAGTGACGTCTTCAAATTGCTTCTTTTGTCCAACCAACAGTCCAAAACCCAAAGACTCTTCATTTACTGTCATAAATGACAAAGAAAAGCAGAAAATCCTCACATTTAAGAAGCTGGAAGCAGCAAATGTTTGACATTTTTGCTTGAAAAATGACTGAAACGATTAATCAATTATCAAAATAGTTGGCAATTAATTTTCTAATCGATTAATCGTTGCAGCTCTAGATGTGGGTAATGAGCTACTCTTCCACTTTACCTCCAGAGGGAATAAGTGAAGGTATATGAGGGAATCCCCATGGACATACAAGGTTAAAGAGGGAGGGAGAAGTTGGGGAGGAAGTATAAGGCCACACAGGATGAATATAAAAGGGGAACAACATAATATCAGATAACTAGATAATAATAAAACAACAAAAGACGACAGGCACTGTGAGTCTCCCCTATTATTACACCAAGGGTTACACTGATGTACAGTATACTGGTTTAACAACACATTAAATCAGATATTGGCTTTTAATTAAATGCCAGTCAATGTCATCCACCTCCAATGTGATGAATATGATGCAGTTTGTTAAACTACATATTTAATGTTTATTTCATTTTATATTTTTAACTACACTGCATGTCTGTGGGAGGTGCTTCACTCGAACTGAGTGACATTTTTTACCATGTTTTGTGCAGCTACGCATGAATACACCACACCGTCCAATTAACCTGCTAAAAATGTTGTTGGTGTAGGTTTTGGCGAAGTTTAAAAGCACAAGATGTCTTAAAGTTTCAATCCTTAAACATCAGTATCAGCCTTTAAACCTCATACTGTACAAGTAAATACTCTCCATATTACAATGTGCTGATGGCAAAGAGGGGCAAAGACGACAAAACAGCACAGTTAAACCCCTTAACAAACTGATCTGATGGTGCCTGGTGGATGTAAACTCTCGTCATCTACATCTGCAGCACTGACTGTTCTCACATGCAATTTGCTGCTCACACCAGTCTAATATTGCAGAAGTCTGCATGTGAAATAAAACATCCATCTGACAGGCTAGGCATGGGCCGTAGAAAATAAACCTGCCACATGTGATAAATGACGGGCATCAAAATCACTCTGGTGTGACACCGATGAGAAAAGAGGACTGTGTTAACAACGTACACTTTAACACTCCCTTTTTCATATTTTAGAGTATCGGATGTTTGTAAACTCATGAGCGGATGGCCACTGAGGTAACAAAATACAAGTATCCCACACAAGGTCTTTAAAAGTGTCTCTCTTTGTGACAAAGTGTCCTTACGTTGTGTCTCTCTTTGTTCTGTCTCCAGCCTCAGTCTGGTGACTGATGGGTGTATGTTCACTGTGAATGCTTCACCATCAGAGAAGGTTTCTGTTGTGGAGGAGATCATAAGCGGGACGTGAATAAGCAGAGCTCCGTTATCACTGTAAACTGTCGTCGTCAGCGCTGGCTGAGGCCTGATGTTGAACCTCCTGGTGAACCTCTCTGACGGCCAAGATGCGTGTGAGCATGCTCTGTAGAGTGGTGCCCTCTAATGGTTCAGAAGTGTACCAGTGGGGACTGTTGAGGTCAGAAATGAAAAATTGGAAACAGAAAGAGACACCTTTGCATGTTCTTGTCCACAAATAGCACAGAAGGTAATATTTGAACTTCCATAAAATCTGCATTCCTGTCAGTAACCTAAAAAACATTTTATTTGGGCAAATTGGATGGATCTACAACATGTCAGTAAGGTAATAAATGACACATTCAAGAGAGACAAATCTGGGTTTCTTTAATGTTAGAGGACCGACTCTGACCTGTGTGTGTGCACATTCTGCTCAGGCTGGAGGTAAAACACATCAGCTGTCTTCTTCACTGACTCTGGGCTGTTAGAGAGCAAGAGGGCAAAGAGGACGAAGTGTTTGTTTGTTCAGTTTTATTAGTTGCACAAAGCATATTTCATATATGTGACTGTAAGTGCTGTCGTCTTCATTCGTTAGTTTGCCTGTGTGTGTGTGTGTGTGTGTGTGTGTGTGTGTGTGTGTCTCACCATCTAGAGAGGTAGAACTCGTAGAGTCTGACAGGACAGTGCAGAGGGTTGGTGACATTTTCAAGCATCTTCAGGTCTCCCTCTTCCTCTGCCTGCCTTTTTCTCGATCGCTCTAAAAACAGAAATAAGTACCAAAACTCAGCTAGTCGCTGTTTTCAAACACACTACGCTTTTTGGTACAGGGAGTCCATTTATAAATCTGGCTTTGATGTTTAGAAATAGGGTGAAACCAATATATAACAAAATGTAATAGTAGTTAGTAAGAGTTTTGGATTGAAGTTGTTGATATCTGATATTTTTGTGCTAAATAGGGCCAGTTTGAAAATTGCTTAAGCTACTGCATAAACAAACAACTTTATTATTACTACTTTAATTTAAACAGATATACGTGTATTATTTTTACACCACCCACCTGTGTCCTCTCGGCGGGGCGTGGCACCGCTGCTCCTCTGGTATCGGAGGTAGTGGACTTTGCTGGCTCGGCTGCAGGGTTTGGAGCGTCGGGTGAAGTTGGCAAAGGAGAGGTTTTGGTGCTGCTCCAGCGTGGTGAAGCGGAAGTTCTTGGTGCAGAAGAAGAGCAGCGTGTTGAGCAGCACTATGGGGGAGTAGGCGCCCAGCTGCTTACACTCCCACAGGTAGGACTCCACAACACGGGAGGAAACGACGCCACCTTGAGGAGGGAAGAACTGAGTGAATCGGAGACTCTTAAGTGCCCTTGGGTGTTAACTGGCAACCTGTTCAGGGTACTTACATGCCTTTCGCCCCGCAGAATGCTGTGATAGGTTTCAACCTGGCCATGACTGAATGAATGAATGATGATGTATTAAGGGAACTGGATCTGATGTTAATGAATACTGGTAGTTAAATATCTTAAAATCATTTCTTAACTACAAATTAAAAGAGTTTCAGTATTATTAAATTCAAGTTGATGGGGGTCAGCCTGGCATAAAAAAGTTTTAAATACATTTTTAAAAGGATAACCTCAGTAAAGTTTGAGACACCCTGTCATATTAAAGCAGCATTCATTGTTTTTTTGGCCACTTGGGGGCAGCAAAACAATCTGTAAACACAACACTGAAATATTATCAACTTATAAGTAATCTGAATCTAGCACGGGAATGGCAGACTCCGCCACTACCAATAAAAACTTGTATATAGAGAGGTAATTACTTAATGTACATACACTGAATGGCTACTACAGAAAAAGGACTATGACTTTATGTCAATGATCATACCATTAGGTAGTAGTTTAGGTTTCCAGAGTCGCAGCATCCCAGTGATGTCGGTGGCAAACTGACTGTACAGCTCGTCAGTGAAGATGTTCTCTATGCGGCCCTTCATGAACAGATGCTGTCCAAAGAGAGGAGACAGAAAAGAAGGACTCAATAAGCAACACACTAAAAGAATCAAGATGGAAACCAGTGACACAATGTGTGTGTGTGTGTGTGTGTGTACCTGCTGTATCCCCAGACAGAGGTAGAAGATGCTGTCTGGGCTGTAGGTCTCTCCATTGGGCCGTCTCACTTCTCTGATGAAGCGACACAGAGCAAAGCTCAGCTCAGCAGAGTCACACTGAAGGACATCTTCTTTGATATCCACTGGATTGGCTACAGGGGAGAGACCATAAAATACAACTAGTATAAAATAAAATCGGTCACAGCTGAACCAATCGGTGGATCAGAGGAAGAGACATAAAACTGGAAAAGTAAAGAGAACTGAGGCTCACATCCTCTCAGTTGTTTGTTTCGTTGTTGGACCCAGCTCTTCCAGGCTTTAACCCCATACAGGTGATTCAGTTTGGAGGCGGCTGGAGTTGCCACTGGACTGCGTTCCAATGGACCAGTTCGCCTTCGACCCTGGATGGACAGAAAATGAATTCTGGGTAGTGTGGGAAATGGTTAATACGGATGAAAGGTTGACTTTCTGGGAGCAGAAAAAGCACTTTTAGGCCAAAATCGGGTGTATTTGAAAACGTTGTGGTTCTATAAATACATGTAATATTCAAGAATGTCATGACATCCAAGGACAGGGAGGTACTCTTTGTTAAAAAGCTTTCTGGAACAGTAAGTTCCACTGTCAGCATTCACAGATTCCTACAGCACCATATCACTGCGAGTGTCAGCTGGAGAATCAGCCTGCAAGAAACCTTGTCTGCCCACAAACTAAAGTCAGTAGAGTAAAAGGTTTTAAATCAGAGGCTGATAAAATGAATCTGAGTTTACCCAAACACTGCTGATCTATCAGGGGAGTCATACCCGTTTCCGGCCAGAGAAACCTTCTCTGGGTCTCTTCACCCCTCGCCGTGGAGCAGGTGGCTTCTGATCCGACGATTCTACAAAAAAAGATTTCAAGTTGTAGCAACTACATGTCATCCAGTTTTTTTTTACAGATTCATTTTGGTGTTTAATCATATAATCTAAATGGTAGGATGTCTCACCAGACGGGAAGTCAGCCTCCAAGTCCATCACTGGAGAGGAGGGGGGTTGATGCTCTGCGCTGGTGGTAGGTGGGTCGCTTGTCGTCGTGCTCCCCTCTTGCTGGGGATTAAGTTGGGGAGCAGCTGACTCTGTGCTGCTCTCTGAACTTACAGGAAGTGGCAGTTCAGCTTGTGCTGCTTTTTGAGTCTCCTCATCTTCACGGACTACGGGAGTGACCACCTCTGACTTCATGTCTCCACTGTCAGAGCTGCTCTGCTCTGTAGCAGACACACAAAAATAAACACAGATGAGGTGAAATTTGGGTCATTAAGCTTTTGAAATGTTGGTACTTGGGTTAATTAATGTAGCAAAAATATCTAAAGCTTTATATGACTTATATATCAGGACAAAAAGCCCTCACCTGCACTGGACACAGGCTCATCTTTCTGTTTTTCTTCCTTCGCAGCCAAAGGCTCTGATTGGACTGCTGCATCTCTCATGTCCTTGTGCTGTGGTGGTACTACCATGGGTACTGGAACCTGTAAAAAAATAAAATAGGAGAAAAAAGTTAACATTTGATTTGCTGCAGCAAATACTCAATACAAAGTACATTAATCATTCAGAATTCATAGAATTTGAATGTAATGGGACGTACAGGCAGGAGCATAGGCATTGGAACTGGTGTGTGCTGGGAGTACATGTTCATGGGCACTGGGATGAAGACCGGTACTGGGACTGGCACTATTAACACCTTCACCTTCTCCTCTCCTGCTGAGGAGCCAACTGAGAGCAGGGATGGAGGGAGGAGGACAGAGAGAGAGAGAGAGAGAGAGAGAGAGAGAGAAATGGGCAAAAAGATAAATACAGGAAATAGATACAGTAAGACAGAAAGATAATCAAGAACTTTTACATTTTTGAATTGAAAAAGAAAGACAGATTAAACTCAAACATCCTACTGTCTCACAAAAATCAAAGTGAAAAAAAAAGAACTGAACTTGAAAGAAACTAAAGAAGGAAATGGTACAATAAAATATACTGCTTTTATTGCAGTAAAATCTACTGCTATAAAATATAATATACTACTATTTACAGCCACAGCTGCATTTTTCTAGAATACAAAAATAATGCCTGGGTCACACTTAAAGACCCCCTCCAGACATGTTTCAACATATATAAATTGCTTTACTTTGAATAATTATTAGTATCTGATATGTTCTTTTCACAAAAAAATATTGTATCTTGTTTAAATATTGTAGATGATATATACTTCTCCTTCATTAAAAATCCAGAATCTATAAATATAAGTTGAACTGCTGGACAACAGCTGTTTCCTGCTTCACTGTAAAGTCCATTCTCAGTGTATGTGCGCTGGAGGCTTCACGTTTCTACATCACACTTGTATAAGTTGAATATTGGACCAGGATTGGCTGCTTCCAAACTATTTGTGATGTCACAAATCATGTTCGTAGGCCCGCCCCTGAAAATCAGATTTTTAATGAGCACATAGAAACTTTCCACTTTCAGCAGATGAATGTGAAAACATCCTTCTAGTGTCAAACTCCGCACAGACATCATTCTGTACAGTGAAGCTCAAACATTCAACTGGAGGAACAAGAAGAAAAACAGATTCTTGAGTGGAGGGGAACTTTAAACACTTTTGAGGGAAACTATTTATTATTTTCATAAAATGATTCAGAAATACATTCATGTTGAGGATGGTTTAGTGCATCTTCCTTCTTCCTACTGAAAGGTCCTAACAAAACAAGTTTTTAAAAAGATCTACACATTATATTTAACATCGTCACCATGCTGTAAAGGTTATTTTGATTCAAATCAAAAATCACCATAAATATGAGACCATGGTTGAGAACGCTGATAAACTCCATCTCATGTGCGTGGTAATGTCAATCTGTAATTCTCAAAATTAAGAAAACATTTTCCCATAGACCCCGGGGCTGTCTTTCGACATACCTACAGATTCCAGTATCTATGACTTACTTCTCACACAGCACTTCAGTCCTCCACTGAATAAAGCTTCTGGTCATTATTGATCCTTCAAAGTTCACACTGGTATTGTGCTTAACTGGAAACTGTCATGAGGGCTACACCTGTAGAACAATTTCTAATAATAAATCTTTTAAATCAATTTTATCCATAATTATTTAATTATGTATGTATTGAATCTCATTATTCATTTCAGGCACTTATGTGTAAAAATGAGGCTTGACCTGCTTCCTGGTCTGTCTGTCAGTGACTCTGTGTCTGCTTGGAGAGAGAGGGCTGTGTGTATTTCCTGTGTGTGTTTTCTCTCCTCTTATTGTGACACACCCCACCGTCCTACACCTCTGCCTCATGGGTCCTGTTTTCTTGGGACTTCCTTTTGGGTCTTGTGGACTTTGTGTCTTGGATACAGCCTGGTCACTATGGAGGCAACCTTTGCAGCTTACTACAGCAAACACCTTAAACTGGAACAAATGGTTTCATAGGCGAGAGTTACTAATGATATACTTTTTTAGATGGTGTTTTTTTACTGGCTAAAATTATTGATACATATAAATTGTGTATCCTTCATTGCTGTAATTATTTCCTGTAATATGCTGCCTGGAGAATGCCACTTTTCAAGCCCCTGGAGGGTCTTTTAGGCAATTCTCCTTCTCCTTCACATTCCCTTGCAAATTATATATTGTATCTTATTTAAATTTTGTGTAAATAAACAAATACTTGATACGTTCGGTTTAGACTGATGTGTGGGTGCGTGTCAGTAGTTTTACATTCAGTCATTATGAACTTTTTTTTTTTTTTTACAATCACATGGTACTTTAAATGACATTGCACTTCATTCTGTACTCATTTATCATCAGACGGAGGGAGGCCATTTGTGTGTGGGATACAGCGGGTAAAATCTGAGAAATAACACACACATGCACAAACTAAATTGTACTCTCAAATTAAATTTATTGACTTTTTTTGCGTTTAACATAATTTTCAGGTGTTAATATCTTTTTTAAAAACAAACAAAAAGCAGTAATGCAACATGAGGAAAACATAAAAACCATGCAGTTACAGAGGAGAAGTGACAAACACAACATATAGTAAAAAGTAAACAGCAGGGAAATAAAACAGGCGTGGAATCAACTCATGTTCAACTCAAATGCACTGACAGCAGATGGATGAATTCAAGTCAACCTTGGTTCACATGACTGCATCAGTAGTGAGGTACAGCAAGGGATTTAACCTTAAACCTTTATACATCACACATTCATAATGAACATTAAAATGTAGCGTTAACAGTACAAATAAGTCAACTGAACGTCCAAGTGAATGCGGTTGTCTTCACTTAGGCGCTTACAAAAAATTCAAGTGATTGCAGATTTTGCCTCACATGTACCTGATAGGTGCATCTCAAGTTACAGGTGGGGCACCAGGCCAAGAGTGACTGGCGGGGAACTTCATTTTTAACAGTTTACTGAGAACATTACACCACTATCTCCTAGTGTCAGAGAGCCTAAGAGCCTCCATTGGGTGCGACTGCCTTTCTAAGGGCAAAATCCTTAATTCCTACCAGAACTGGACCACTCTCGCCCTTTATTCAGGGTTCGTACAGCTTTTTAAGAGTAAAATAAATTCAAGCACTTTCAAGGTACCTAAACCAAAAGTTTCCAGACTCTGGAAGCCTTTATCATCACATCTAAATTGTTACTATAAATGACAAGAGACAACAAACAAATATGACGACGGGATCGTTTCATTTGAAATATGAAAAGATTTTTGGTTTCCATGAGTGACTGTGTAGATGATAAAACACCAGATTATGTTGAAAATCAAGCATTTAGTGTATTTCAATCCTTGAAAACGTAATGGTGAAAATTTTCTAAACTTTCAAGACTCTGTACAAACCCTGTTTATTTTATGGGAGAATTAAATCCAGTATGGTGCCCTGTCTAAACAGAAGTTACATAGTTTATCTACACTGGGATGGAAACCCTGTAGAAATGAGCCACTGTTTTACAAAGAATTCCAATAACACAAAGAATGACTTAATACTAATTCAGTACTCAAGTATTTCATTCAAAGACGACGCACATTTAGCAGCACAGTTGCCTGGATCCAGCTCCATGAACCTGCATTTCCTTGTTAAGCATATTTTCAGTTAGGTTTTAGCATGAATGGGTTTGCCCTCTTGTATGACGGCATACGTTTAGGAGCTAATTTCATATCAGAAGCAGGTCTGGAGTAGGCCTAAACAATGTGGTGACCCCTTCATAAGAAACAACTAACTGCGACTTAAGTTTCTCCAAGGGCTGCATCTGGGCAGGCAGGTAGGCACAAGTGACCTTAAATGTAAGATCAGGTTACATACTGTATGTACAGGCGTTGTTAGTGCGAGTGACATAATGAAGGACTTTTCAGCCTGTAACATGAAAAGGTATCACATCATGGGACAGGTGGGGGCAATAAAAACATACCTGGGTGTGTTAAGTGCAAGAACCCACCAGAAATAAAGTGGCAGCACAGTCCATTTACACAACATACACAAAGCAAGTGAACAAGTGAATGAAACGTTCGATTCAGAAGCTTTAAGACACTTGACAAACGTGCCGTGATTGGGATCAGCTTTAATGATGTGACAGATTCATGAATGAGGTAAAACTTGTTACAGTACGGGTTATATGTCAGTGAAGCACTTAAGGAAGTATCCCAACCTTGTCTAGACTGTTAGCCTATGAGTTAGGTTGCATTCAGACCAAATCAGGCGCTGCAGTGAAAACGCCAGTCCTCCCATTCATTTGAACATGGGGAGTACGTTGAGGCTACGGCGGTGGGGACCGCAGGGGGCGCCAAAAAAAAAAGGTAAAACAGAATCAACTTTTGGAGAAACGCAGCTGACGTCACGCTGCGGCGGCCAATCACAGTGACAATCAGACGGGAAGATGCCCAGGTGAAGAACTACCTGGTTCAGCGTTTAGCATTCAGCTGTTTACCAAGTAAATGTGAAGATGGAAGAGAGACTGATTGATCACCACCGTAATGACCTTTCCAGAGCTGTTCAGCCCTGCCATGAGGGAGTACAAAGACGTTAATCACCGTGCAGTCGCTTGGCGTTGTATCACTCTTCAAGTTGGGATTGTTGGTTAGTATTTCTACTTGTGCTACAATCAGCATGGCCATGTAGTGACACTCACACCACCGCACAACCCTGTGCTAATCACCGCAACGCCTGATTTTGTCTGAATGCGGTCTTACAGACCACTTACAATAGCCCCTCCCACACACACACACACACACACACACACACACAAAATAAATACCATTTATGGGATGAGGATGCAGACAGCCATGAGAATCTGTTCTGCAGAATGGATCATAAATACTGCTATCTTTACTTCGTTATAAAAAAATACACAAGCGTGCATTTCAGTGCACCAGTTTGCAAATACACATCCATGTAACTGCTGTGAACCTATAGGTATTCCTGCCTTTTGGGTTTAACTTAGACAACCACAATAAAAAAAGAAAAAAGAGAAGTTAAGGTCACTAAAGTAGTATAGGTGTGAACACCAGCAGTTGTTTAATCTTTGTCCGGGGTCACGGTAGAAGACAACTTCTCATGTCAGCAGATCAGGAGGCTGTGGAGAGAAAAACTCGGGTGACACACTCCGTTCAATTTACTTGGAAAAAGCAAGCGATCTTCAGACACAAAATAGGAATCCTTGATAGTGGATACAGTTGTGGTACAAACAACTTTTTTTTTAGTATTTAATGGTGTTATATATTTAGAGTATAAATGAATGAAATGTTTTGTGTTATTCAGAAGGCTCACCTTGGGTTTCCAGTTCAGGAGCAGTTTTGTAGATCAGTCTGGTGTGGTAGAGTTCAAAACAGGGCACAGGACAGAGGCTGGGCTCTCCTGAACATGTCTTACAGTAATACGACGTCTGCCTCCTCAATGTCCCACTCTGCTCACAATCCTTCATCTCCTCCTCTTTTCTCTGCCCATCATTCTCATCATGCAAGTTTACTCCCTTTGCCTCTTCTTCTGTTCCCCTCTGTGGCTCCTCATGCCCCTCCTCCATCTTCTGCTTCTTCTTCTCCTGCTCTTCTTCCTCCACCCTCTTCCTCTTGTGTTGTGAGCAGACCTTGCAGTCAGAGTCGCTCTCCCTCTTGCCCAGGAAATGGCGCCCCGTTAGGCGCGCTGGCACGCCATTACACGCCGGAGTTTGTCCCTGAGGTTTCGGCGACGGTGCTGGAAACGTCGTGGATGCTTCAGCAGATGGCTGGTCAGGTTGCGAGGAGCTATCTAGCAGAGCTGGTGCAATTATTGAAACAGCTAGTTGTGAACAACGAATAATTGAATGAACCAAAAAATATATTTTAAAAAATGTATGAATGAATTAGATTGTGTGTAGGAGAGCGGCTACTTCTATCAGTGCTACTAAAAATAGGTTTTACATTATTATTGTTAATGCTGCGGGTATTAGCATTGACTGATGTATAACTCATACTAATTTAACACCATTAGTCGTGACAGAAAAGTGATATTTTATACTTAATAGAAGATCAATATTAGCCCAGTATAGAATAACAAAGCTCAAGCAAGCTCAATATTATACTCCGGTTGTTTTTGCTTTGGTGACAATCCCACTTTTTAAATTGTAATTGGCTCTTCTGATTTGTGTCATAGGAAATACTAAAAACACAGCAACAGCCCGGTAGCGCCACCTAACGCTCCACCACCAGCTCTCTCACTCACTCACTCACTCACTCTCACACACACACACCCTCACACACAAAATGCGGGACTGAAGATTCATTCAGCACCATCAGAGTGTGTACAGAGATAGCCGATATAATGTTAGCAATTGTCAACATTATCTATCAGGACAGATTTAAAATACTTCAAATGTCTGTATGAACAATGTGCAGTGAGTAAGTACACTTAAGGTCCACCTGGTATTTGGACACTGTGGTGCATTTTACTGTCAGTAAGCTGCTGGAAGGCACGCAGTCCAGATGAAACCTGCGCACCTAAATCCTGCTGTGTAGCCGTTCTGTGTGAACGAGGCGTGCCAGAGCAGAACTACCCAAAGTGTTTTTTTTTCCTAGTTACCTGCTGATGCAGCGGAAGGTGTGGGCAGCTGGCACATGCTCTCTTGGTCCATAGTGAAGGGCCGACACAGAACTGACTTGTTCTTCATCTGACGTCGGCGGGACACAGGCACTCGCATGGCATCCGTCTGAGTACTGGCCTGGACATTAAAAAATAACAAAAACAGCAAAAATCAAAATCCTTTTTCTATGTAAATTATATCTGTGCAATGTGCAAATCAACTAAACAAAGACGATCTGATCTAGTTTTTAAATCATAAATATTCTGCAGTGGACTGTGTCTTATTTCTGACCAGATATCAAATCAGATTTTTGGGTACTGATTTTGGTACCATTCACAACAGTTTAACATTTTTGAGTCAAGACCTACAGTTGCATGTAAGGTCTAACCTGAAACAAACAGACACACACACACTCAGAGTACATACATGGTCTAGGTTCTTGCCATCAATGCTGGAGGTCGGAAGTGCTCCTATAAAAGAGAAAAACAGCACTGTGAGAAATGCATATCATATTTTATATATATATAGATATATATATATATATATATATATATATATATATATATATATATATAAACAATTACCTAACTATATAATCCTGTATAAGTTGATTAAATTCAATATACAGACAGACATTCTAGCAAGAGTTGAGTACTAGAGAAGTTGTAAGGAAGTGAGGGAAGCAGCTGGGAAAACAACATTTGGTCTGCTCGGTTTTCTTTGAACAAGCCAACCCAGGGCTGTGTGTATGAACTGACCAGTCAGAGCAGTATCTGCCGACACACTGGGCTGAGTGGCAGAGCCATTGGCCAGTGACACCACATCGGCTATGACAGGATTCATCTTTGAGGAGTGGTGGGGCTGCGCTGGAGCTGGAGGAAGAGAGAAACATACCAACGTTAGAACAGTTTGCATCATTTAATATTTGAGATTTTTGCTTTTCTATATTTTTCTCCGCGCTCTTCTCACTGGGTGCACTCCAAAACCCGATTTTGGTTCTGCAGCTTTTAAAAACTTAGTTCTGGGTTCTTTACCCTGTTGGTAGTGCATCCCACCACACAGCAGCTTTTTGCCATTTGTCTGTTTGCTAGCAGACCGAAGTGACAAGGAGGCATCTTCATGCAATACAAAGTCTATGGAGAGCGATGAGTCCCTCCAGTGTGGGCGGGACTTAATTGCGCTCTGTCTCTATGCCGCCTGAGCTCCCTTTAAACCAGGTTTTCTCACCCTTGCTGCTGTGAAGTGGGCGGGTGATGCTGTGTACCTCTGTGCAGTTGATGGGTTGTTTTGTGCTGTCTATCAAATCTGATCAAACCACACCCACACAGTCCTGATGAAGCAGATTAGCTGAGTTTATAAGTGTTCAGTTCTTAATAAAGAATGCCTAAACATGGGCGATAAAACAATCTCAATACGGGATCGTGATAACATTTATGTGGATAACGATGATAAACTTTGGACATTTTTTACTCAATATAGATAGATAGATGTAACAGCCTATCACACGGCAGAAATAAACGTGACAACAGCCAGTCAGTCTGCAGTTTTTGGCTTACACGTTAAAGTACGCGCCCATTTCCTACCGCAAAGCATTGTTGGAGCTACAGGTGAAGAAAGTGGATGTGAAAAGAGGGGGAAAAAATGAGTGGAACCGAGGGGCACGAAAGCGATGGTCAAAGTGAACTATTTTCCAAAGCTGAGGAAATTCTTGACCAAAAATGTAACAACATCAATTATATGGGAGTGGTTTGGATATCTCAGAAGTGACGAATCGCAGATTAATACAGTCTGCAAAATATGCGGCCGGTCTGTGCTGACCAAGACGGGAAACAACAAATCTTTTCCATCACCTGAAAACGGTGCCATCCCAGAGTAGGCAAGCTAACTTGTATTGTTTTGTTGAGGCAGATACAGCATGTTTGCACAGTTAAATGTTTACATTATGTTATTCTATTTTTTATTTAAAAGCTTAACTAACAAACCCTCTGGGTCTTCAGGCTTCAGTCATTATCAGGATACTCTTCAAACTGGCAGCATTATCAAATTATGTATCGTGATAAACATCGATATTGAGCAATATGACAAATTATCCTGATCATATTTTTTGCCATATCGTCCAGCCCCTTTTTAAACTATGATTGTTGCTTAGTTAATCATGAATATTTAATGTTTTACAGAAATATAACATTTCAGCGAAAACCATCTCAAACCCAAAAAGCAACTAAAACATGTTCTTGCAGCACAATAACTCCCACACTGCCACGGGAACTTTTTCTGTTAGCTGGAACTTGTGAATAATACCATTTTAGGTGTTATTTTTAGTAACGTGAGCTCGTTGCCATGTAGACTGCTCAAGTACTCAACAGCACACTGTACAACGCTGATGTGAGAACACAATTTACCATATGGTGTTTGTGGGGTTGTTCCAGTACCGTTACTGCTGCTGTGTTGGCTCGTCTCAAAATGCAGGTAGCAGTACTGCAGCAGGCAGGGCAGGTTGCAGAAATTACGGACTGAGCCCAAACACTGCAGCTTCTCAGTCATGTAGCCCTGTTTCCTACAACTGTCACATCGACCCGTCTGCACAGGAGAGGAGGAGGAGGAGGAAAAGACAGGAGAAAAGAGAAGATGGAGAATTAAAAAAATAACCACATTGAACATACAGTGAGGCGCTCCCCTTGCTTCAATGGCATACAACATCCATCTCCTTACCCCATAGTAGAGTACAGTGTACTGGGACATGCAGTGAGGTCTACAGAACTCCTCCATCCTGCCTCCATAGTGGCTGTGCAGCATCTTCTGGCCGATGCCGGAGCAGTAGGTGCAGGGGCGCCAGGGGTGATCCTTGTTACGAGCCGTCAGGTCATGTTTGAAGAGCAGCTTACAGCCTGGAACACAGGATGGGTGGGGTATTATACTATTTAAATTAAAAGCACTATAAACATATATTTCAGCCCACTAGTTCAATGAGACTAGTTCAATTTGGCATTTGTGTGCCATGTTGATTACCAGTTTAAAAGCTATGGTATATTATGGCCAGAGCTGCAGTTTGTCAGAATTTGAGGAAGGTTTTGTCAAGACACTAGAATCTGCACCCAGGTATCGTGATAGTATTGAATAGGGAGATGTGCATATCGTCCCAGCCCTATTAATCAGATATTCTGCATTTGCAATTTTATAGTTTAATAAGCAACTTTAAGGCTGCGATTCTTGTCCACTGAGCCAAAGAAATACCTAAAACAATGTAGAGGAGAGGATAAAGGAGAAAAGCCATTTCTATGTTAACTCACTTTCACTGCAGAAGGCCAGGTCCTGTTGGTTGTAGCTGATGGTGTCAAAGAGCACTTTCTCCTGTTTACAGCACTCACACAGCACCAGGATGTTTTTCTGGGTTTTATACTGCTCGCAGCACGTCCTACTACAGAACATAGAAATACGACCCTGCAGGCAAAAATGATCATCAGTATTATCATCATTATGGTGAGTGTTACACTCGACATGCAGGTAGCTATAATGATATGTTCCTTACTTGGTGACTGAATAGCAGCGGCTTGAAGTCGAAGTGTTTGCTGCACTGATGGCAGGTCAGCTTGGAGGTGTCGCTGGGCCCACCCTCTGCTGGTTTCAGGGGCTGACCAGCAGGTGCTCTGGCCTGTGCTTGCCCCGGGACAGAGGGGGAGGACATGGCTGGGTAGGGAGGCACCAGTGGGGGCACTGAGGTATGACTGGGATGGTGGCCCGGGTAGGGGACTGAGGATGGGTAGTCCTGAGGGATGGGAGGGACTGAGCTGGCTCCGGCAGAGGGCCCCGGTTTGGGGGCGTCTCTGAGGGAGGGGTCCCTGAGAGAGGAGGTTCCATTGATCAGGTCTGGCTGAGAGGTGTGCCCGGACTTCTGTAAGACGTGGAGGGAAAATAACAGCAATGTCAAATCTACAAGACAAGATTTAGACCAAGAGATGCTTCATCAACAACTTTCGCTAGATAGGAAAATGCTGGAGCCTGTACCCTGTATACAGAAACACAGTCATAGGAGCAGAAGTTCCGAATGGTGCCGTCCACCATGGCCAGATGATACTGAGGAACAGCTGACACCTTGCACAGGCAGCAGGGGAACGCAGCACCTAAGGGAAAAGGGGAACATTAAAAAACCCAACTGCTAGTATTTGAGCATGTGTATTAATTAATAATGAAACATGTTGGTTGTGATATAGGCTGCAGTGATATAAATAAAGATGCCACCTGTAATATTTAAGTTCAATAAATCCATGCCACATTCATTTGGAGTTATATTGTATATTCATCATAAACCAGTAAGAAGATTATCGTAGTCACTGAACATCTGAAGCCTCCTCCAACTTCGTTCTGCATTTAAGACAACATATAGCAGCTGGCCCTGGCATGCCAGTGTGTGTGTGTGTGTGTGTGTCTATCTGTGTGTGTGTCTGTGGTGTGTCCTACCAGTGAGAACGTGCCGGGGGGGTCGACTATGTCCCACACAAGCTGACGAACAGTAAAGCTGAACTCTGCCCTTTTGGTCTCGTTCCATGATGGTGGCGGACACTATCGCCATTTTGTGACAGTAGGCACACTCAACCGTCTTTCTGCAGGTCTGCACGAAAACACAATTAGTACTGTGGAGGTTTACATTTGGTACATTTGCTTGATAAACATGAGGGTGCTGTGTGTGATTTTCCGATGTTACATGATTTCTGGGTACTACGGTGCTTCTTATTGCCATTTGGAGCCATTAATATGCAAAAATGGCTAGTATAGCCAAAGTGTTAATCATACATACTCCTCTCATAAATATTGAACCATCCTTATTTTTAAAAAGGAACCAAACAACATTCGTTTTTAACACAAACGCATACCTGTTTGTAGGTGCCAATGCAGGTAGGACCACAGAAGTTGAGCTGAGATCTTTCGATTGTGAGCGTCTGACAGGAGCCCGAGCTGCTATTACAGTAAAGCCCGCAGCCTTCACAGCAGTTCATGGCTAACTGCCGCATCTTGCGCCATGTTACAAAACAAGCATCACTACAGAGTCTGTGCAGACGACCTTGATGGGTGACCTCGTGCTCAATCAGCTGTAGAGATGATCACAGTCAAACACGAGGACAAAGAAAGAGAATTAGACGTGGAGAACCTGCCTTGGATTTTGACACAATACCACCGATTTGACTTATTAGACATATTTACCAAACTCTGTCTTTACTGTGAAAGCTAGCATTTTGTGTCTCACCCTATTAGAGACTTTGCAGACACTGCAAAAGGGTTTTTCAGGCTGCCGCTCCGCTGCTTTCTCAGGCAGCTTGTCGGGCTTCCTCTCCACTCGTTTGTCAGCTAACTTATCAGGAGGCTTCTCAGCGTGTTTCTTCTTGTGTCTGAACACAGACAGACAGAACTGGCCACAAAAGTGCATGTAGTTGTTGTCCTCTCCTGGAATCATGATCATGTCCCGGGGCTGAAGAATCTCCCTGCACAGAGAATAGCACAAGGAATAAATACAACAGTTGAAAAATACAGGATGATGGAAGGCTAGGGGGTGGAGCAAACAAAGTGGCGAAGAGGAAGAATAGTTAAATATTTAATTCTAATTGACAGACATTTTTATTACGCATTCAAGGAAACAGAGGCACCAAGTTTATTGCCTGGACAAAATGTAAGAAGTCAGTATGAAACCATTTATTTGTCATGCGGACAACACTAATAATCAATATTCTTACTACATTATTAATAAGATAATTATTGTGGATTGTTATTATGAATATAAATCATGGATCATATTAATTAAAAGATGCACGAGTTAGTGTGCAGCGGTGGTGGAACTCGTGAGCAATCTGAGGTTCAGTGTCGTGCTCAAGGACACTTCGACATGTGGACAGGGATCGAACAGCCTACTCTGCGATTAGCGGATGACCCACTCCTGAACCACAGCCGCCCCTTAATAAAAGCTGCCAGCATATGGCAGCTAAATAAAACCATTAGCTAAATGGAACCCTGTATGAAGTTCATTCTGATGTCAAGTGGAAACAAAGATGTACCTGTTGCACTGGAAACAGGATCGGTTCTTGTTGGCTGGAGGCAGGTGGCCCGTCAGACAGACTGTGGAGCAGAAGAGCTGCGTCGAACCTTTTCTTTGGAATGCTGTTTGGCCTTTCAGCAGAACCTACGACCATTCACAGAACCATAAAACATAAAAATCACTCCCCAACGTCCTGACACATTACACATCAAACGTTGATGCACTTCGTCAAGTGCTGTTAACCCATTCAGATCCCCCGTCCATTCCAACTTTTCTAGGATGTCTAAATCTATGATTACTATCATCCGACTCCACCCAAATGCACAAACTGATTTGACTGGATGTCTATAAGCCAGTCACAGTGTTCAACATCATCTAACGTGGACTGCAGTAGAGCTACACCCCCTTTTTCAACAAGCATGGCCGACTGAGGCAAGGAGGAAGCGTAAGGCACATTTTAATCTATTAATCATATTGTTAAAGTACATCATTTGTGTTTAAAGTAAAGCTGAGATGTTATATTACTCATACATGTCAAAGTATCATATGAAGATTTATAGCTTGTACTAGAATGGTCGGGGGACTTAAATGTGGAAATGAATAGGGAAATACTGTTTTGATTGATTTTGACTGTTCTGATTTGATTTTCTAATGAGACAATCAGCTTATAATGCATGCTATTGATTGTGTTTACACTCAGGAGACTGATGCCAATCAACTGAACAAACCACTCTGGACTGAACCCTTGTTTTTTTTTTTAATCAATAACTTTGTTGAAATAATACAAAATGTATATGCAATGTGTTTTAAAGCATCACTTTCATTGATATGAGTTAACCATTCATGAAAAATAAATGAAAGGTCTCTTAAGACTATTTACTGTCATTTTTACTTTTAGGTGGTTTCTCGTGTTCAGATTAAAAAAAATAATACATTTTTATCGTTTTTTTATTGCTAATGATTTATGAGTGCATTTAGATCAGAAATCCACCATCAAAATTTATATATTTTTTTTGGAACATAATTATGTTTGAACAGGTACAGAGTTAATTAAAACTTTTGACATTAATAATAACAGTACCTTAGAGCAGCCACTGCAGCGAACACTCCCAGGGACAGGGGGCTGAGGTGGGCGTGGGGGTACTGGTGCCAGAGCTGGTATTGAACTTGGGACAGGAGCTGGTGGTCTGACAGGGAGGGGAGTCATGGCCTGTAGGACAGCGCCTCTACCTTGGATAAAAATGGCCGCCGGGTGGGGTGCTGGGACTGCTGCTGGCACTTGAGTGGATTAGAGGAGAAAAGTTGGTAAAGCCAAGGAATTAGATATTTCTGATCGCTTTCAGTAATAACAAACCTGCATGGAACATGTGCAGTTTTAAACCACTGGCTGCTGATGCTTCTGAGACTTTTTCACTCATGATAGCAGAAAACACACAGGTGCATTGTAATGTAATATAATAACATTAACAAGGGCTCTGATCCATTGAAGTGTCCGGAGTGAACCAGCATGCACAGCACCATTGCCCTGAAACTGGAACATCTTCACTAAATGCAGTACTTATTAATGTTTTAAGTTATGCCCGAGTTTTTCCAGGTATGATGTGTCAAAATGTCCGACATTAAAAGGTCTACTGCTTAAAAAGGACCAGACCAGTGGTTTTGCGTGCTTACAACTTGCATTACTGATAACCATTTACCCAACTCATGCAAGTGGCGCTGTCATTTTTAAATGCGTTTTTCCTAACCTGTGTGGCTGTAACATGGATGTGTAGGGGTGTTAAAACATTTTTTTTTATTCAGACCAGTCTGCAGCCACTGAGATTGTACATGCCGGTCAAGGAAAAAACTAATTTTGTATTGTATTGCTTTTTCTTCCTTTTTAATAATAAAAACCTATTATCAATACATTTAAAAAAACTTGTTTATATTATTTTTGACAACAAAAAGGGATTCATAAATCTGATTTCAGTTGGACTTCAAATAGAAGAAATGTTGGACTGGTTAAGTCATATTGTTGATTGAACCTAAATGCTTGGATTAAGAATATTACCAATGATGCCACCAAAATACAAAAGGATGCTTCGTCCCTAGGACACAATATGAGCACTACAAAATGTCAGCTCTGATGTTAAAATGAGAGAAAAACATGTCACAATGAACAAATACATAAACAAACTCACTGGTAGGTGATGCAAAGGTGTTCCCTCCACCTACAGAGTAGACAGAGCTGATCCTTAGCTCTTCCTGAAATGAGAATACATCAGATCTTGTTTAAGTGGTTAATTAGCCTTCCTCACCCTTCCAGGCAGTACTGCTGTAACTCATGTTAAAGAAAAACATTGATCAATTATTGGTTTAAAGATAGCGTGTCTAGTTTCTGTATTATCAACAATCAGAACACAGTATGGGCTTTTGGCAGGTTCAATCCAAATATATCATTATTTCTGGTTGAATCTGCTCCTATTATTCAATATAGAAAATGACAAATCTACACCTAGTACTGAACATAAACAGCACACCTACCTCCTGATGCTCCAGCTCCTCTTTGATCTGTCTGATGGAGCTCTGAGGCAGTAAAGCAGCGTCGTAGCCCTCATCAATGGGCTCATCTTTAATATTGATAGTAGGAGACATCTGGGGATTACTGTCCTCCATTGGTGCTGCCTCTGACCTCTGAAATAATAAAGAGTACTCATAATTACCCACTGAAGGATCAGAAATTACTTGAAATGCAGTTACTGGACAATCTTTCCAGATCCCTACCTCTCCCTGCTGACTGTCTTCTGTCTCCTCTGTCTGGTTCAGGATGCCTCCATCTGACAGAAAGGTAGAAAAGAAAATGTTAATTTAAAACAGTGCACACTTCACCCCCAAATTTACTACACACACACACTCAGGAAATAATGGACAATCAACGCACTGTTGCAAACAATTCCAGGGCACACTGTTTTTTAAAGCATTTTACACTGCTTTTCTTTTATTTCTGTGGAAAAACAGTCCTAGCATATTCAGCTCACGCTTTGTTGAGACAAATGAAAACTGCCCAATTCCCATGCATATGGACCATCCAGCCCAAGGAGAGGCACTGAAATAGACCCTTTTCACAGCAGACATTTTGTCAAAGCAGGAAAGGCACAGGTGGAATTAATAACATTAATGGTGGCTGCATTCCATTTAGGAGAGCCGGTTCCAGGGTTCCGGTATTGTGTATGCTCACTCACTGACATGACTTACTGGGACACTTAATGGAGCCGTCGTTAATGTTATTACTTACGCCTGTGCTTTTCCTGCTTTGACAAGTCAAAATGTCTGCTGTGAAAAGGGTCTATTGGGGCAGCTCACACCAAACCCCGACACACCCAGCCGAACTCAAACAACTGTGTTTCCTAATGTATTTTATTAAAAGCCACAAAAACTACTAGTTAAATAAAGATATAATACAACAGACAGACAAACTAAACAAACAAGGCTTTGCACTGGAGTTATCAGCCTGTGGTCATTTCCTTGCAAAAGAGGCCTGGTATAAAAGGAGAAGGAGAAATCCCACTAAAGGGGCTTTCACATCACTGTGCAGTAACTCGCTGCCTCCAGTCATTTCAAAGAGGGAAAGGTGGCAGAGGGGAAGTGGTTTCATTCACAGCAGTAGGGGTATGAAGCAGTTGCTGCCCATGTGAACGCGCACAGATTTTGTTCTGCTGCCCAAAGTTCACCATGCTAAACTTCTGGTGGTAACCACCTTGCTTTGGACAGAAGACAGATAGAAGGGTAATGGAGGAGCTGATAATGCTGGTGAATACCCAGAGTTGTACAATACGGTGCTAGCTACGTAAATTCAATGCATTTTGCCTGACGTTTTATTTTTAAAAATCACAATACATTTTACGTCAGATTGTGGAACTAATAATTGAAGCCTATTTTCTTGGGGAATTATTTACACGGTGCCAAGTTATCTTGCACAGCTAGCTTGGCGACTACTACTGCAAATGCGTGTTTTTGATTTGATTTGCAAGCTAGTGCACGTGTTGTGGACTTTTGGGTGGGTTGTACCAATGCTATGACGTTCACCGAAGCACCCGTCTGTCATCTCAGCCTTGGACCGTAGCGGCAGCAGCCGCTTTTAACAACGCTTTGCTTTTTTGGGGAATGCTCTTGCAGGTAGGCGGTTGTCAGGGCGGTTGCCGCGCAGCGGTGTGACACGGCCTTAAATGGGTAAAATCACTGATTCATTAAGCACAACAGCATGTCAGACTGCTCTCTTTCAACAATTGCCTCCACCGCCGATTCAACGTACTCAGATATTGGCTGCGGATAAAGCCCAACCAGAGCCAATGGTGCCACCACAGTGCACATAAACTACAGGTGATGACTAGCCAGTCTCTTAAAAAGGGCCACTGCAGCCATTTAGTATTACACTTCCATAAAGTTGACAGACTTACAAGAGACAAATTTGAAAAAGAATGGTCAGAATCAAAGCAGCAGAGGCAGAGATATCCTGACTTTTAGTCTCAACCATAGGTCAAACCCCTAAAATACTGGATCCTACATTTCCTATAATGCAACTGAATAGTGTCATTCGTTAGACCCTCCCTGCTTGGTAAATGCCCATTTCTTTGAAACTCCACACCCCCAGTTTGTTATATAGGATTTCTGGCCAAAACGTGTAGCCTCCAAACCCAAGCCTAAATAACCCTGATGACATCACTATGACATTGCCAGGGTTAGCTCCCTCCAGAGCTGCAGAGGACATAATAAAACTATTTCCACAGGCTGGATAGTACTCTGTGACAAATGAACTGAACTGTAGAATTGGTACAGTGTCCCTTTAATGACAGCCCGAAAACCATTTGTCCTGGTGTTTCAGGACCCTATGAAGTTACTGTGATATAATACAGTGGATAGACACTTGCAATATGGCATTGATGATCAATCTCGTCCTTTAAAATTGTCTAAACTCTCATATGTATGCAGTTTTACCTCGGCTGTTGTCAGGTGTGTGGTCTTGGGAGGAGTGGGAGGTGTTAGCAGACCCACTGCTCCCTTCCCTCTCTTGCTCCTCCTCCTCCTCTTCCTCCTCCTCCTCTCTGGGCTGACAAGCAAAGGGATCGCCTCGAGTTACATTGTTCCCCACTCGTGGTTGGCTTCTTTTTGCGTTTGCCTTACCACCCTGAAGATTCTCCAGGGCGCCCATTGGCAGGGCAAAGTGCCAGTCTTCATCATCTTCTTCTGGCTCATATGAAGGCAGGCCATCCAGTGCATCATCAAATGCTGCACCACCACTTCCTCCTCCTCCTCCTTTGTTGGTTCCCATGGTAAACGAGGAGTGTCGGTCAGAGGAAGGGGAGGAAATGCGAGGAAAGGATGGCTCTCCGACCCCCTCATCCATCTTTTCTTCTTGTCTGCTGCCGTTGCTATCCTCTTCTTCTACTTGTTGGTGTTCCCCTTGTCCTGAAGTGTCGTCTACTTGCTTTGTCTCGTCCTGACCGCCGCTCTTGGAAGAGGTGGCAGAGCCCCTGGAGGAGTCAGCAAAGTCTCCAAGCCCCATCACTTCGTCAAACACTCTGGACAGGCGCTCCTCATGCTGTGGGTGAGAAAACGGTTAGCTGAAAAGGGATTTCAAGTACTCAAGGAATGATGCACTTTAGTCCTCTATTCCTGACTGTCAAACTTAAGAACTGCTTAAAACCTCATAATGTCAAGGGGAACAAAATGTTCATTACTGTGAAACTTTTACCCTAACTATAAATACACGTACAACTCAAGCTTCAAAGTTTTACAAAACTTTCACAATACTTTCCTCAAATGAATTTGAGGTCCCAGATTCCAAATTGTACACCTTCATGATCAGTTACTCTCTGTTAGAAAAAAGAAGTTCAAGAGTTCACTGAGCCATTCAGACAGTGATATTCATGTCGTATATCATATTACCACTCCATTTCTGCACATTTAACTTTATAATATCACTTGCTGCAACACCTCCGTCATCATAACAATAGACTGTAATAAAATGCTAAATCAAAAATTGATTCCAACATCTTATTAACTTAATGAAACATCAGATATTGAAATGCCCCACAAACCTCCACCTAATATCACCTCAGACAACAATGCAACAGTGTTTAACTCTTCGTCACCAGTCTGACCTGAGCTGCACAGGACACATGAACATCACAACTCTATTTTTCAGATCAATTACGTGTTTATATTACTGAAAGAGAAGTACTAATGTAACTATGGTTACCTTGTAATATCTTCACTCTGCAGTTAAATTCAAAAGGCCTTTATCTTATATTAATCTTGTCAAAGCAGGAAAAACACATTTCCATGTAAAAGCCATGTCAATGAGACTGCATGCACAGTACCAGGGGCCTGTACGTGGGTCACCTAAATGGAATGCAGCCACAGTTCATGTTATTAAATACACCTGTGCTTTTTTGCTGTTATGTCAAAATGTCCAACTACTGCACACATTTCAGCTCTGTCTTCGTCCACTATAGGCTTGACTGTTGTAAATGTATCTGCCCAGCAGGTGCCCCTACTGTACACAGTCTGCCTCCAGCAACAAACCCATTTTCAATACAATTGGCTGGAAACTTCCCCCATCACCTTTACATAGTAAGTAACAGAATAATAACAGTGACAGCACCAAGCACAACAATCACCAGTGTTTACTGTCAGAAGGCAGTGTATTTGAATGAGATGGGAGAATGTAAATGTGCCTTGTTGTGTTCTTAGAAATTCTACTGTTACAATGAGCTTATATCTTACTGTTTGGGTTAACATGACGAACGACTCCCTCACAATCTCATCAAATGACGTCCTATCCTCACTGAATATAACCTCTTCATGTCAACGTTTTAGGGAACTACCAATACGAGACTTGATGTTATCAATGCTATAGATTAGAATGGCTATAGGCCTCATGCTATCCGATCAGTTGTATGGAGGGGGCGTCCCACCAAACTCCATTTAAATTCGGCAGGATATCGCGTTTCTAAACGTACACAAACACACACACACACACACACACACACACACACACACACCAACCAACCAATCATTTAAGACACTGCAGTAACGTTAGCTGCTGGAGTCTTAATGTAAAAGCAGCATTTAAGGGGCTCGCATGGCAACACTTAACTTCAATAAAATCGCCTTTTTATTGTTCGCAGCAGCCCTCCGCGATGCAAGGGCTTTGTGGAACCAGCAATCAACTGCAACACAAATTTGCAGTGCTGGATTGATAAAGGCTTTTGTGGTTCACCAATAGTCCTGCGTCATGTTGTGTTGAATGTGTTCGTTTGCTGATTATCAAATTGGCAGGCTGTTAAATGGAGCTTGGCGTAGCGGCATGCATCAATAGCAGCAAGCTACAGGGTTGTAAGCTAGCTAGCTAGCTAACGTTAGCTAAATATGCACATCTCGACCGGAAACTAGTCCACAATAACTACGTCATATTATGTAGCTAGATCAGCTTATCAATGTGGCTTGCCGTCTGATTGTTGCTATAAGTGTGTATTTCTTACCTTCAGTCGTTTAAGTCTAAATTCCTCCGAGTCCGCCATGTTTTAATTAGGCTGCAGACGCCGCGCTTGTTCCAAACACCCACCCACCTTTTTCCCTTCTTCTTCTTTTGTTGATGTTGGCAAACAGCTTTCAGGTGCATTACCGCCACCTTCTGGATTGGAGTGTGGATCAGAGCAGTTACTATTACATTAAATTCTCCTATTAATTCACGTGTTCTCTAAAAATCAGAAAACAGCCCTATATCCTACATCACCTGAACTCCTCTGCAACGTGTATCTAATACCTACCTAATCTAGTAGTGTCATGTGATTCCTTTGGAGTGTAATTTTAAGTGTCTGTCTCTCTTGTTGATATCTAAGACAGGATAAAAATAAATGCTCCACCATTTCGTGTAGTCTGCAATGTTCACATCTACCCCAGCATGCTTATTCAGTATGTTTAATGTACTGTTCACACCAGTGTGAACAAACCTCATTCTTGATATAATGTCCTCCTCCTTTCTATTTCTATTGCTTCCTCTCATTTCTCCTACTTTCCTTTGAATGCTGTAGTAGTATCGGCCCTTGTTTCCTCTATCCCACTCTTCCTGCCATTTCTTTTTCATTTCTGATTTGATTATACTTTTAACCTCAGCCTTCCTTTCTATATTTTATGACCATATTTATTTCTCTTTTTCTTGTTGCTCCTTTTGTGTATTTATCTGACAGCTCATTTCCATCCACACCAATATGTGCAGGAAATTAATTTAATTTCTATTCCTGCACTCTTAATTCTGAATATTGTTTGAGCTGTGTCAGGTACTAGCCATGCCTTGTATCTGACTGTTCGTATTTAATAATACTTGTTAGTGCACTTCTCTATTGTCCATTATTGTAGTTGCATCTGTATATAGGTGTACTTTAAACTTTTCTGAATAGTTTCCTTCAATATTTTCATTTTCGCCTGTATTTTGTTCCTTTTTCCTTCTTTAACAGGTTTATATTGATCCTTACTTCTTCTTCTCCATGGTGGGACAACAGAGAATGGCACAGTGGGGCTTAATATTTTATCAGCTATTCCCATCTCATTGACCTTATTCTCTATTATCCATCCAAAACTCTTTGTCTGTCCTTTTTCCTTCACTTGACATGGTTTTAATACTACTCTGGGCCGGATGACTCTCGTTATGTCCCCTTACGTTTTCTCAATATGTTGATGTAGCTGCATTCTTCTTATTTCCAAAGGCATTTCCTCCATTTCCACCTGTAAAGCTGGTATAGTCTTTATGACCCCACAGCACAGTCTGGATTGTGTCCAACTTTTCTAATGATGTCTTTGACATTATTAGTTGATAATAGTTGATAATTGTGTTGTACAAGCGTAGTCTGCTGTTGTAAATCTGTAATGACTTTTTTTTCTAGTCCTCAAATGTAGGCTAGGCCACATGCCTTGTTTTTTCAAATGTAATTTCCGGAAAAATATACCATGCTAACGTTATATTCGCACTGTTGGACTGTGGTTTACTCAGCTTGACACATAGGAAATAAATGCAAATGTGATTTGTTTGTGCTATTACCAACTGAAACATCATTACAGTCTGTAGCCATTCAAGGGGGAAATAGTATATCTCTGACTGAATGTAAAGATTTGTAAAATACCACCTGCAAAGTGTCAGAGACATTGTTGGATATATTTTTAATTGGGATTAGAAAAGGCCTGCAGTTACATTCATTCATTTATTCTTGGTCAGTCAGCCAGCTACCACCTTGTGGTCAGACTACTAGTTCTGTGCATTTAGATAAATTGCATAAGGCGCAATTAAGAATAATGTCAGAGAAGACACTGCCCTGTAATTTGTCCTCAGGTTCACTATTCTACATCCTTTATCTATTAGAGACATACAGTATCTCATCCTATCAGGGTCAGAGCTCCTGTCCAGCAGAGGGCGATCTTAACAAATGTATGACTGTACCGTGTATGTACTGAGAACCCATTTGAAACTTTAACAACCAGGCACCGACAATGGCCTTTTTTCATCAAGTTGGGTCGCATTTATTGTATCCACTTCGGTATGTAGCGCATGTCCTTGTATAGAAACAGATAAACCACAACCGACTGCAACCCGTCCTTCAATGAAAGCCCAGTCTATGTCAGTGTATTTCTATGTGCGCCGACCCGAACCCTTCATCGGGGTCAAAGAGGCATCAAAACGTTTACAGGAAGCAGTAGAGAGGAAGACTTGAGTCGACGTTTGTTGTTGTCGTCAAGTCTAGCGCTGTATCCACTCCCAGCCTGACAGTCTGGTCAACGGGCCAGCGGAGTGTTTTCTCAGTGTAGGCTGAAGTCTCTTCACCGGCGGATGAATGGCAATGACGGCAGTGAGAGCGGTGGCAGCGGGGGGCCAGGCGTCTTTGTCCCGGTTTAGGGGAGCGCTGGTCGCGGCTGTGCTGGGGGACTGTGTTGGCGGAGAGTTTGAAGGAGCGGAGGAGGTTCCCATGGAGAGTGTGCTGCAGCATCTGAGCAACCTGGACGACGAGACCAAAGGGAATGGTTAGTAGTGAAAGGATGAGATTTCATACCAGTCCGCGGGAAATGAAATACCAGAATACAGGCTGGTATTGATAGCAGTGGAAGAGATACATGGCTCTCTGCTAACCCCCAACCTACTGTAGCCTATACTCTTCACCCATGCCAAAAGTCTGAAATCACCTATTCAGTAGGACTGTGAATGCTATGCTAGCCTGCCATTACTCTGATATTAAACTGGGACAATAGTCTGGGTCTATGAAGCGTTACATAGGAGGTTACCAACACCTTTTTTAAAATCATGCATTCATTCTGAACGACTCACATCAATTTAATCTACTATAATTTACAACAAAACGTGCTAATTATGGGAAATGGTCATCAGTAATAGGTAAACAGGACCCAAAGTGGTGTCCTCAAATGCAAAGTATTCAATTCAAAAGTGAGAAAACCAAGCTGCACTTCACACAACACATCTTACTTGACATATCACAAAAGATAGGATTGAGTAATTTCTTCAGGACTACTAAGATTGCAGCTGCAGTTAATGCTATAGAACATTTTATAGCTAATTTATAGACAGTGCAGCAATGCTGATATGTGAACAAGATGATCTGGTGCATCATGCAGTGTTTATATTTACTGTGTGTGTGTGTGTGTGTGTGTGTTAGGTATCCTTGAGTACAGTGATGACACGGCTATGGCACGTTGTGTGGTCCAGTCTCTACTCACCCGTGCTGGCTTTGATGAGCAGGACATGGCTCGCAGGTATGCACAGCACACTGCCAACACTAATAGCATCAATGCAGAGTTTGTGTGTATTATGGTGTAAACATTTTTCCAAAAGGCTTTTGAAATAAATCCAGGGTAGACACACATTAAATCCCTGGTGTTTCACCCCTCTAGGTTTGCTAAGGAGTACAGTTCGTCCCCGGGTCGTGGTTATGGTTCTGGAGTGATCCAGGTGTTGAAGAAGCTGTCCTCCCCTCAGCTCAGTGATGTGTACCAGCCGGCCAGGGACCAGTTTAACGGTCGAGGCTCCTTTGGGAACGGGGGAGCCATGAGGGCGGCCCCCTTCGCGCTGGCTTTCCCGGCTCTGGCTGATGTTAAAAGGGTGAGCAGTGGGCATCCTCTGGGCTAAAACCACATCCTTGGTGACATGCATGTTGAAGCTAGGCACATTGTATGAACTGCCATGTCTTCAGTAATTCTGTAGTGTGTTTGTGCTGGTTTCTGCTCTTTCACCTGCACATTTTACTTATTATTTACTATTTGTGACTACTGTGAATTACTATAAGTGAGTAAGCTACATTTGTTTTCACACTGCATAATTAGAAGTTCAAACAGATCTAAACACAGGCATTGGACTCAGAAATTAACTGGAAATTCCATTGCAAGTTTAATTTGTTGTGTGACCAAGTTAACTTGGCTAGAGTCCTAACTTGCCATTTGACACACAAGTCCCAAGTAAAGTCTTGAGTCTAAATGAAAAACTCTAGCCCAAGTCAGGAACATTTACTAACTTCAGTACCATTTTTCTTCATGAACAAACAAAACAGAAATATCTAACACCTGTAAATTGAATATTGATGTAATATGACTGCACAAAATTAGTTGAAATTGATAGTAACCTTTCAAGGTCCAAGTCAGAAGCTCAACTAAATTATGTAATGGAAGTCAGATTTGAGTTCAAGTCATGGGACTTGAGTCTTCACCTCTGCAGTAAATGGTCTTGTTTTTAGCCTTAATCTCTGCTATAAAACACTTTGCAATATAGCTTGAGACGAACCAGCTCAGTGAATTCAAACGGATTTCTTCAGCCAGTAGTCTCGTGTACGTAGCGGTGTTAAAGCTGGGGTAAGCAAAACCTTCCGCCTCTCTCTCTGCTGCCTCGTATCACTCGGCTAAGCCCCTCCCGCCAAACCCACAACTTCGACCAATGACGCCAAAAGAAAACTGCCTACCCCACCTTTAATATACTGTATGACACTTAGCTAACCACAGTGTTTTGTTGGGGTTCTTGTGTGGTCAGCTAACAACCAGACAGATGTCTTAAGAGTTGTTTGTTTAGTTGTAACAAAGTCATCGCTTTTGCATAAAACAGCACAAAATAATGTTAATGTTTATTGAACCGTTTAACTTCACATTCAGTGTATTTTGTCTTAATTATGGCTGATGATTAAACACACATTGCAAGATGCACTGACTTGTTGCTGCAGAGTTGGTTTGATTTTGGTTTGATTTTTTCCTTTTTTCCTCTCCAGTTTGCCCGCCTGGGTGCCATGCTGACCCACTCCTGCTCTCTGGGTTACAACGGGGCAGTGCTGCAGGCGTTAGCGGTGCACCTCTCCCTGCAGGGGGGGCTAGACCTGCCTCAGCAGTTCATCAGCAGGCTAATCACAGAGATGGAGGAAGTGGAGGGCAACGAGGCAGCACGCAATGATGCCAGAATGTGAGTAGGCTACTACATGAGTAAAGCACAGATCTGAACTAGAAAGTTGCATTTCCTGCAGAAAATGTGTGTGAATGCTGACAGCTGAAATAAATTGCAAAGCATTGCTGAAAATGCAGAAATCGGACATGAATTTGCCTGAAATATCTGAAAGCTCAAATGTATTGCACTACACTGCTCAAAATCTGGAAGCTGAAATGTAAAACTGGTGCAATTGGGAGTTTGAAAAGTCAAATAGAAACATAAATATCCTTAAAGAGCTGAACATTTTGATATTTGAACTGTTTCTGTAGCTGAAAGTATGCAGAAGTAGTAGTTGAGCGAAAAATGTACGGAAGAAGAATAAGAAGTCAGAAGAATAAAGAGTAGGATAACAATGTCTGTCTCAGGAGGTCAGACATGTGATCTGATGTTTGGGGTTAATTCTCAGGAAACATGGAAGAAATTATAAAGATATAAAGAAAGGTATAAAATGTCCAATTCAGGCTGTACTGGGGGTGTTATTTTTTTTGTGTCGATCTTTCTTTAACATGGTGTTTCTGTCCAGCCTTAAAGAAGCAGAGAAGCCATTCTGTGAGCGCCTGCACAGAGTTAGAGACCTGATGGACAGAAGCAAGGTCAGCATAGAGGAGGTCATTTCTGAACTGGGTCAGTATCTGCTTATCTTTGACCTTATCTTGACTTTTCATCTCTGTTTTTACAAGGCTTTTCATCATCCATCCATCCTTTTCTGTCCCTCCGTTAACTGTTTCCAACACCAATATTTTTATACGTATTCTATTTGTATTGTTACTATTTTTACACAATTTTATCACTGATTAATCTGGATATTGTTTTCTCGACTAATCGTTTGGTCTATATAGTGTCGGAAAATAATGAAAAAGGCCTATCACACCCCATCAAATATTCACATTTGAGAGGCTAGAACCAGTGAATTAGTGCTTAGAAGTAACTTAAACGATTATTGGATTATTACAATAGTTGCCAATTAATTTTCTGTTGGTCGACTAATTGATTAACCGACTGATTATTTCAGCCACATTTTGTCCTTAGGGATTGTGAAAACTGCCATTTTTTATTTAACATTTTTGCCTTTCAAGAAGCTCATCTTCTAATCTGCCAGATTCCACTCCAGTTTGCTTTTCTGACTTCTTTTCTCATCACTCAACATTTCCTGTCTTTCCTTCCAGGTAACGGCATTGCGGCGCTCCACTCAGTCCCCACCGCCATCTTCTGCGTCCTCCACTGCCTGCAGCCCCGGGAATGCCTTCCAGAGAAGTACGGCGGCCTGGAGAGGACAATAGCGTACAGCCTGGCCCTGGGAGGGGACACAGACACCATAGCCTGCATGGCAGGGGCCATCGCCGGGGCCCACTACGGCATCGAGGCTATTCCTCAGTCGTGGATAAAGTGCTGCGAGGGGGCGGAGGATGCAAACATGAACGCAGAGCGCCTTCACATGCTGTACCACCAGTCATCGCAAGGAGGCGGGAGTGGGACAGGGGAGCAGAGCTGTGAAGACGCATCTGAAAGCCAGTCAAACGCTTCTAACGGCACAGAGAAGAAAACTGGAGCCGAGTGATTCTTCAACTGCAGTTTGACAAAAGGACTCTTGAACACACACACACACACACACACACACACAGACACATGCACACACACAAACTACACTTACACTAAAAAAATACCTTTTTGTTTTCAGACTGTGTTGGTTAACTGGGGACTTGTGATGAAGGGCAAGCTATTTCCACACTGCAACATTATTTTACTTGTCAAAACAGCTCATTCTCTCTCCTCTTCCTAATTGGATAAGCAGGGATTGAGACCCCCAAGCTTGCAAGAAAAAAAGAGGCAAAATTATTTTTACGTTAGGTAACAGAATAGTGAAGCTGAACAAACAAAAAACATCAAAGTGTCACCAGACAAATGCATACGCAGTACATGAGACACACACACCTCTCTCCCTTCCCTGCTCTTTCCTGTTTTGTGTCATGTGAAAGTTGCACTATGAATTGGCCATGGCTTGTTTTATCCTTTCGGCGGATAACAATTATTTAATAAACCTTTTGTTTTTTTCAAACTCACACAATCTGTATTAGTGTTTATTTTGAATACAAGAGCCAAAAAGCAAATTTGTTTCAGGAAGGTCAGCAGCTCCATCGAGATGTCTTATCACTAGTCTTGTAGCCCAGTTGAACTCCTAACTTACACACTGCTAGTATCAGAAAACAAGAAGTCTACAGTCATGCTAGCGGCTCTGTGAGGCTGTACTTAGTAACAGCGGTGCAGTGAGCTAAATGCTAATGCAGGTATAATGATGACCATGTTCACCATCATCTTTTGCGTGTTAGCATGCTAACATTTGCTAATTAGCACTAAACACAGAGTACAGCTGAAGTTGAGTTTCATTAGTTTTGCAGGTATTTGGTCATAAACCCAAAATTGGACAAATTGAAATTTTGACCTGATGGTGGTTGTAGATGAAATTGATCACCAAAATTATTACAATTAATTCAAATGGTGAAATAAATGTGTATGCAAAATCTCATGGCAATCCATCCAATAGTTGAGACAAGCCTTGTTTTCTTTTCATACACTTTCTTTTCTGAAGCACAGTTGTTGATGCATCACTTTATTGAAATCACATACAGTTTTTTTTAAAACTGTAACAGCATTTAAAAAAAGTAACTGCTTAATGACAAAGGATGCTGCAGTTTGATTCTTTGGTTCTTTTTGTTTCACACACCTTGAAGCTGCACTATGGTATCAGTATGTTTGGAGAATGGCAAGAAATATCAATATGTCTTATCATTCAAGAAAACACTTAACATTAAATTGGCAAATTGTTGTGCAACCCTATTTTTTTCTTGTTGCAAAATATGTTCAGAATACATTGTTATGTATGTTGATCTGGAACCTTTTGCAAATGAACATTTATAGTAAACCAAAATTAAACAAATTAACACAATAACAGGAATCTTACACTGTTTAAATACTCTGTTTAGCCACTTAGGATGAACTGTTTTTTTTTCAGAAAAATTAGTAAGATTTCATCTTTTTGTAACAGAATGACATTTTGAATACAGATTTACTTCTAAATCATATTTCATTTCATATATGCTCTCTAAGTTGCCTAAGAACGTCAGGAAATGAAGCAGTGCTAAATGCAAAAGTACAACCCGAATTATTAATGCTTTTGAAGCACTTTTTTTTACAGGCGGATTGTGGTTACCTGCACCCTTCTGCAGATGTTAAATCTGTGTGTGCAAAGTAGCAGAGAGAGAGAAATGGGAGGTAATACTAAGTGGCTGTTGAATGTAAACTGCAATGTTTCATGAGCGTATAGTAAAAACAGGTGTAGTAAAAAAGCACATGCAGTAAAACACCTCTTTCTTCTGGATTTTTCTGCCCAAATCACAGGTTTTTCTCTGTCGGGGCAACCTCAAAGAACAGCTGCAGGAACACTGTTAACTTGCTCAACAGTCCTGGGCAGAGCTTGTAATGGATAAATGGTACATAGACTATCGCTCCACTGAGGATAAATAAAGTCACATAGAGGTATTCAATCTGAGGATCGTCTATGATGGGTGCCAGCACAAGGAATATTGCCGCAATGAGCACCAGTATGGGCAGTATAATGGGAACCTGTGGAGAGAGAAAGAGACAAGCACAAGCTGATTATCATTCTGTGTTTAAAAAAAAAAGACAAATGTTTGTTTATGATGATGGTGTTCTGACCCTGTATGGCCTGGGGAGCTCCGGCTTCTTAATCTTGAGATAGAGAAGTCCAGACAGGGTGATGGCGTAGAAAAACCAGGCAGTGAAACTGACAACAGCAATGAAGAGGAATGTCAGGCAAACACAAACAGGTTGTACATTCTTTATACAAGTAATAAAGAAGAAACATCAACATTAAATACATGCAAAGCAGACCCAGCTTTCACCTGAAGTAGTTGACAATACTCTGGAAGTCTCCAGGGATCAGCACCACCAGAGACACAATGGTGGTGAAGACCAGGGCTGGAGATGGAGTCAGTCTGCGGACGTGAGCCATGGCCAGAATATCAGGCTACAAAACAAACACAAGTCTGGGTGAAACTCTGTGACATCCATTTTATACCGAACAATCTAACACATATATTCATAAGGTAGAGAGGTTCTCACCATGTGTCCTTCCCTGGCAGCAACAAAGCACACACGGCCTCCACTGAAGAACGTCCCGTTCAGTGAACCAAAAGCAGACAGTGCTGCAGCCACAGACATGATCCAGCCCCAGCTTCCTAACACCTTATTCCTGTGGAAAAAGGTTCAACTTTCAAAAGCCACCTGCTAGTATATAATTCAGGTTGATGACAGCGGTAATTAAAAGGTCTAATCAGATTAAAGGGGAACTCCACCAATTTTACACATCAAAGTCTGTTTACATGCGTCGGAGAGTACTACTGCATATGTGAAAGAAGTTGTATGAAGCTTTTTGTGGCTCCAGAGGGAGCTGTGTGAAGTCTGATAAATTGCCTGCCAGCATCGGTTGGGCCTGAAGAGTACAAGTTTGAAAATGAGAAAAATCTGGGCGTGTGGAGTTAGATAGATGTGAGGTTACCAGACCTCTGTAGCCCACTCCTCATCTCTGCTTGAAGCTAGCGGCTCGAGGCTACATTAGTCACTACTAGCATAACACACCGTAATCTCCTGACGCTGGTCAGGTTGTATTGTGGGTAATGTAGGCGCCAGGTTTTGACAAGGAAGAATGTGTGGAATAAAAAGGATGATATCTCTGGTTGTGTGGCATCAATTTAAAAAACAAAACTGACTATCGTGAGTCCAACATCGTCATATGAGTGCAATTCTAATGCGGTGGAGTACTCTTTTAATGCCCCTTTAAAAATGAGCAATTCTAACACCAGAAACAGCAAGTTCAACCATCAGTCTGGACCTATCTACATGAATCTGCGACATCAACATCAGGTGCTGTCTTACCCCCAGGTCACTGCTACTGCACTGGAGGACATGAGCTCTTTAGGCGTCATTACAGTCAGGTAGCTCACATTCACCAGCATGTATAAGCCAGTCACCAGAGAAATGGCTATCACAACCGCCCTAGGAAGATTCACCTGGAAGAAAAGAAGGCAACATCATCTTTATGTACTGGTCAATACGTACAAGCCTGCATGATGGATAGTTGTAATATTGAAACTGGAGTAATGGATTGAGCCAGGACTCCAAAGTAGAATGAAATGATTAAATACTCCAAGCACAAACCCATGCATGAAGTGCTGTAAACATGGCACCGGACTACCCTTACAGGTTGAGAACATGTACTGACACCAACATAGTTCATTATGCTTTCCCAACAAAATGTTTTTGGCCCCAAATTTTGTACAAACATGTCCCAATGAAGCTGGACAGCAGAAAAATGGTCAAAATGCATCACCTGTGCATCGACTCTTCACTCAGTATCTTACGTGGAAGAAATGAACCTTGGTTGCACGAGGATGTGCAAATGAACAAAGTTGTTGGACTGAATAACACATTGTGTACTTGAATATGATAATGATTAATTCAAAGGATCAACCATATTCAGGATCTGTCAGCTATAAAGTCAATGTTTTATACACTTATTTTTTTACCATAGTTCCTGGAGTTACCCTACCTGTGTAAAAAAGCTTTGCACTCCAAACTCTCAAAAATCAGTGAGGGTTTGGAGGGCAGTGCTTTAGTGAGCAAGATACTGAGCATCAAACTATCTTTCAATAGTTGAAGGAATATGAGTTAAACTAAAGAATGATTATATCAATAGTATAAGAGATTAAGTTTTTAAAGCAACAACAAAAGTTACTGACTGGTTAATTTGTTTAAACTACCACGAACACATGAAAATGATTTGCATTACGCTTGTTTTTTTCAAAATTCCCACAAGGTTCACATTGTCATCACATCTAAACAAAAAAAACAGACAGCACACTACATCATCCATTAAACTGCTGCTTGCTGCTATATTTTCAAATTTTTGGTGGCAGTCTGGCTCAGTGGTTAGCACTGTTGCCTCACAGCAAGAAGAGTTCGAATCCCAGCTGGGGCAGGGCCTTTCTTTGTGGAGTTTGCATGTTCTCCCTGTGTTTTGTGTGGCTTTCCTACTCTATTCCTGCTATTCCTTCTCTGATTTCCCCCACCATCAAAACATGTATGTTTCCCTTGACCAAGGAACTGGCTTAGAACTGGAGTTGGTCCCCGGGCGCTGCACAGTGGCTGCCCACTGCTCCTAACACTTAGGATGCAGAGAATGAATAAAGGTAGATAAATAAAGGATAACTTACTAATATTCACTGCACACATGCACATGATAACAACACTGGCAGGTGCACACCGTTATCACAGTTAGATAAGACCACAATTGCAGCAATAAAAATGTTACTTTGTTAGAATCACACCTTGAGTGTTCTTATGTAACTTAGCTGATCACTGGTCTATACTTTTAAGCATTTTAACTGAACTTCTGAAGTGGCATGCAGTCAAAAGATTGGTGAATGGGTTTTGAAATAAGCATTCAAAACTTATGAAAAACAAGGTTATAAAATAACACTGTTCAGCTAAGTTTTTACAATATAGCCACTACCTGGTTATCCTCCCAGTTTGGCATCAAGACATTTGTCCTGCATGATCTTTAACAAGGCATCATCTGTCCGTTGACTAGAGCGACTGTTGTATTTGAATAAATATAATAATGCTATTATTTACTCACTTAGGCACACACAGCTTCTTACAGCCTCACCTCTGGTCTTTTCAGCTCCTCTGTGACATAGTTCAGGTTGTACCAACCAGCGTAAGACCAGAGTCCTTGATAGAAAGCCATTCCTAGAGTGCTCAAAGAGTACTGAGTGCCTTTAAATGCATTCTCAACTTTCAAATTTTCCACAATGACACTGCTGCTCTGTATGGCCTCCACTATCCCTCCAATTACGATTAATGTCAACGTCAGCACCTTGGCCACCAAGAAGACCACTTGGATTCTGATGGCAAGCCGGACATTCAAGATGTTGGCTATGGCAACAACCAGTATAGTCAGAGCTGCAGCACACTTCACTACCAGCTGAGGAGGATGGCAGTCAATGTAAAAGGGTGCTATAACATACTCTGCAATGCTAATTGACATTGCTGCAATGCTGAATGGCTTCACAACCAGGATAAAGGTGATTGCTGCAAAGAAAGCCGGACATGAACCATAGATCCTCAGTATGTAGATGAAGTCCCCACCAGATTCACAAATGACTGTCCCAAGTTCAGTATAGGACAGCGCTGCAAACATAGCTACAACTCCTGAGAGAGTCCAGATCACCAGACTTGCTCCAGGGCTTCCCACGTAGGCCAGTAAAAACTGTGGGGACATGAATATACCGGATCCGATCATGGTTCCTGAAACTAGTGCTACACCGCCAATCAACCCAATTTCCCGCTTCATTTTCAGGGCTTCAGGTTCTTTGTCTGCCATGGCCACGTAGATCAGAGAGCATAAGATGAAGATACTGTAGGTGTTATTCACCCTTACACTGTGAATTACTCAAATATGATACTGACTCCACTGTGGTTGTAAATCATTATACAGTAATCATGCAATCCCTTATCTGGATATGATCACTTGTGTGTTGAATTGGCAGCTCCATTCTGTTATTCATGCACTAACCTTGGTACTTCCACTCATTGTGTAATTTACTCTCAAGCCTTGTTTATTTATGTGACTTATAAACACTGAGATAACAGGTTGATATAAGATCTTATCTTAAAAAAAGATGTATGTGCGAGGGGATTGGATGTTCCTGGTCAATGGGAATTTCTTGTTTTGGTCAATATGTGACTGATTGTCCAACAATATCAATAAACAATGAATGACAAAAAAAAGATGTATGATCTTGTTGATCTACAGTCTTAGCAGATTGCATAGTTAATTGCATAATCTCATAATTTAATATTTGCTAACAGCATAACTGTATTTTATAATTTATGAACAGTAAACAGTGAAACTCTTACTTCTGGATGTTTCAGCTCTTCAGTTAAAAAATTCAAAGTGTTCCAGCCATCATAGGACCACAAGCCCTGATAGAAAGCAATGCCAATGGAGCTGACACTAGCATTTGTTCCCTCAAAGGAGTCATCAAAGTTCTCAGTGTGTCCCTGGAAAAGCATCACAGCACCTCCCAGTATGATCACTGCCAGTGCCAGCACTTTGACTACCGTGGAAACCACCTGGATGGAGGTGGCCAAGCCGACGCTCAGACAATTAACTATGGCCAGCACCATGATACCTGCTGCAGCCACGCACTTCACCACCAGTTGTGGGGGAGTGCAGTCGCTGTAAAAGGGGGCCACGACGTATTCAGCAAAGCTCAGAGCAATTCCTGTGGCACTGGCAGACCTCATGACAATGATGAAGCTGAAGACAAACATGAAGGCCACCACTTTCCCTGCTGTCCGCAGCATGTAGATATACTCCGCTCCAGACTCTGGTATGACTGTGCCCAGTTCAGCATAGCAGAGCCCCCCCAGCATGGCTATCAACCCACAGCACAACCATATAATAAGGCTGGCCCCAGGACTGCCGATAGTAGACAGCACGTACTGGGGGGATATGAAGATCCCAGATCCTATCATGGTTCCAGCAATGAATGACATAGCTCCTATAATCCCCACTTCCCTCTTCAGATTGAGTCTCTGTTTGTCACTCTCCATTGTTTGAGAGCTGCTGCTTCCTCAAAGGCATTCACAGCGGACACTGGACATGCACAGATCTGGCTGTAGATTAACTGCTAACTGTTGGGTAATGTTAGAACCATGTCCAAAATAGGAGGTAAAATCACCCTTCAACCAAGGTGGGGCGTGGCTGTTTGTCTTTGACTTTGCTCATCAAAAGACCCAGACATAAGACTGAATGGGGTAAAGCTGCTTTCAGTGTTTCAGCAAGATACAGCTGAGATATCTTCTCTGGTGTCTTAAAGAGCTGGTGGTTGAAATACTGGAGAAGAAAAACATTTGCAACCACTTGTAACTGTTTAAATGTTAACTGTGTGCTGCTGCAGGGCCCTCCTGGAAAAGAGATTTCAGTCTCAGTGGTTCCCCCCTGCTAAAATAAAGGATAAATAAAATGTCCTGCACTTGCCCCACCCAGCATTGCTATCAACCCACAGCACACACATATAATAAGACTGGCCCCAGGGCTGCCGATAGCAGACAGCACATACATCCCTCTTCAGATTGAATCTCTGTTTGTCACTCTATTGTTTTACCACTACTGTCTCATCAAAGGTACTTAGAATGCATACTATGTACCATACAACTGGCTATAGATTAACAGTTTACTGCCAAGCACCTGAAATTACCTTTTCACACTGAAGCAAGCTGTGGGATACCTGTTTTTGTGACTTTGGTCATTACTTCCAGGACTTTTGTGATGTATTACCTCCAACATATTATAATATTCCCACTGAGGAAGCCACTGCCACTGACGTTACTTCCTTTGCTGTTTTACAGCAATAAGAATAATAAAGTTTCAGCAAATTAACAAGGCATAACTGTCTGTTGCTCGAGTAGAGTAGAAATTGTATAATTACAGAACAGAATATGGACCTTCAGATCTGACTTGAAAGGGAGAATCCTTTTCATGCACTGCAGACTGCAGTCAAACAATCGTTTTTTTTTATCTTTTGCTGAGATTTCCCCAACTTTGTTTGTAGAACAAAATCCTCAATCATTGTTACCTCTACTCGCCAAACCCACAGAGAGGGATGCACTACAATAACAACTTATACTTGCACCAAATTGTAAGTTATGCAGAGAGGCAGTAAGCATCATCTGAACTAGAGCACAACCTCCAGTGTCAGTATCAGAGGAGAATGGCAAAGGTCAAAGAAACCACAGAAGTGCAAGGGGCAGCTGTCTCAGCAGGCTGAATCAGTGAGGGCAACATGCTCCAAAGGACGGTCACCCTGGTGGAAGCTCAACCATGCATTCTTGTCAAATAGACAAAATACTGTTTTGCGCCAATCAATCACAATATGCTCTCCAATTTGTGATAACTGCTCTTTAGTGTAGGCCTCTAATAACCCCTTAGCTACAATGCACCTACCACACTTAAAGCTGACTCATCCTTTTTGCAAGTGTTGTTGTGGATAAATTGAATCCCCATGACTTGGTTAGGCAACAACACACTGACAACCCGTAACTTTACCAGGAAAACCCAGAACAGGTTTTTATTTATTTATTTATTTTAAATCGCTCCATGTTCAATAAGAAGCAGGTTATCCAAGTAAGTATAGATCTTAGGAGTGTCCCCCGAGGCACAAACATGGACTGGGTGATTAGACTTGTTTGTAATTTGTGTGTGTTATTTAGTGTGTAGCCATAGCAGTTGGCTTGATGACACTTTTGTGACTGTGGAGGTGGGTCACCAGCATGCTGGTTGGCAGTCATCATGTTTTGTCTAAGTTTCCTTGCTACAACAGCTAGTTAGTTTTCAAGACTGGTATGTAGCCAGGAAAGAAAGAATGTTCCACATTGGGGATGATAGCATTTAAACAAAGTTATTTTTTTTTATGTTTTGATAAAGTTAGATTTTTAATGCTGAATGGCAAGTATAAGCATTTCTATTGTATTATACCAAAACAAAGCTCATCTGAAACACTAGACTGGACTGCTTTATTATTTTATAGCTATCATCAAACTGCAACATATATTTGCAGACTCCCCTGTTCTTTGCTCGTTGATGTTTTCACTGACATCCTACATAACAAACTGTATAACATATCATATTTTACGTCAACTGACACCTACCATGAGCTGGCTGACACCTACTGAATCTGGCTGGTGAGGGTCTCATAAAAGACCGTTGGAGAGTTGATTTTAAACACCCCGAGCCTCCTCGAGCAGCCGAAAACTCTTAACTTGTTTTGATCTTTTATATATTTGGAACTTCAACTGTCCCAGCTCAAGCGGTTGGCTAATGTTTGAAGTCCCGCGTGCAAACACAAAATGTGGGAAAACTACTTTTAGTATTTGTGCTGCACACACTTGGAACACTTCACAACGCACATTAAAAGTGAACACAATTGTACCTATAGGTCAATTTAAAACCATGATTACAGACTACTCCGCTGTTGAATGTAACTGTTTTTAAGTGTGTCCTGTTGTCTGTTTGTTCACTCATTATTTATTTATTTCATTTTTTTAGTACTTAGTCTGTTGTAATTGTACTCTCAACATCACTGAAAACGAGGACATGCCCTCAATGATTCCTCAAGATTTAAATAAATAAATGAAATTAAATTCTGTATAAAGTCATGTGGGTAGTGGACATAAAAGTTTAAACGTTAACTGATTAATCATCTATACTCTAGCTTGGTTGTGTTACGTTTTTAACAATGGGGTCAGCAGCAATAAACATAAATCTTTTTCTCTCAAGTGAAACATTTATTACTTTATTTTTTTAGGGTGATGTTTGGGACGACAGCCAGTGTCTGAGTGTCAGGGTCAGGGATGACATGGACTGATTATTGGTCTTACTCAATAACTCCTCTAGTGCAATAACACATTCCATTGATGAAACCCCATACACCCTTTTACTTACCTCTGGACGTTTTAACTCTTCAGTCACATAATTCAGATTGTTCCAGCCATCATAGGACCACAGTCCCTGGTAGAAAGCAATACCAATTGGATTGATGCCCACATTTGTGTTCTCGAAGGAGTCTTCAAAGTTTTCAGTGCGCCCTCTGATAAGCATCACCACGCCTCCTATTATAATGACTGCCAGGGTCATAACCTTGGCCACCATAAAAAACACTTGGACTGACATTGAAAAGCGAACATTAAGGCAGTTCACAGTGGCTAGCGCTATAATTGCAGCTGCAGCCACGCACTTCACCAGCAGCACTGGCGGGGGGCAGTCTAAGTAGAAAGGAGCCACGACATACTGAGCAAAACTCAGCGCGATGCCAGCAATACCAGCAGGTCTCACAAATAACACAGAGCTGAAGATTAACATGAAGGCGAGGACTGGACCTGAAGTCCTGAGGATGTAGATGTACTCCCCCCCTGATTCTCTTATAACAGTGCCCAGCTCAGCGTAGCAGAAAGACGCCAGTATCGCCAGTAAACCACAGCATGCCCACACCACCAAGCTGGCTCCGGGGCTGCCGATGGTGTAGAGCACCGTCTGAGGGGTCATGAAGATCCCAGATCCAATCATCGTCCCTCCGATGAGGGACACGGCTCCCATCAGCCCCACTTCCCGCTTCAGGCTGAGCTTCTGTGTCTTGTCGTCCATAATCACAGCAGTTACAGACCTTGCTGACACCTTTACCAATGGAGAAAGCACTGTAATTCTGTGGCCAAAGTCACTCTTGCAGCAACTCAGGGAGTTAATAATTATGTGGGTGTGTCATACAACTGAGTGTATATAGAAGCCTGTTTTGTGTTGTACCTTGTCTTTTTTTTTTAGGGGGAACAGTGTATGCAAATGTAAATCAGACCTGCAGGATCCTCACTCTCTTCCCCTGGCCTACCAACTGACATTTGTGAGTGTGTTTCACATCCACACACATTATGACACTCACTGACCTGCTCACAGACATACCTCATTTGTATTTTCATATATTTAATTTAAATAAAAAACGTTTTGCATTAGCATTAGAAGTACTACTTTGAATAATAAAATACATACTGGGGTAGGCAAGACCTGTGCAACCTGTGCGAAACCATCCGCCTCTCTCTCTCTCCATGGTGTGAGCCTCAGAAACCCCAGTCCCTCTTGCCACGGCTCGGCTTCTCAAAGGCACTCCTCCAGTGCTTCGCGGCCGCAGAGCGCCCCAGGCTTCAGAGGCAGCTGCAACGCCGTCCAGCAGCTGATTGAGAGGCTAGTACACCACACACTCCACTGTCCCCCTTCAAAAGTTATTCCCCACTGTTTGTCTTCATGCCTCTTTGCCACTTGTCGATAACAAGCGCCATGGCATTGAACATAATGAGCCTGAAGCTCCGTGTGGAGCCAGGACATGTTGTTTTATACTATACGCCGCTGTAGGCAAAGGAGGTGTTGGAAAAGTATCACAAGTTGCAGGATTTTCCGCCATTGAATCACAGAACCTTCTCCCCTTCTGATGGGACGTGCATGCGTGTATGCATTTGTAGCTCTCTGAAATGACCTGTGATTGGCCAAAGTCTCTCATCAAGGGCTAGATCTTCTAAAGTCTGAAAACAGAGCCAAGAGGAGGGGCAGAAGTAGAGGTTTTCTCTCAGACCACTTGAATTATAATATGCTGCACGGTTATTATGGCATTTTTGCCCAGTGACACCAAAAAAATACTGCCTACCCCACCTTTAACAAGAAAACAAAGGCAACACACCATTGATTCATATGAAACCATTTTATATTGGGTATGCCACCATACTATCAACCATAAAATATCTTAGCAGTTTAGGAACATTTTAGCACTTTCAGGACGGGTATGTACAGTACAAAAATGAACTCTTTTCAAATGATAGGGAAGATCATCAAAATAATAAAAGATTTATGCTGAATCTGGAAACACACATCCAACCAGTGACGTTTTTACAACATCTTATCACAGTGATCACCTACAAACAATGTTTTATGATCTCTTCACTTTGTGGCTTTGTGTTTTTGGACAGCTTCCACCTCCAACACATCAAACAAAGCAAATAAACATGGATTTTCTCCTGGTGCATGTAAGAGTGACTGTAACACTGTCCAAATATAATGGAAAGCATTTGTATCCGCTTTTCCAATGTCAAACCAGGTACTCCTGCATTCAACATCTTTCTTGTTACACTCAATCCAGGCTCATCCTACTGTAATAATGTACAGTAGATATCTACCATGGTTTCATGTTTCATGTAGTGGTCCCTCTTTTATCTGTTCAGCTCCATCAGGAGGCTTTATCTTCCCCTCCTGTAATAAAGAGGTGAACAGTCTTGTTGGAGTGCAACATCTGTCCGGCCCGCTGGGCTCCGGTGATGGCAGCTAGCTTGTGGGCATCGTAGCGGGAGTAGAGGGCAGTGCAGGTCCAGCTGGCCTCCTCCCCCTGACCCCCCGCTGCCAGCATGTTACACACCTCGCTGTAGAAGTGGGGGAAGGAGGGCAATCCATAAAATAGCAGGTTCTGGATCCCTTTGATGGTGTACCTAAGTAAAGGAAGTCAAGAGTCAGGGTTTCTGCAGGGCTCACAAAGTTACATTTAAGACTTTTTAAGACCATTTTAATACCACATAGAATGCAATTTAATACCTGTTACATGGACATACTAGCCAGAGTATGAAAGTATGATGGACGATATTGTCTAGAATTATTTATTATCTTATCTTTTTTGTTTCAGTATTTCCCAGCAGTATATTTCTGATTATTGCTATACACTGCTGATATAACTACACACAAAAAAGACTGAACAGCCTCCTGCACACACAATCCACTCTCGAAACAATTATAAGTGTGTAACGTCTCCTGGCAGCCAGCAATCTGATACAAAAACATTTTATAACATTACTGCCTATTGGCCTAATAGTAATATTTAACACTTTTTAATACCTTCTAAGGCTTTTTGGGACCTGCAGATACGTTACTACAATAAAGAAGCTACAGTGTCAGACTACCCTGTCATGACATAAACTAGAGAAAAGGGACTTGAATCCTTTGACTCGTCACAAATGCACAACTTAAGAGGTCTAACTTTTGAACTCTGTAAAAGGGATCACATCTCTTTCCTTCATGTGTTATTGCAATTGGTGATATGTTAACTCTTAAAAAGGTAATAAAGATTACTGTCTTTAAACCCTTTACTATTGATGGTGTGGGAGTGATTCCAGGAAGCAACATCACCAGAATGCTCACCATATTAAGTGATTTTTATTCATAGATGGCTTTGTGGTTGGTGAGGTCCAGTTTGATCCACTGAACAACCAGTGTCTTTCAGCAGGAAAGCCCTACTGCTACCTGCTGAAGACCCTGACCCTGCACTCCAACCGCTGGGTGAAAAGACAAAATCCCCCTCAAATCAGACACAGAACCCAACACGTGTGTGGCTACCAGGCGGAGCATTAAAAAGAACTGACCTCTTGTAGAAGTGGAAGCGTTCAGTGAAGAGCAGGAACTGTTTATCCCCTTTGTGGAAGAAGTGCCTGGCTCGGGACACCTCGGACTTGCTGGAATACTCGCAGATGCTGGCAAAGTTGATCTCCTCTTTCTTCATGTAGTTGCGCAACCGGATGTAGTCGAAGTAAGACGGGATGTAGATCAGAGTATGGGACATAACCGAGTCCCTGTATTGAGGCAGCACTTTATCTACAAAGAACTGAAACCTACAGCGGAAAGATTGAAAATTGTCAAGATCTCTTGAGCTGTTGCATATACTACGATCTTTTTTTTATTTATACATACATTTAAATAAGGAAACTCACATAAAGAAAGGAAACAACTTAGACGATAGGCGCAACTGGTTTGTATAACAGCTAAAAAGGAACCATATAACCTAAAGATATGCAGTGAGAGACATAAATGTAAAGAATGAGTACAGGATGACTGTATGAGGGTATGAGTACCCCTGGTCTATCTTACAGAGTCGACAAGTTGTCTGGCTGTGAGGGCATCACATGGTTCACCTGTGGGAAGACCTTACCGCGCATCATGGTCCATGAAGCTTGCAGAGGAGAACATCTGAAACACATGAGGCAGCTGAACCAGCACCTGGCAGATGGATCCTGTTTTTGGCATGTTCTTAGTGGCAACCTGGGACAAAAAGCACACACAGAACTGACCTGTAGAAACTAAACTGCACTAGTCTGCACTAAATGTTCAGTCCCGGGAGCAGGTGTAATGTGAACTGTAAAGTATATAAAGTGCAGTACCTGTCCCCGGTAGTTGGCACAGTGCTTGGTGAGGATGTTGTTGATCTGTGGGTCCTGGATGGAGCTGAACACCAGCGTCTGCCGGTAGTGTCTGGCCCAAGTGTTCAGGTTCCACATCCTCACCCTGGAGAAGTCCACTCCATGGGAGTCAAGCGGCTGCAGGTTCACGTGCTTCATCACATGCTGTAGAGGGGTGGATGATGTGATCTCTCATAAGACATCAACTTATACAGACACATCTTAACTGTCCCGACTTTTGACAGGTTCGGTTTGGTAAAAAAAAAAGTTAGAGTTTTTATTACAGCTAAGTTATAAAATGTGACTCTTTTAACCAAAAATCCAAGTCCAAAAATAGTATCACCCTTCAGAAACACTAAGTCAAACCTTAAAAAAATTAGAATTTGTAAAAATAGGGCCCAGGTTTAAAAATACCGGAGTTTCCCTTTAATCTCAATTGCTCTGTCAAGGCTCCAGCAGTGATTACCTAAATGGCACATTTTAACATGTTGTGATTTATCAAATTCTACAATGGTGGTTAAACAGCAGATGGCGCCACATGCTTCCCAGCAGTAAAAACATAACACTGCTGAACAGATGCCATCAAGCAGAAATGTTTCATGTTGAACAGGTGTGTGTTCTCACCAAGACGTGTTCCCAGTTCTGCATGAGAAAGACATCTGCCTGGTCCACCACCAGCAGCTCGATGGAGGAGAGGAAGTCAAAGTCTCTCTTACTTTCTCCTTCTGCTCCCAGCACTGTACGGAGGCCCAGCGGAGACGCGATGATGATGTCTGATGAGTAAAAGGGGGAGTACAGGCGCATGCTGCTCCTCACAATGGAGATGCCTGGCGAGGAGAGAGGACAGCAACAAGGCCTCAGACAGAAAGACTTAGAGGAGGTTATCCAAAAGTGGGTTGACTTTTGTTTGTTAAACCGTACCGATCCTGAAGTGATCATCCACGTTGCCCGAGAAGATGGCGCTGTAATCGTCTGGCCTCTGCAGATTGGGCGGCTTGTCATCTGCCTCCTCTCCAAACTCTTCCTTGAACCTCTTCTTGTTGCTGACCACCACCTTCCTGCCTTTGGTCTCCAGCAGGCTGATGAGCATCTGGACGACTCGCAGAGCTCCGCCTCGGAACGGAACGAGAATCAGGACCTGACACATTCACAACAGTCGTTACAACAATGCAGAAAAATAGGAATATTTTTGAGTGGATGCATTTAGAAAGGGGATGATAGCAAATAGCATTAATGAACTGGACTACATAAATAACCCTGAGGGAATCCAGTGAGCCATACTGCTGCTTCTGTGGAAGGTGGAGCATCAGCTAATGCAACTGATTTTTAAATCAAACGCAACGCAATTAGAGAGTTACTCGCAGATCATTCATGCATTTCATAATATAAGACATGTAACTGCTGGACTGGATTCTGTTCAAGGTATAATGTGATTTATTCTGCTCACAAACAGGGAGGGCAAAGTAATGATTTTCCCAAATTTGCTGAGTTAATTTGAATTAGTTTGTGACATTTTAACACTAAAACTGTAACAAAATTCAATCTTAAGTTGTACAATGTGTAACTACTTCACCAGCAATGCATCTGAGGCTTGTACCCTTGTACAAATGTACGCCAAATTACATGTATTTAAGCATGATCCAGCCTGAGAACTGTGGGCCTGATAGTGGTACATAAACATATATTTGCACTTGCATTTGCAAATTAGCTTTTCATTTACTACTACAGTACTCTTAGTATTTGAGACTGAAACAGGCACAATTAGCAACTGAAGGAGAACTCAAAAATGTGAATTCAGCGGAGGAAAGACTAACTATACCTTAATTAGATAAATATTGGTGATGTTCAGAAATATTAAATATCTTTGCTAAGAAGCCAAACATAATGTATCCAGTACTTTACCTTGGGCCGGGTCAGTCCTTGGTCTCTGGGTTCATCCTGCGGCTCAGCTCCGGCTTTAGCCTGACTTTTCTGCTCTCTTAGCTGTGCGTTGTGAGCCAGGACCCAGGAGTTGGCCTTCAGTACATGGTTGAGCACGTGGAGGCAATACGCACTGCGAACCTGTGGGCCCTGGTTCAGAGGACAGGTCTCTGGGCAGTAGAGGTCCTTGTAGGAGCCCATAAGAGCTAGCAGCTCTAGCTGCAGTGGGCTGATCTCCTCAGCCACCCCCTTAGGGTTGGAGGTCTGGTTAAGATCCTTCCAGCGCGTCTCCAAAAGTTTGTGGAAAACTGGGAGGTTTGTGTTTTTCTGTGGGCCGATGGATCCAAACCTCTCCAGAGGATTGGTGCAGAGTAAAGTTCCCAATTTTGGCCACTAGATGTGGGGAAAGGAAAGGATAATAAAGCACATGAACTGTAGTTACAAGCTGGTCAATTTTGTCAAATTGTGCAGTTAATACCGTGATCTGAGTCTTGGCTTTGCTGCCAGATGTTATCTTCTGCACATCCTCTTCACCAAGTTCTGTGCCCAGATGTTGCACAAACATGTCTGCAGATACAGAAATAACATACCTCAATCAAATCATATTCCTAAAGTTTTCTAATTGAGCAAGCAGTTCACTTATTTTGAAAATAAAATGACATAAAATGCATCTCTTAAATCTCTCAAAGGTTTCTGGGCAGGGAACTTGGGGTGTTATATTTTCTTACCTTTGCTGTCTTCATGCTCTGCGGTGCCTTTAGTGTCCTCTGGTCCTCCTTCGTCCATGAAGTTGGTCTCCAAACAGAACTGGGACTCATGCTCTTTGTCTACGAACTCCTCAACTCCCGGCTCTTTCTCCGTCATCTCCTCCCCTTCTACTGCTTCAGTCAGAGCCTCATCTGCATCCTCGGGTTCATCCTCTCCCCCTTCATCTTCATCACCATCCTCACCAACTCCTTCGCTGTCCCCTACAATAAAAAAGCACAACAATATTCAGTCGACTGCAATACGTTGGCCTATAGTGCCCTCAGTGTGCTGGGAAAAAAAAGACACTCACCTTCACTAAGAAGCTCCTCTTCTTCCTCTTCATCATCAGCGCTCTCCTCTTCACTCTGGTCGTTACTGGGTTGGCTGAGAGTTGAAAGGAGTTTCTGATAGGCTGTTTTCTGCTCTGGTTCCTCCTCCTCCTCCTCCTCCTCCAGCTCATCAGGATCAACGTCAGAGTGTTCTGGGCTTGCTGGCTGTAACAGAGGAGAGGAGAGGACAGCTTTCGATTTGTAATATTATAATATTGGTATAGGTAAAATATTACAAAACTGTCTGGAGTATATCAATGACTGGATGATCCAAAATGTCTTTTACGCAGATCTGATCAGACGGGAGGTCCTTGTTACTGCGACTGAAGTTACTACAATCATCAATCTCATACTGCATAAATCAGGCTTTACGACTTCTATCATCAGGAATTGCACAGCGCTACTCACCAGCTCCACTATTTCAGTTCTGTCAGGTCCTTCACTGACTCTGTGGAAAAACACATAGGGAAATGTAGCTACTTGGACAACAAACATCTTTTGCAAAACCACAAACTTGACTAAACAACAAAGGTCTTGATCTGGGCTGCTTGTTGACATGTTGGCATTAAGAGTATGTAGAGAAAAAGTAAAGCCCTGTGCTTTTTGCACATGACACATAAGCCTGAGAACGAGGCAATGAGTTGGGGTGCATTTAGGTTAAGAGAGGAATGCCCATGAAAGTGTTGAGAGAGGCCATGTCTAGAATCCCCTGAAAGACTCATCTGTCATAAGTATTTCCTAAAGATAAGCATCATGTGTCTTAGATCAATGCTGTTTGTTCACACAGGGAGGATATCTGTGTTTTTGAGGATCACGTTTCAAGTTTAACAGAACATACAGATCAGGGAAGTCATGTGTCTCAACCATTACTGACATGAAAGCAAAAATAAGTATCTTTGCATCAACTTTGGCTCTGTATTGTGCATACAGTTGTTAATGTCAGATCACCCAAATACTGTCACCCAAGGAGATCTTTTCCCATTATCCAGTGTGTGTATAGAGAGGTTCGTTCATCTGGTCAAAAGCTCGTTTCTTTTCACTGGGGTGCAGGATTTGAATCTAGTACATCTACTTGTTTAACAGTCTCAACTCAAGCCATCTTACAGTCAATATGAAGGACAGGCAATGGACATCGGAATGAATGTTAAGGAGTGATGATAATGCACGCATGTATGGATGTTTCTACATTGTTTGCATTTTTACTAGTACAAATGAACTGAACTATCTTGGAAAGAACCACGAACTACATTCAAAAATATTGCAATTTAGGGGAGAATATATCCGATATATCTAACGATATACGTTTTAGTGAACGGGCTCCTTCGAACAATATTGGCTTTATGTTTTTACTAATAACACATAACTATAGTTAAGATAAGCTACCAACTGTATCTGGCTAAACTCTGACCACTGCTGTCTGAGTGTAACTTAGCTAGTTGGCTAACATACAAGTAGCTTAATTATTCCTTTAAGACAGGCCGGAGTTTGCTGTGCTGCTTACACGTCATGGAATGGATGCTCCTCTCCAAATTCCTTCAAGTGTTTCTTCTGTTTTTTGGATATATTTGTGAAAAGCTGCTTATTCTGCCTTCTTTTACCCATGTTGACACTGTGCTGCACGTGTGGTTCTCCGGCTTCTTCGGTGGTAGTCGTTGTGAATCGGTAGCAGTACTACTGTACTACCATCTACAGGTCCGGAGTGGAATTACAGCTCTGCAGTGTAGCGGGAAAATACTGTATGTTTAGAACTATTTAGAGATAATATTACTAACCAGAGATGTCAATTATGTAAATCTACCACATATTCATTGTACAATTTAAATTATCCCATGTACCACCAAAACCCTACTCTAATAGATATTTTGCTATATTAACAATTTACTGTCTGATGACTGACAAGCTATTAATTTTCCAGTGTGACAGATTATTAGTTTTAGGTCATCAGCTTTAGAGGGAGTGCTATTGTTGAATGATTTGCTGATATTTGGAAATAAATGGCAAATAGTTTTCTGGCATTTTTTATTGATTTTTGTATTCCATTATAATAAAGAAATGAAATACAAGAATGCATTTGAAATCACATAATTAAAACTCAGAATACCACAGTAAAAGACGGCACACCTTAAATGTAAATACAGACGCCTATTTCTGGACATCCCATTGTTTGTGTGCTAAATAATCTTTGTCACAGATTCCCCTGTAATTTTGCTGTGAAAATATAAGATAGGCTTTAATGCATTGGGAAGAATTTTTACTTTCTCAACAAAGCAAAACATCTGCTCTGTGTTTGCTGTGATGCAGAAGCAGTTTGACAGTTTGTTGGGGCCCCAGGCGGAAAAAAACCCCATGGGTTCCTTTGTGCAGCACGGTGACAGAATTGTAAGGGTGACAGTAAAAGGGAAATATACTGACATTAAGTAAGTGTGACAACAGAAAATTAAAACATCTGAAAATTGTCTATGGAAAGGACATTCCCCAGAGAGTGCACTGGCACTCTCTGGATGCACAGAGACTGCTTTGAGCTATATATGAATTAGCTTTGATGCTCGGAATGGCAGCTGCTGAGAAGATGATTCTAACCGGCTGGAAATCACCTACACCCATCTGTTTTCAGAAATGGCTCAACAAAATGATCACAATCATAAAAATGGAGAGAATACGGTTCTACAGATGTAAAGCATCCAATACATTTTTGAATGTATGGGGTCCATTCATTGACTATCTCAGAGAGAAATAATTGTTAATTACATTCTGCTGTGATACAGCCCTGTCTACTATACCCTTTACCTCTATTCTTGTAACACCTGACTATGTAACATCTTGAAAATGGCTTACAAATAACTAATATATACTCTAAATATAAAACTGAAATTTTGAAAAAAAAAAACACGTTTTTTTATTATATATATATATATATGTAGTATTAGTTATTTGTAAGCCATTAGTTATTTGTATATATATATATATATATATATATATATATACTGTATATATATGTGTGTGTGTGTGTGTGTGTCTAAAAAATTGGATCTCTCGCTTTTACTCTTGATTTGACAACCCATTCCAGTGTAAACACCTTGTTGATGCCTTTGTGCTGAAATACATCTCTTGAAACACAACATTAATACCATTTATAACGCTAACAGAAAATAGTCTGTATAGCCACAGTCCTATAGTATAATATAATCGCCACAGAAAGTTGGTAAATATTTGATAAATTAGTATTCTTCTTGTCTTACTTCAGGGACAGACGGGGGTAATGGAGGGTGCAGAAAAGTGCACAAAAGGTTATCTGTAGTGCTTTAAGGGTAATTGTTTGGTCATTGCTTGCATAGCAGAGCATATCCTGACTGTATATCTTTTAAAGACCAGACACAGGTCTCTATCTGCTGTTTGAAAACTAACCTTAATCAATTATTGAACGTTGTAATATCAATTTACTGTTTGCCTGTTTTAGCTGTTACCATGGCAGAAGCTCATCTATTATTAACCATTTGGGTGTCTAGTTTTTGTACTCGGTGTATTTTCAGCTCATTCTGACAAGGCAATGGGGATGTTATTGTTTGATAATTGCACACCACTATGGCTTAGGCTGAAAGAGCACGTCTGGCTTTTCTGAATGGGATGTGAAGCATGTTAGACATTCTTGTATTTCAATGGAGGGGCCAAAACTGAAACAGGAGCAAGACAAGTCTGGGAAAACAGTTAGGTTTAGAGTAGCATCTGCCAACAGCGGCCGGGTCTTGGCGGAGGTGTTCAAGGATGAAGCGGCCGGTTGCGGCTCAGCGTCGGACTCAGTGGACTCTGACTGCACCAGCAGCCCAGAGGCAGAGCAGGCGAGCTCGCCTCCCATCAGCGAGGCCAACAGCCACCTGAACGGCCTGGTGGTGGAGACTGCTCAGGACGAGAACGGCTGTGAACCTGATGACCTGCTTTTGTACGCCAGTGCCAAGAGAGAGATGCTCTTCAGCAACAAACGCATCAATATCTGCAGCAAGAACGGGACCATACGGGGAGTGAGGAACAAAGTGAGCGCAGGCCAAGTGCTTTTCAACAACCTCTCCAACATGTTCTCTGTAAGTAGCTCTGGCATAAGTGGAGCAGAGTTTCAAACTTTTATTGCAGGTTATCTTTTTGTCACTGCAGGTTGACTCTGCTGTGATCAGATTGTTTGAGCCAAAAAAAGCAATTCAAGGCCGTTTCTTCATGCATGTGGCCATCAGAACTGAAGATTATCAAACACTAGGAATCCCTGTAAAGAGTGTTTCCCTTGGTGAGTCATAACCTTTATCCTCTTTCCCCTTCGTCATCAGAAAAGGAGACCCTGTGAAAAGGAGTAAACAGTTTGGAAGCAGAAGTTTCACACAATGTGGAAGAAAGAGCCCTGTGGCTGAAGATTGTCTTACAGTTTGGTCCACAGGACTCCTCACTTAATTTCAGTGGTGGAATGTAACTTAGTACATTTACTCAAGTACTGTACTTATGTACAATTTTGAGGTGTACTTGTATTTTACTTGAGTAATTCCATTTCATGCTACTACAAGCCAATATTGTACTTTTTACTCCACTGCATTTATTTGATAACTTTAGTGACTAGTTAATTTGCAGATTCAGATTGTTAATAGAAAATATAAATCAACTAATAAATGATGATGTATTATTATGGATTAAGCTACCCAGCAGTATATAAAGTAGTTCAAATTAGCCTTTACCAGGTGCAACATTAGTGATGATTACATATTAATATATCACTAATTATAATCCAGTGATATAATATATATTATTCTGAAATGGGCTATTCTGCATAATGAGTACTTTTACTTTTGGTACTTTAAGTATATTTTGATGCTACTGTGCTTTTACTTAAGTAAGATTTTGAATGCAGGACAGAGTATTTTTACACTGTGGTATTTGCTATAGTACTTTCACTTAAGTAAATTATCTGAGTACTTCTTCCACCACTGCTTAATTTACAAGTATCTGGTTAAAACAAACTCTTCAGTGTCTTCTTTTGTTACTAGTACTACTTTAAAAGGACCACAGCTTTACTGAATAACAGTGGTCCAGTCTTCAGATTCTTCTCCCTGATAAGGATATAGTAAATAACTCAATATAATGTAGTTATAAGCACATATAAGTATCTTTTACATGTATTAACATTTGGAACATCTCATATGAACCATTTCAAAATGTGTGTGTAAACAGTTAAACGTGTGTTTTTTACTGCTAAACTGTGCCCATGCATGTATATCACTGAAGTAAGCAACTTAAACAAACTAACTAAACACGTACGTTCTCTTGATCCTCCAAGACGTTGAATGGGTTTCTGAAAAGATTTTTGTATTTCTTTTTTAAGATGTTGTGAGTATAGCTATGACCCAGAATTTCATATGATTTTGATATTTGGTGGAGTCTCTTTCATGGCATATAGATGAATGATGTGAACATGCATGTTTTTCTATAAGCATTTTTAATGATGTTCATACTAGATTGGGTGTGCTTCATATTATTTCTAATCCATAGCTCCACATATAAACAGTAACTATATAAACCGTCCTTTGTTTTAGGAGGTAGATATGTATTTCTTTCTCATTGCTCTCTTGCAGTAGACTTCATGTTTGGTACTCTGTTTCTGGAAACAGTTGCTGCCTTGTTTGTTACATTCATGAAATACTTCCAAAAGGTTTTGAAAACATTTTACATACCGTGTAACACAGTGTAACATTACTAATGTAACTGTTGGTATTCATATTTAATTTCAACAATTGTAAATCAGTAATGGAAATGCTGTTGTTTTTAGCTTCTCTCTTTGTTGGCTCCATAAAATACTGCAGCACTGAATCAACCTCCAAGATTTTTCATGTGAAAGACTGAAAGTGCGGATTCTCTGCTTATAACACATATATGTACAAAGTAATGCAGATCACTGCTGTAATGTAGTTTACTCCACTTTTTTTTATCTAACACCTAACATGAAAAGTGATACTTTTGGCTTAAAATGCAACCATAGATATATTTTATTTACTTTAATTTACTTTATGTTGGAAGTGTTTCAACCAACAGTCCAAAAGCCAAAGATATTCCATTTATTATCATATAAGACAAAGAAAACCAGCAAATCCTCACAGTCTAGAAGCTGAAACTAGGTAATGCATGGTCAGTAACTTCAAAAAACTTCAATAGTTGTTGATTAATCTTCTGTTGATCAAGTACCAGTTTCAGCTCTACTTTTCATACATTTTCTGATAATACTTTTGTACTTTAACTTGAGACTGAATGCAGGACTTGTAGCGGGTATTTTTATTTTGTGGTATTACTACTTCTTCCACCACCGCAATATATGCCAATAAATGCCCTTGCATCTAATATCATTTATTTCCAAACTTCTCAAAACTATGGTTACTCTAAATATATTTCAGAGAACAAAGTGGAGCAATGATTAATAAATGAATGTATGTATTTAAGTTACCACCGCATCAGAGTATTAGTATAATGTTCCTACATGGTTGTATATATTTTGTGATTTTTGTAGGCTATTACATCCTCGTGGATTTTTAATAGCATAACAGTGGTTATTTTATTTTGTAAGGTTTAAAACGGAAAATCCACCCCAAAAACGAAACAACATTTTTGTTCTGTAATACTGAAGCAACTCCATGGACACTGTTGATGTCATTAGGATACTCTGGCGACATTTACAGATTCACAACCCATAAGCTCTACATTCAAATAAGATTCATTTGCATGTAATATTAATTATAAAAAGTCAATGAGCAGACACGTTCAGTCAGCACCACTTATACGTCACTGTTAGTGGACCACCTCCATAAGTGTCACTTATGATCTTGGCTGTTTTGCAGTCGTTTATACCTGTAAAGATATCGCCTTCGCCGCCACATCATTACTGGAACTGCACAATTTAAGGCTCAGTTTTAGGGTGGACTTTCCCTTTAAGTGACAGATTTATGCAACAACATCTCACCGTGTACCTGCCTCAGTCAGCACCACGGACAGCGACCCTGCCAGCTCTCCATAGACCGCTAACGGCGCCGTCACCTCCTGCACACGCTGATAAATGCACAGCGGGCACTGAGGGGCAGGGCACGCTCATTTTGTAATGACTTGACTACCAGCTAATACAGCATAATCTATGATCATGTTACTGCGGCAGTGACAGCTAAACTGTAGCAGACAGGATGCAGGCTTTCCAATAGACAGCCCCCCTCGTTTTTTTTTTCTATTTTTCAGCCACCGGAAAAATCCCCTTATTTTGGGTTTCACCGATCAACATGCCTCCGTCGACTCGTCTCGGGCTTTCCTTAGGGTGGAGCGGCTCTAAATGATAACAGATGTAACGCACGCCTGACAAGTAGCTCGTCTTGCTTGAGGGACTCTGCAGAGCAAGGCAGCGAAATCTGTTCCTCTTCCCACTCCACGCCCTATCAGTGTTATCAATAGCTGCCCAGCACCATGTCCCCTCCGGCATCGGCTGCGACAGCGAGTGAAAGCAGTACGACCACCGTTTTCGAGGAGGACACCAGAGAGGAGGTATTATTTTCTAGCATCCTTTACATGAGCGAATGCATTTTGTTCTGATCCGTTTGTTAGATCTTGGCGCAGGGCTTTAATGGATCCATGTGCAGGCTGAGCAGAATGTAACACACTGCAGGTGAATCATTTCAGGGACTTGGTGTTAAATAATAACACATAATCTCCTTGGTTACAGTTTGACATAGGAGAATGGCTCTGATCTTGTAGCCTACAATAATAATTTCAGAGTAAAATGATTGGACACGTGTGATAATCCCAGCATATTTACCTGTCTTTCACCTATCATCTGCTGTAGTGGACCAAGAGCTCTGAATTTATCTTAATATATATCTCCAGCATTTAGTTATGAAATGTCCACAGAGCTCAAAGAACTTATCACTGCTTGCAGACTGGTTGTCTGGCAACCCTAGGGGCTTTCTAATGTAAGGGTGTTACTAATATGGTTGCATGACCCCTTCATTAAATTAATTGAAAAATCATTAAAAATCCTTACTGTGCTAAAGATCAGTCAGCAGTGATGTGCACTGCAACAAGCAAAATGACATTTTCAGCGGGGGATACATTATATGATAACAGTTCTTATCACTTCCTCTTGTGTTTTGTTTGTGCTTTGACTCAACAGCAAAGACCCCTGAAGCAATCTCTGAGCAAGTCCCTGTGCCGGGAGAGTTTTTGGAAATGCCTGCTCCTCTCCATTCTCATGTATGGCTGCATGGGAGCGATGGTTTGGTGTCATGTCACCAAGGTGACCCGCCTCACCTTTGACAGTGCCTTCAAAGGGAAATCCATGATGTACCATGACAGCCCCTGCTCTGATGGCTATATCTACATCCCTCTGGCCCTACTGGGCATGCTCTACTTAGTCTATCTTGTGGAGTGCTGGCACTGTCATGTGAAGAATGAGCTGCAGCACAAAGTGGATGTGGAGGGCATCTATGAGCGCATCCAAAGGATGCAGCAAGCTAAACCCTGCATCTGGTGGAAGGCCATCAGCTATCACTATGTTCGCCGAACACGACAAGTCACACGCTACCGCAATGGAGACGCTTACACTAGTACCCAGGTTTACCATGAACGTGTCAACACCCATGTGGCAGAAGCTGAATTTGACTACAGTCACTGTGGCGTCAAAGATGTTTCCAAACAGCTGCTGGGCTTGGAGAAGTCTGCTCTGACAAAGATGCGGTTCACCAAGTGCTTTAGTTTTGCCAATGTTGAGTCCGAGAATTCCTACCTTACACAACGAGCAAGGTTTTTCACTGACAATGAGGGCCTTGATGACTACATGGAAGCTAGGGAGGGCATGCACCTGAAAAACATTGACCTGAAGGAGTATGTCTTGGTGCTGTCCGACCCTGAGCACCACCCCTGGTATCTGTCCCACTATGTCTTCTGGTTTGCCTCATTCCTCACTTTCTCCTGGCCTCTCAGAGTCTTCACAGAGTATCATACTGCATATGTCCACTATCGTGTTGAGAAGCTCTTTGGGCATGATTACCTCCCCGTGACCCCATGTGATGATCGGCCATATTGGCGTCGTATCCCTCGTGTAAATACCATTGACAGTACAGAACTGGAATGGCACATTCGGTCCAACCAGCAGCTGGTCCCCAGTTACTCAGAGGCTGGCCTGATGGACCTGGCCCAGTGCCCGACCAGTTTCAGCGGGATACGTCAGAATTGTGAGCGCTGCCACAGAGCCATAAGCTGCTCCTCGGTGTTCTCCAGGAGCGCCCTCAGCATCTGTACTGGTGCCAGCTCCCGCATCCCCTTCAGCGCCAGTCGGTTCTCCTTGGCGCGACGCTACGGCTCCCAGCGCAGCTTCTTCTGGAGGAGCGGCAGCTTGGATGACCAGGAGAGTCCCAGCGAAAACACCCGCTGTCTATCAGAGCGCCTCACCACAGATGATGAGGGACCCCCAGAGTATGAGGACGCACTTTGCTACCCAGTGCTCATTGTCCACTGCAGCGAAAATTGCCACAACCACAGGTCTTTCCACAGAAATGGCTCCTGTGTGGAGACTTCCTTATGACTATGCAGTCACTGACAAAACACAGTGGCATTTCTGTAGCATACAAACACTTTGGACATCAGAAACAGAGTGTGTAAACAAGTCTTAATGTGAGATACACAGATTCGTGCTGTATTGTCATACTATCTAAAACAAATGCCTGAATCCTGAATGTGTGAATCACCAAAGCAATAACAGTGATTAGTGAGTGGAGAACAAAGTGACAGTGGTGCAGTATGTGAACCTACTAGGATACACACACATGGAAAAATTATATCTGCCTGGCTTCCAATGAAAGCCAAACAGACAACGACTGTTACACTGTACATCATTGCCATAGCTTTTAAGATCTCATGTGTACTGCACATATGAAACTGAAGCTGCATTTACCTCATAAGACCTTTTCAGAGGCCACGGACAAGATGGGCAGGTTTAAACATCTCATTCATTCAGTGAAATCTCAGTAACACACACACACACACACACACACACACATCAGAGCTGACCAGTCAGATAAAGTTGGAGCTGATTTGGATGATTTTACCATCATCAAGAATGGTAAGGAGGAGTTTCTACAAGTTGAACCAACTTCTAATTACAGCAATAACTGTGAAAATAAATACCATCTCTCAAGTGAAAAAGTAAAAGAAGGAATAACAATCAAATATGTTGAGCTTATGCATATTACAAAGATACAGCGGTCAATATAGAAACCTCCAATCCAAAAGAGACAAATGAACTCTTGGATACTCTCACTCACTCTTATGCCAATCTGTGATGTTTGAAAATTTACATTACTTATGTGAAGTGTTGTAATTCTACTTTTTCGTGTTCCTACTCTTTTTATCAACATGTCTAGTCTATTTCTACTTCAGTTGGTGACTTTCTGCATTTCCAAGAATGCCTTTTGACAACTGCAGAAAACAGGTATAAATGTATTTATATCCGCTGTGGGTTTTATGTGTTGGTGGAAAGTGACATAAAGATAGTAAAAACAGATTGACAGCTGTTCTAATTGAGAAAAAGTGCGACTTGTGCCCCTTACTCAGAACAAACCTGTCTTGTGGCTGTATTGCATTCTGGTCTATTGAGGTTTCTGTGGGATGGCAAATTTGGTATAACTGTTATGCTTCTACTACAATGGATTCCTCCCTGTTTGACTGTTGACTGTTGGTGCTACATGGCAGCTCCACAGAGAAACATACCTTTCTTTTGGATGTTGACGGACTAACACCTAAACCTGATGTTTACAGTTGATGTTTTTGAAACATTTTGTCCTACGAACCTCTACTGTAGATGTTGGAATTTTCTCAATGTGATGACACATTGTCACTGTTTGGGTATCTGCAAGGAAATAAGAAACAACACAACAGAATACAACGTTTTTTTGTAACATTTGACATAAAATGTGTCTTGACTGACCCACAAACTGGAACATTGTTGGAGCACCAACACTGTCAGGTCCACCTTAACAAACTAAAACACATTGTGAAAAATCAATCACCCATAATTAATTAAGCAAGTACATTTTGTCTTAAATTAGACTTTTTTTCTACCTACTGCCACGACAAAACCTGCCGGCAACTGTGGTACAAACACATATTCATGTCATTACATTATTCTTGGGGTCAGAAAAGACAAGGACAGGTTTACATTGAATCTACAATACATTTGAACAGGTGGATGTCACATCAGTCACTACCATGATCATCTGTCAAACAACAAACCACAGTGTGGATTTAGCTGCAAAAAGATCATAAGGTCATTAAATCTATGCTCAAATGTGCATGATTTCCTTCTGCTAAGACAATGTGTTAAAAACCATAAAACATACCTGAATGTAAACCACCAGCATATATGATATACTGTAGTATATGTCCATTATGTGTCTACAGTAAAGGAATAATGCTCCATTTTTCATTTGTAAAATGGTGATTTCACTAGTGAGAGAGAGAGTGAAAGAGCACAGCACACACCAACATGTCACCCTGTTTCCTAAAGAGACTTTGGATGTTGACATTTGACTCTTCTGAGTAGAGTTTACAGGCAGTATATGCAAGGATGTAAATGCACTTACGTTTACACATGGACATCATACAAACTTTATAATACTGACTTTTTATAACATCATTAACAACATTGTATGCATCCTAACAAATAACATCTTGTTCTTACATTGTTTCTAATAATGTAGTGACACCAGTATTATGCACTTGAAGTGACACTAGACATTATGAATTGTAGTGAAGCTGAATGTTGATGTAAATTCCCTTAAAGTAATAAAGTGTTCAAGCTGATATATTGACAAATACATAACTGCTCAGACATTTAACAATACACGATCACTTAAAGCTTCTTGTAAAATGTTAAAAATGTTCTTGTTGTCATTATAATCAAATGGGCTGTATAAATAACTTGATTACCTTTTAAAATATGTATTCAATTTTATCTTATGCTGGAAAAATAAAAATTGCAATAAATATCTGGGGAAACCCATGTATATTTAAGAAATGTTGCCAGCTTGGATCCTTCATGGGCACCAATAGACTTTTTTCACAGACATTTTTACATGTTACATTAGGGAAATCACAGGTGTAAATAATAAAATGAATAATGGCTGAATTGGTTATAGGGTTCTGTTATTGTTTTATATATATATTTCTTTTCTATATTTATATTAATATAAATATATATTTAATATATTTTCCACAGTGGCACACCAGTTTAAAACAATAATAAACTGATGTACTCCTCCAACCCATTTACCTTGATAACAGCTAACATTAAAATAAATTCTAGTCTTTCTATGGTATACAAAGTATTCATTACGCTGTATGAAAATGAATGAAGAGATTGTGTGTCTTTGCATTCGCTTTTTGGCTTGACTTTGATTTCCTAGATAATTATTTCTGGCTCAATTATTATAGCAGATTAAATGGACATTGTGTAAGATCTGCCACTGAGTCATCACAGCCCATAACATTGTTGAGACTGACATAGAATGGGGGTTTACCCTGTCCTTTGTAATGCACATTTAATTAGTCGTAGAGTTGGGAAGTGTCATGTTACAATTTAAAAAATATATCCTGGTGAATTTAGACTGTTTTGCATAAAAACATGAAAAATCCCATTGTGGTTTGGTGTTCCCTCATCAGCTCGGCCAGGTAAAGTGGTTCTCCAGGGCGGTAGGTGGCAGCACATTTACATCGGCTGGGTACACAAGTGACCCACTCAGAAGTGGCAAAGAAGCACAGTAACAAGCAATGAAAGGTTAGCTATTCCATAGGTGAGTACATTAACGTTACCAAATACTCATTGCATGTTCGTAAGTTCATATTTAGCATTTACCAACGTAGTAAAACTGGTTATACTGTGTTTGTTGATTAGCAAGCTCGTGGCGGGCTGCCTGGTTGACTGAAATAGTCCACGAGCTTACTGAAGAAATGTAAAGCTAGCTACCCGTATCTGCTTCAGCTCGGTTTCAACTTAAACCTGAAAAATGTCAAGCTCAGTCAGGCAGGGACAGCCGCTGCTATTACATAAAATTATGACGAAAAAGTACACAAACAGCAGCTAATATCAAAAAGACAAAAAACAATATTCCGCATCTGGGATAGCGCTACCTTCCATAAATGTTTGTTGTCGGCTGGTGTCAAGGCATTAAAGCCTCACTTCCGGAAAACCAACAAAAGCACTTTAACATAAATAGTTTATCCCCAGTTTGTACTAACTCGTACTATCATTGTTTTGTAGTATAGAAAAGTGCAACAGTCTTAAATGTAGAATACAACCCCGGCGCTAGAGATAAAGTGAGGATTCTATTTTGAAGGTAAATTGGTACATTTTATTGTATAGTGTTGGAGACTGTAATGCAAATAGACTTACCTTACTCTTTACAAAGTTAAATAGTGAAATCATAGGATAAGATAGGACATTATGGGAAAGCAAGTCTAAAATATTTAGCTTGACAGTTCATTCTTGACCTTGTCACTGACAAATTTTAAGAGGTGATTTACAACATAGCTCAGTCAGTTATTCTGAAGCCTTGACTCTTGATGCTGAATGCATAGTAATTAATTCAGTCTGTTTAGCATAATGCTTCCTAACCATCCATGTTTTTGTAGTGACTGGGTTGAGTGCCAACATGCAGAGTTTGGTCGTGCAGGCACTTGCCATGAGGCAGCTAGGAAGGTTGAACCCCCGCCACCTGCTGGCTGCTGGATATGGACTGAGGCAGACTGAATGGTGTCCCAGGGCCATCCACACACGCCAGCTGTGGGGCTGCTCGGCTTTCCCCACACTTGGCTGTCACAGGCCTGCTTTCCGTGGCAGAGACGCTGTTAGGGGTTGGGCTGTCCATCATCTGAGGTTTAAAAGCAACAAGAAGAAAGGCGCTGCCAGGACAGTACAGGAGGAAGAGGAGAAAGATGAGGATGAAAAAGACCCTGAGGACAGTGATTATGAAGATGAGGTGGATGAGAACCCAAATCTACCCAAGGATTATAAAGATATGGAGAAATATGTGCAGTCCTTTCGCTATGATGTCATCATGAAAGCTGGCCTGGACATGGCACGCAAGTGAGTCACTGCCTGTTGGCTGCTCTCACAGATTTGAACGCCATCTTTTCCTTATAGCTGGCTAAACGTAGAACATAGAAACAAAGGCTAGCTAGGCTGATAAATTCCCAACGAAGAGTTTTTAGAACAAATGGATATCAGCCAGTAAATGCTGTCCAAGCTGAATAGGATCCAGTGGTTGTACAACATATTTGTTGTTTGTCATGGTTTTCTATTCCCATGCTATCAGTGGTGTTTCAGTTACACAGGAATTACTGATTTGGGGGAATTTTGTTGCATCAACATGTTCAAATTTAACTTGTAAACAGCAGGGCCTTTAAAACCCTTTTCAAACATTGGTATAGACTAACTGTCCTTTGTCTTATAACAGTAAAATTGAGGACGCCTTCTATAACAACAAGCTCAGACTAAATGGACAGAAACTCATCAAGAAAAGTAAAACGGTGAGTGATGTTTGATTACAAGTTACATATTCCTACCCTAAATTCTCAGTCTTTCTACTTGTGTCTTTTACCCCATTTCTCATTACTCGTGTTTTGTTATTTCTTCAGGTGAAAGTTGGGGACACCTTGGACCTGGTACTGTTGGAGAACCGAGAAACAAACACTGTTACTCTGATGAGAGTCATCCTCCGGAAGGTTTTGGGTGATTCCATTAACACAGAAAAGTACAAGGTTGCCATAAGGCGCTGGAAATGTATAGAACTTTCCAAGGATGAGGCCTTCAAGCCATGAACTTGAATAGGCCAGTACTAACTGTAATACCGTTGGCCAGTGAACACCTGCAGAAATGAATGCCATCAAATGGGATTACAAAAGGTATAATGTAAAGATTAACAGTTATCAGTGGTTGTAGACATTAAGCAGATGGTTGGGAGAAGGAGTTTGAATGTTTATCTTTCCCCACTGTACTGTGAGACTCCCCCAATAAAGGTGCACTTTGAAGTTTTGAGATTTGAAAATCATGTCCTGATGACTTGGCTGATGAAGAGCACATGACATTATCTTGCAAGTTCATAAGTATTCATCTGAATCATTAACTTTGTGGTATGTTGGGCTACTCCTAATATATTTTAATCCTCAATGCATATTTTTTATTGACGAAAAAATATAAAATGGTAAGTACTAGTAGAAGCAATATTTATGTTGTGTCGCACAGAGCTTGTTGGGGAATGTTCAGGATTCACTCCTCTGGGCATAAAACTGCAGCCAGTATTCAATAAGTCCAAGTTAGATACACCAACAGGAACAGTTTTGTGCTTTTATGTAAAACGGTCCAGTCATGTCATATTTATAATTGTGATTTTATTAGAAATAGGTTATCATGATCCATTGTCATGTTAAATTGTCTTTATAATATAAACTTCTATAAGAAGGCTTAACATAAGCACATTGTTATTAAAACAGTGGTGGCACAATGCTACATCAGTAACTGCAATGGAAATATATCACATCATTGTGATTAATTGCTATCCATAGAGCAAATGTGTGATCTATGCTATTAGCTACTATCATTGTTATTGTATTTAAGGCTACAACATTTATCAACAAAGTATGTTAGATAAGCTATGACAATTTTGGCTTATAAATAGAAGCAGTTTTAACTCTTTATCCAACAATAATATGACTACATGAACTACAACATCTACTGCTGTAGCCAAAAGGTAAAATATGACAGAATAGTACTGAAGAAACTCGAAACAGCTTGGCTTCATCCTACATAGGACAGTTTGTAAAAGTTCAACAATGCGGCTTCAGCTTACATACTGTGCAATTATTTTTATGACAAAAAGTGTTGCCTAACTGAAAAGGACTGTAACTACGAGACAGTGCTTGACCTCTTGGCCTTCTTAAGAATGTCACACTTCTTGCGATTGGGGCGCCGGCAGCGTTCATCGATGCTTGGCACACATTCATAGTGCCACACCTCCTCCATCTTATCCACAGGATACACTGCTTCCACGAAGTGACGAATCAATCTGAGGCGGACAGGGTCAAGCTGCTTCTTGTTGCAGGCCCCTGAATGGTTATATTGCAGCCGCAGGTTCTCCTGGGTGAAGAGCTCAGGGAAGAGGCGCACCAATAGGCGGGCAGCAAAGTTCCCAACAGAGAGACTCTGCTGGACAATTTCCCGTACTTCAGTGTCTGAGAGCAGGTAGGCAGAAGGTACAGGGAAGTCAGGTTTGGATACAGTCAGTTCATCCAGGGGAATTTTACAAAAGTCTTTGCTACTTTTCTCAGGGGGTAAAGAGGGAATATCTGGATCCTCCCTCATGCTATCTTGATTGAGCTGGTTCATCTGGCAAAGAAAGTCCTGCTCTGACTCTTGACCATACACTTTGCGTTGCTGCAGGTAGGATCTTCTCTGCTCCGTGTCACGTCTCCTGCACCTCTCATCAAGTTTGCCCACAAATTCCAACATCCACACTCTGTCGTTCTTGGCCCGAGGGTATACTAACTGCACATAATGACGGATCAGATTCACACGAACAGGGTCAAGCTGTTTTTTACCAAGAGAACCACTGCAGTTGTACTGCTTCCGTGTGTTCTCGTGGGTGAAGAGCTCAGGGAACATAAGCACCAGCATCCGAGAAGCAAAGTTCCCAATGGACAAGCTACATTCATAGTTGTTCTTGAGCTGCTCCCTGGACAAGAGGTACTCCTGGGGAACAGTAAAGTCAGGAAGAGGAATCTCTAGATTGTCAAAATCCACGGGTGCAAGCAGCGACTTTTTGGACTTGCGACTGGGCCTTTCATAATCACCCACCTCTGGAACCTTAATAATAGAAACATCTTCAGGAAGGCTGGCCAGGTCATAGCTCTCATCGTTGATATTGTCAGGTTCACTCCCATTGCCATTACTGTGAGGACCCTCAAGTGCATCCTCCATATGCTGAATGCACACCTGAAGCCAGCTGTCCTCAGGCACATCAGGAAAATTAGCTTCCATATACTTTCTTATTATTTCCATCTTGTCAGAGTCCAGAATTAGCTGCCCCACACTACTGAAACTGCTGGAGCCTTCTGGCATTTTCCCCTCTTCAAAAACCTCAGGGAAGAGACGGTGCATAAGAAAAATAACAAAGTCTTCAGGGGAGGAGAACTCATCCAGCTCCTCTGTGGCTTGTGTATTGAAAGCAAGGTCTGACACAGCCAGGCTGCTCTGCTGGTTATCTAGAGAGATATGCTCCTCCTGGCCCTGCTCATTAATGAAACGATAGGTTTGAGGATGCTCAGCCTTTATCGCCGCACCTGTGATTGTCTGCTTCCTGAGCAGCCGAGCACTCTCCATGTCCCTCTGTGCCCAGAAGCGATTAAACAAGTCATTAACCTGAAGGAGGCATTCTTCCTGCCAGACGCTGTTGTTCTTGACCGAAGGGTAGCATACCTCAACATAGTTACGGATCAGCTGCAGATGTAGAGACTCCAGTGTTCTCTTGCTTGCCATGCATTCATGAGAGCAATCCCTGGCTTTGAACAGCTCTGGGAAGAGATGCACCAGCAGCCGACACCCAAGCTCCCCAGCGCTGGATGTCTGCTCCATCAGCTGATTCAATTCGTCACTTGTTAGCAGATATTCAGGAGGAGGCTGGAACTCCGTCACCATCTCAGCTGGCTTGATCTGCTTCTTTATTCGCATGACCTCAAGGGTTAACAAGTCCACTTTGCTATGCAGTTGTGTCATGCTTGAATTGAGGGTATTGAGAATGAGAAACATTTTCTCAATCAGTGGATAAAGGCTAGAGTCTGTTGACGAAGCTTGGCCTAAAGTGTCTGTGTTGGGAAAGCTTTCCAATGGGCCGTTTTCCTCTGAACTTTGGAGCTTGGGTGAGAGGATGCTGCTGTAGTTGAGCTCATTCTCGGCACCATGACTGGCCTGCTGCTCCAGACTTGGTGTGTTCCTCTTCTCCGAGATCCTGTGGGAGATGCTGAAGAGAGGCTTTCTGTAGGAGACTCTGGATTTCTGTTGGACGCAATCCCTCTTCTCTCCAGTTGTGGTGAGGCAAAGAGGCTCATGTCTGCTGGTCTCATCTATGAAGTGCCGCCTCATCTAGACAGAGTAAAAAACATTCAAAATGGTAAATGGACTTCACTTATATAGTACTTTTCAACCTTAATGGTTCCCAAAGTGCTTTACAAAACCCATATATGCTGTTAGAGACACCTTGACCTATTCAACAAATAGGATATGCAAATTGCCAATGTTGGATACTAATGTTTTAGTTAGATAAAATGGTCTGAGGTTAGCTTACCTCGCCAGAGACTCTGACTCTCTTGCTGCTGGTGGACTGGTTTGTGTCAGGGCCCATCTCTGCAGATGACCGTTTACCAGCCTCAGTGGCCCCAGGAGACCCTCCTCCAAGTCCTTCAGGTGACTCGCAAATTGCAAAGTCCTCCGTCTCTTCCTTAACGTCCTGGACATGCTCGTGTTCTGCAAATAATGAGATTCCCGTTTTCTTTGTTAAAGCATTTGTTTTCTGGTTCACATTTAGAAATACACATGGAGGTTAACAGTGATGATATTAAAAAAAGCACAATATCTCTTGAAATTAGCAGGACTTCATGTGATCAGAATTCTTGTTTCTTTTCCACCTCGATATTGATATGTCTCTTTTAAAGATGCAGTTGACCCACATCATCTGATCAGTCAAAAAATGAACAAACCTCTTCAACAATCAGGTGTCTGAATATAAATCTGTGTTTATGGTTTTTAAGCTTGATGACAAATGTTTAATTTCAGGCTTCTAAAAATGCCATGCCTTATTGGAAGAAACAGATCTAGCTATACTCCAACACGTTCTTTTAAAATGTTTATTCAAACACAAGTTAGTGGGAATTTACCTTTCCCATGCATCGCTTCATCTGAAACTTCTCCATGCTCAGCGGAATTCATAGCCTAGAAAAATAAATCACAAACATATGAAGTCACAGAAAAACTGTCTAATATACATCGTTACCAAATCAACAAACATGATGTGGCAGTAGAGCTGAAACAATTAGTAGATTAATTGGTACATTAATTGATAATGAAAATAGTCGTTAGTTGCAGTCCTAGGTGACACATTTCCAGAACCTGATTAAATTCCACCAAGAAAAGAAATTAACATAGTGAAGTTGGAATTGTAACACTGGATCAATAATGGTTTTATTAAAATATGCTTACACATAACACATACATACTGTACGTATAAACTTCAGAGTAAACATTTTAATTAACATATAAACGTGGTGGCTGGTATGCTGCCGTTATGACAAACAGCATGTGATCATCAGCTGCAGCCAAACACATTAGCTGGTATGCAGCTTGAGCTTGCGTGCTGTCAAACAGGCTAAACTGATTTTAAAAACTGTTGTAATACCAACTCATTTTCTTTTACAAAGAAAAAGTAGGTACATTATTGCCAGAGACTTAACTGTGCATGCCACCGTACATTGAGTTGTCTCCTAGCTCTCGTCCAGCCTTTATTAACCAGCTACTTCCTCATTCTTCCGCCCATGAACCCTTGAACCAAAACACAAGCCAAACCAGCTGTGCGAATGTAACTCTTGACAAAGCTCCGTAACAAGCGTGTCCTTTTAACAACAACACGGGTCATTAGGAATAGCAATGCACGGCGTTGCTTTAGTAGTGCAACATTTTGTTTGTGAATTTTAATGACGCGGCAATGTTTGCGTGGACTAACCCCCCTCCTGCTCTGACTTGTTAAATTAACGCTAAACGCGCGTGACCGGCGGTTTGAGCTCACCTTCAAGAGTCCATGCAATCCTTTAGGACTGTTAACGATGTGTTGGACATGTCTGCGGCTTATCACGGTGCTTTATTTGCAGGTAACTGTTGTTCTTGTTGTTGATTTTTTTTTTCTCGCTCGGCTTCTGTGCTTTCTCGCGTGACGTGACGGGGCGCGCGCCTGCTGTGTCACTTCCGCACAGCTGTGGAGAGACGTGTGAAAAATAAACCAAAATGCAGTAACAGTTATAATACCGTCTAAATGAAACAACATGGCGTTAAACTCATATTAATATATCCAAACAACAGCACCGCCTCTTTAAAAAAAGTGTTTAATTACAACTGTCATTATGTTGAGCCTCACGTGAGTGGCTCGACGCGGGCAGCTAGGCACATGGGTGACCTTTTAGCTTAGCTGCATATCATCACTATTTAATAAATGACTAAAGAAAAGAAACTGCCTTATTTTTTTGCCATTCTTTCTGCCAGTGCTCATTTCCCACTTTCATGCAACTGCCTAGAAATGTATACGCCTGTTTATTGTGTATAATAAAATCAGTGGTGAAAAGTAACTTAATAATTTTACTATTCAAGTAAAATTCTGTGGTAGGACTATTTGTACCTTAATTGAGTATTTTCATATCATGGTAGTTCTACTCCACTAAATTTAAGAGGGAACTATTGTAGTTTTTACTCCTTTAAGACAGCTACAGGTAGCTTACTAGGTAGGTTCTACTTTGCAGATTAAGATTTGAAAAACCTACAATAAGTATCTAAAATATGATGCATTGTTATACAGTAAATGAAACCACCCAACAGTATATAAAATAGCTAGAATCCAATGACAACATTAAAATGTTTACATGTTAATGCATCAGTACTAATTATCCAATATACATCCATAATATACAACAATATAACTGGACAGAGGTCATTTTACCTAAATAATTTTGCTGATAAATATTTTGCTCAAGTACAGTTTTGAGTGCAACACTATTACTTGTCAAAGAGTACTTTTACAGAGTTGTATTCCTACTTTTACTTAAGTAAAGGTTCTGAATACTCTTTATCCACTGTATAAGATGTAGAATGCTTGGATATTTTCTTGTACTTCTGGTCCTCAAGGGTTCGTTGGTGCTGTTTTTGTTTGTATTTAGCTGTATGCCACTATAATAATCATGTAGTACCTATTCCTTTAAGATACAATATATTATAAATTACTGTGCTGTAGCTTATCATAAGAGTTGCTATTTCGTCCTGAGTGGTAGTTATTGGTGCTGAGGAGGGAGCAAAACAGTGGTGATTTATGATGGCTTCCTCAGAAAGCCAACCAAATCTGTAGGAGATGGCCTGATGCATGGAGTCATAGTCCTAGAATTACAAAACAAGCTATAGTATAAAGGCATAGAGAATCCAACTATAGTAGTTAGTAAGTAATTAACTTATGCCAGAGTTATGTGGAACAACATACATTGACAGGAGACTAAGGTTTTCAAGTTATTCAAGACCCATCATCAATAGTCATTATTGGACTTGAGCATACTACATATGTATGTATTTGTATAAATTTAGATCTGGTATTCCCATAAGAAGCTGCCTTTCTTTTATACTGTCTCTAGTCATACAAATGGTTAAGTAAAGCAAAAAAACAAAACAAAAACAAAACAGAAGTAGGTAGGAGTGATACCTCATGTTCGTAGGGATAATCTCTGTTCACCTTGAACTACAGAGCCCACATAATGTGGGCAACATCGCCCTCAAGTGGAAAAAAACTGCAACAATACGAACGAGCTCTGATCATACCTGTCTGCTATAGAGTACAACGTGTCAGCCTTGAGCTTCTGGGCTGCATGTAAACCAGGAGGATATCAACAGTTTAAATAGCACAGACTCCTAAATACACATGCAATACACATTAGGAGGATTATTTTATTGATAATGACTTGGCAAAGAACGTGAACAGCAATTCTCAAACCACACCATTTTCTTGTAAATGACATCATTTTGTATACTGATGAATGTTTTCTCTCACTGTACATTTTATAATGTGTTGTTGCTGATACTGCGTCTGATGTCGATTGTTTCCCCCAAATATACCTGGGGACTGATTTTACTACCTACTATCCTCCTTGCAACAATTTATTAAGTGAGGTAGTGACCTTTAAATGTTACGCCAAAGACAATTATTATTCCGTTCTGTTGTACTGCAGGTTGTGACGTGATTTGTATAAGCGCTGTATACAGTAAAACTTTACTCTTCTGTCTACAAAAAGCTTTGTGTAAAACCTTCCTTTATGCAGAAAAGCTGAGAAAAAGCACATGGGTGCTCAGAGCCGATGTCTATGGGGAAGCATGCTTATCCAATAAAGAGACAACCAACAGAACTAAACTTGACAACTAATCTGAAGTCAGTGGGGTGTGTGTGTGTGTGTGTGTGTGCACCGTAGACTGTGCTTTGACGTTAGGGATTTAGGCCGTCCATCCACTCTGGCTGCAAATATCCTCAAATTAAAGCTGAGAGTCTGTATATCAATAATCACAGTATCGTATGACATCCCAAGTTCAAAGATTATGGAGTAAAAACTTTTAAAAATGCATTGCTGTGAAATATATTAACTCGGAGCTGGTGGCAACTCAGTGAAATGATGAATAAGAGAGGGCAATCATATGGAGCTATACCATATTGTTGCAATCAGAGGGAAATTTTGATTTTCAAGGGGCAGCAGCTATTAAGCAGAGCTGGTTACTTGAGCTAGTTAACTGGTTTCCTCTGATGAACAGAGATTTCAGTCAGTGAGAGATGAACTGAAGACCTCACAGTGCCATGATTCTATCTTAATCATTGACTATTTCATGCACACACTAGCACCCAATGTTCTGTCCCCAGCCACAAATATGTCGATACCGAGATGATATAACAAGACAACGTGTGGCTGGTGTGGTTCTCATTATTCGACTAATGAGCTGTCTCCATGGCAGTCTGATCTGTCAGCCAATGAAGCGAGCAGGCCCTGTGCAGGGGGAAGCACGGCCCAGGGTCAGCCAGGCGACGGCTTGTGACGAGGGGCCGGCGTGCAGCACTTAACACCGGGAAGAGCTCGTTAAAGTGTCATTTTTGGCCAATATGCTCGTCTGTGTCGAGGAGGCCAATCAGCCATACTGTTCCCATCGCAGGAGAATGACTTTCATCCATCACCGTCAGCCATATGATGATATTAGCAGGTGTTTACTGATAGGCCATTCAGAAGAAGACAAATGGAGGTTCTAATATCACTCCACACTCATATTCACTCAGTCATTTAACACACTGGCTTATTCCTAATAGGGTCACAGGGGCTGCTGCGGGAAATCTATCCCAGCATGCACTTGGAAGGGAGGCAGGGTAACTCTATGGCCAAGGCATCACAGGTGTTAAACACTGAAAATCACAGTCATGCACATATATGAGACTCAGACCTGTATGTCTTTGTACTGTGGGAACTTGATGTCCGTACATACAAGTGCGGAGACTGAAGTAGCAACGCAAAGATTATCAGACCACTGTAAACTGTAAAACCAACGAAGAAATGTGATTATAATTGGATGTGATTTTAAACATTTGAGTGCATTTTTTCTATTTAAACACTACCTATTAAATTGTCCTGATTCATGCCATTTCTCCCGCTGTTCACGCCAAACTGCATTAAAAAAACAATTCTTTCACAGCTGTTCTCATCAGCAAAGGTACATATGTAGAACATGACTTTGAGGCATTTTTACAACTGGTTTGGAGCTGCTCTTTAATTTGGCAAACACCAACTACATCCAGCTGCATGTATGCAGTAATGAGCAGGGTGAGCTGATTTTTTTTTTAAATGAACAAAACATAGCAGTGCTAAGATTACACTGGTCTATGTATATACTGTATGTCAGATTGTAGCCAGTCATGTCATCCACTGTGAACATAATGAAGTTTCCTTACTGACCAAAGATACACACAAACTAAAACCTACAAAGGAATGTGATTATTTTGGAAGCAGTTTATGCTTATTTATGTACCATGTTAGTGTTAATAAGTAGTAACTAATGACTTTATTAAAGGTTAATAAATCAGTTAGAAGTCATTAATAAGAACACGTATTGGGTTGCCATTAATCAATTAAAATAATAAGTCATCAAGTTTGCAGTTATAAATGTGTATAAGTCATTAATAAAGGGTTTTTATAATAATCCTTCCAGTTTGAAGTTGTAAAGGTTTTTTTTTTTAACAACTTGGCAACACAAAAGTTCTTATAAGCTCAATTATATATAAAATATTTCCAAGTTCAAAGAACACTGTATCTTTTCTGTCAAACTCACAAGCTGACAGTCGCTCTGTCCCCGGCATCCACAGGGGTGTTTGCAAGTGTGTGTGTGAGTGTGTAATGGAATCTGTGCTGACCGACTCTCTCCACTGGACCCTGCTGTAATTACACCACTCTCATCGTCTGGGCCGGGCACACTAAGGCCGCTGTTACCCACTTCATGTTTTGCATGTAAACTTATAGTCTTGCCAACTCTTGCTTTCATGATACCCAAGACTCTCAAACTGGCAACTGTAAGCAAACACAGAGTCAGATTTCTGCCGTGCAGGACATAAAGCTGACAAACCTCTCTCCTTCCTCGTTCTGCTCTTCATTTGGGCTACGCAGGAGATATCAAAAAGATTAATGCTGGCAGTAGCAATGTTGTCAGGGAAGAAAAAAAGGCTACAATTTCTGTTCTACATTAAACATTTAGCTTTACTACTGGATGAACTCGGCTTTCGTCTTGAAGTCGAAAACAAAAAAACTCATCCCATCAAATCCTGTTCTGCAGTGCCCGGTTGATTTCTACTGGGAGTGTGTGTGCAACAGTTTCATTGCTTAGGCCAGACCTCATCTTTTGAAAAAGTTCTGTTTAGTAACTATATTTGTCATTCTGGCAGTGCCCCAGCCTCCTCCCTTGTTTGGTCCTTTTAACTTTCCATGTAACTTTCCTCATGTTTCCTCACGGCAAGGATAAATATTTCATGAAGAGCCTGAGGCTTTCACTGGCACATATCTGTACCTCGCTGTACCCAGGAAGCCCAAGCAGCGGAAACCATAACAGCAGAGGAAGTGGACGTACAACCCAGCAACAGACAGGAGCTTGTTTTCGAAATAGTTCACTCCACATCACCATCTTTTGCACTTCAGCTCCACCTTCTTCTTTTATATCCTATCATCTCCCCTTCCCCCTCATCCACCCCTCTGTTTCTTCCTGATCCACTTTTAACCCCCATAGTCCTTTTCTCCTCCACTACTGCTCTGCCTCTTGTTTTCAAAGTTACTCATTGAGGTATCTGATCAGATAGTTAAATTATCACTGACATGTAAACAAGAGCAATACTCCCAATGAATAGCAGCAGGTAATCTTTGAATGTTCTTGCGTTTTTCTTTAACCGAACAAGCTGACATTTTTCAAGCTATGAATCATTATTTAATTTACAGACAAGACAGGACTAAAATTTGCTTTACATGGTGCAACTTGAATGCAGCTTCAACTGCAAAGTTGTGTCGGAGTTTTTCTTTGGAGAACCATTCAATAAACAAGAGTTTACAGTCATGCTAGCAGCTCTGTGAGTTTGTATTGCAGCACAGCGGTGCTTTGAGCTAAATGCTAACATCAGTATGGCAACATGCTCACAATGACAATGCTAACATGCTGATGTTTAGCAGGTATAATGTTAATTATGTTCACCATCTTAGTTTAGCGTGTTAGCATGCTAACATTTGCTTATTAGTAGCACTAAACAGAGTACAGCTGAGGCTGATGGGAATGTCATTAGTTTTGCAGGTATTGGTCATAAACCAAAGTATTGGATAAATAAAAATATTGACCTGATGATGGCGCTAGATGAAAAGTCAGGGGATCATGAAAGTGATTACGATTCGTCCTGAGTGGGATATTAATGTCTGTACCAAATTTCATGGCAATCCATCCAAAAGTTGTCGAGACATTTTACTCAAAATCACAAATGTCAACCTCACGGTGGTGCAGGGGATCACCAAAGTCAGTAGGATACATCCTCTGGGGACCGTGAATGATTCCCATGACAATCCATGTAATGTTGTTGAAATATTTCAGTCTGGAACAAAGTGATAGACCAACCGACAGACCCACATTGCTGGCATTGCTAAAAACCACAAATTGGGTGTGTATCATCATTTAGGTTATGTTCAAGATGAGTTTCCTGTCCTTTAGAGTTTCACCTGGAACCTGCAACTAATTACAACATTATTGACAGGACCAGCTCCTAAACTGAAACTCTTTTTGAGGCATCTCTCTTTTTCTATGTCAAATATTTAACCATCACTTGCACATGGGCAGTTCTAGCTCAGGACCCTTGCTTGCGCCAACCTTCTTCATGTAAATTCAAAGTCTCAAAGGCATGTTGTGATGTGGTACCAACATGTGCTGCTGTTCTCTAGAACTACACAGAATCCTCTTTTTTTGGCTGTGTACCCTCATCCTGTCTCCTGTGCTCTGTCCTTCAGGTGTGGCCTGGATGTGACAGACAGCTGCCAGCGGTGGCCTGGTTTCACACCTTGGCTGTCCCCCCCTCCGCAGACAGCAGCCTGGGAAACCACAGGCCACCAGGCTGGCGCCAGCCTGTACGGCTTAGAGCAGGGCAGCCGGCCCAATCAATACCTCTGCATTTCCTGTCCATTTGCTCAGGTCTCTTCATTAATAATTACTGCTTGGCGGAGCTTCAATGCGCTCGCTGGCTGGGCCAAGGGGAGAGGCTGTGTGACCTTTCCCCGCCCCTGGGTTGACTTGGATCACATACACAGGCATGGGGACAGACATAATAAGGCAACATAGATGACATTACTCCTGATTCTTGCCATTCCCCCCTCTGTGGGAGGATATCACGCCAAACACCATTAAAAAAATACATATTTTTGGAGCTGTGCTTATCAGCAGAGGTACATACCTGCTAGAACATGACTTTGAGACATTTCCACAACTGGTTTGGAGCTGCTCTTCAATTTGGCAAACACCCACTGCATCCTGCAGCTATAATTTCAGCATCATCTGAGGTGTGCAGTAACGAGGGTGAACCAATTTTTTAAAAAAAAGAAATTTTGTTAGAATAAGTGCTGCTTGGTGCATCATTTGCTGTTCATGGCACATTTTCCAGATGACAATAGCAATTCCTCAAAACATCTTAAATTATGTTCTGCCTGGTATGTGCCTTTGCTGATAAGCAGCGTAACAATAAACTGCCAGGTTTTAAAATGCAGCTTGACGTGATATTTTCTCCACACAGGAGTGGAATGTATTAGAGCCAACACAACGCATGACATGATGCTGAAGTAATGTGTTTTTATTTCATTTTTAATGATGACCATTTATGGATATGGCCATTGCATTTCTGATATACACTGTCATCCACAACAGAGCAGAACAGTTTCTCCAGACATTAGCCAGCACCTGGCTCAAAAGAAGTTCATTTGTCTCTTAAGTGTCAACTGTTCATTGGTTCTCGTCCTGTTGCCTCTGCAGACAAAGACACTGCAGGCATTTAGAAGCAGGAGTGTGTGCATGTGTGAGTCCAGGTCAAAATTTGGTGATGGCGGAGGCGATGTTCTCCAAGGCGGATCGAGCCTCGGAGGAGGGGAAAGCCTGGATGGCCTCCAGAGCCTTGTTGCCATGGTAACAGCATAAGTCCACCGCTGAGCTCACGCCTTTCTCCGACTTAACTGCTGCCAAAAGCTGTCGAGGGGATGAAAACACATGTTAGTTTGTCACGTTTGTGTCATCCCTGTTACTATCCAGCTGTCAACACAACAAAACTGTTAAGAGACAGGGAAAGTTAGCGTGCTCTTAAAGTAAGGGTAAGAACTAGACTGTACAGAAGCAAAGCATTTCTTTTAATGACAGAAAAGCCACTGTATAAACACAATCATGTACTTGCATGTTGCCCCTGGTGCCACTGGAGGCAGCTTACCACATTTAACTACAAGGGGAAGATTTCAGGCTCATCACTGTGAGTTATATTTAAAAAAACTGGCAGGCCTTCTTTGACGACGAGAAGGGAAATGCACTGAATTTTCTGTAGGTTGCACCCAGGCATCTCACAGCTCTCCTGTCTTTTCAGTCAACTAATTATGGCAGCAGATCACAGCACTGGTGCACAGCCTGTTTTTGCCACGAACCAGGTAATTAATTGGAACTAAATGCAAAGCATGAAATGAACATTTCTTGCCCACCCAACGGTGTTGATAGTGTTTGTGATGACGTGTGTCTGTCTGTCCGTTATGTTTCGGTGTGACTGCTTAAATGTGTGGATGATTTTGAATTCCAATATGATTTTTGTTATTATATCTTGCTTAAAAGAAAATGTAATCTCAATAAGACTACTTGACCCTTTATATATACAAGGCCTGGGACTTAGACACACACAACATATACATTTCATACATGAGAAAGTGGAAATCAAATCAGCCCCAACCGACAGCTTAAGTATACAGACTGAGCGAATCTGGGCGTCTCTTTGTGCCTTCCTGCTGGTGTGTTGGGACATCTTTTTGCTGAGGGCGTTTTATCTCAAGAACTCTGGAGGTGGAAATCCCTGTAGGCCTTCCTTCTTTAAAAAAAAACTGCAGGTGTCGACATTGGCCTTACCCTGGCTGCTTATTTAATTTAGAAAAGATTCTTTTTCACCCTCATTTCACACGATCTTATCTGTTAACCTTGTTTTGCTCTGCATTAACTTAAATGTTCCCTCGTCTCTTGATATCCCCCATTCTCCTCTGTTTGCATGTTGGGTTACCTCAAGTTCGACATCCTGTTCTTTCCACATGCACTTCCACCTGACATCTCATCAATATTCAGGTCCAGCATATCAGAACAATTTATAGTATATATACTAGTAAGTATTCTAGCTGTGACATTTCCCAATAAAATAGGATCAGGATCATTAAAATTGATAAAAAATTTAACATTACTTTTCTTAGACTTGAGATGAATTTCAAATGTAGAAATAAAACTTGATTTGTACAACAACTAAAACAAAGATAGGTCACCTTAGCAAGTTTTTATCTTTTTGCACGTAAATGATGAAAATGAGTCCTGCTGCATTCAGCAGACCCTTGTTTTCTTCTTTTCCCTTTTCAGTTCAAGCCATTTTTACTCGCTGACTTATAGCTGCAGAAAGTGTTGTACCACCATTAATTAAGCTGACATTTGTGCCTATACTTATGTAGCACCAAAGTGTTCAATATTAAATCAATAAATCACAATGAAACAAATAATCATATAAATAAATGAAATTGAAATATACAAAACAAACAATTGTGAAATAGTTCATTATTATGAAATGTTACTGACAGGAGTTCCTTTTTCATTTCATTATAGAAATTCTTATTTGAAATGCCCCTTTTCAAAAGTCAGTTTTTGTTTCCTAAAGGCATTTCCCCAATGACATGCACCTTTCAGCCAATCGCATGCCTCCAGCCTGCAGCAGCAACTGCCAGCTAATTGACTGGGGGAACCAAAGAGGAAGATTTCTCTGTCTTTTTGTCTTTTCACAGAGTTGTGTGTCTCTGACGAGTATCTTCAGAATCACAGCATTATCTTTAGGTAACGCTGAATTAACCAGCTAGCTGCTGCTGTTAGCACTGGACTAAACCAAGCTAACAAGCCAGCCTAACTAGTTAGCTGGCTAGGTAGGTAGCATGTGCAGCCTTGTTAAGCCAAATAAAGTAGTATAGTTTTAGTCACCTGTTTTACAATTTTAGCTATCATTATTCTATATATGTATTATTATGTAATGTATTTATTTAATATCAAACTTATTTACTGAAATTTAAATTGACAATTGTGCTGTGGTGATTGGTCATTATGTCTCAGTGAATGGGTTGAAGCTGCTGGAAGACAACGGCTGACTTCAGGCAAGAGTGTGTCACCCTCACTTCTTTCATGTAGTCAGATGTTCTTATATTATTAGTGCAAAATATGAATGTCTTCAAATAATATTCACTTCTACCTTATCTGGACTCTCCTTCTCCCATAATGATCAATTTTACAGCTGGCAAATCTGCTAAAAAAGTGTCTCTTTTGGGATGTTTTCTAATTGGGGATGAAAGACTAATAGACTGAATGCAAATCAGTATAAAGTGGGAGTTTCTGTAAACTTGTATTGTTATTTATCAGATGATGGGGGATGAAAGCACATGCTAAATCATGTAGACAATTTGTAGATGCCAGAAACGTACACAAACGTTCCCCTAATTATGTGTTCCAATCTTTGTGCTGAATCAAAGCAAAGTTTTTACTCTTCTGGGCCCAAGATCTTTCTTTTTCATCCCCAAAATTTCATCCCTCCCTCTGTCCTGCTCTCAGTTTTCCTCCCTGTGTCCCCTCATCTCTCCTTCCCTTCAAACTTCTCCCCATGTCCCCTTTTCGACAGGTCTGCTGAAGGAGATTCTCTCACAATGCCACTGTCTCAGAGCCTCGGTGTCTCCTCCACAAATAGGCCTCGGTAACTAATCCTTCCTGCTCTGGTTTCAGACGGGACCAGATAACCCCCCCACCCCCACCCCCCCAACACCATCAGACCCCTCCTCTGTAGCTTCAGTCTCTGCTTGCACCCCTATCAGCCCCCCCTCTTCCCTTACACATTGACTTTGGAAAGCTCATTTCTCAACTTTGATACAGGTTACAGTGAAAAGACGTCCTGTTTCTCTTTGATGGCTCTGTCAGGTGCCGTGCCAATAAGTAAAGAGGTGAATACAGTAAGATAAAACAATGAAAAATGGAGCTCTCCTACAAACTTGTTTTAGAATTTTTAGAAAATAAGTCTCCATAGCTCAGTGAAGAGGCAGATTCTGTAGAAAGGAATACATAAAATAGTGGGCTTACCTTTGAGTAATCCAGTTGGTTTCTCAGTGTTTTTACCTTTCAGAAAAGAGAGTTATTATCAGTTAAATTACCCAGGTTTCCAAGGTCGCCTTAACATTCTGATCAACAACTTTTTATTGACTTTGAAAAAGGTACAATTTCATGAAACTGAAGAACTTAAAATCAGCACATTTTGGGGTAAACCAACTTCACCTTTAAACTGCTCTACCTAGAAATCATAGAGGCCTTATTTATTACTTCTGAACTTGTCAAGTCAAGAACTCCTGACAAAATCCTTCATTTTAAATCCTGCTGCTACAGTACGTCACAAAAAACCCAATAAAGGATTTTCCTCAAGATGAAAACTTTTTAATGAAGGAAGAGAGAAGTCAGATAAAATAAATGAAGTGGTTTCGAGGTCAACTATTATATACAAACCTTCTAAGGCCTTATTTAATTTTCCACATTTTAAAGGCCAAAATGTCTTGAAAGTCCAGGTCGCTTGCACTGAGTAAATTCAGAACATCTTGATGGTGGCACGCTCATAATTCAACTATCTTCTCACAGTTTATCGTTAAGACATGCCAGCCATTGTGTGTAGTGAACCAACCAAGCTAGTTTTAAACCATGTTAGCCGCTGTACTTTGGCACAGCAGTGCTTTGAGCTAAATGCTAATGCTAGCATGGCAACATGCTCACAATGGCAATGCTAACATGCTGATATTTAGCAGGTATAATCTTAACCATCAGCGTGTTAGCATGCTAACATTTGCTAATTAGCACTAAACACAAAGTACAGCTGAGGCTGATGGAAATGTCATTGTTTTGCAGGTATTTGGTCATGAACCAAGGTATGGGAAAAATTAAACATTTGACGTGATGATGGAGCTAAAAGAAAAGTCGGAGGATCATCAAAGTGATTACAGTTTATCTTGAGGTGGACATGAATATCTGTAACAAATTTCATGCCGATCCATCCAACACTTGTTGAGACATTTCAAACTAAAAATGTCAACCTCATGGTGGTGCTAGAGGAAAAGTCAGGGGATCACCAAAGTAAACAGCTTTCGTCCCCTGCGGACTGTGAATGTCATGAATTTCATGACAATCCATCCAATAGTTGACTGACATATGCCATTATACTTAACCTATGAGACTGTAAGAGTTCAGCTAAGACATCTGTTCATTTCATGCATGTAACATGGCCAGAACTACCAGAGACTGAAACAAAACAAAATGAATCTGGCTGCGGCAGTGGTGTCATAGACCATTCATACCTGCTGCAGCTGCTGACGCCACCTCTCCTGGCCAATGCTCTGACGGTGGAAAACCACCGGGGCGGCGCTCAAGCTGAACGACACCGGCTCTCCCACGCTGCTCTTTACAAACGGCTGCAGGTCAGAGTTCAGCTACAGAAGCGAGAGCACACGGTGTCAATCAGGCTGAGATTCTACTTTGTAACTTCCAGGCACCAATTAAACCAACCCAGTGGTGACCCTGTTAATGAGCAGCATGATGAACAGTCTGGTTAGAGACACAGCTAGCCTGATGAGGATGGTTCTCCTTCAAAGACCTCATTTCTGTTTCCCCCCATGCTGAGATTCCCTGTAGCCACTGAGGCCTGCAGACAGGCAGCTACAGGGAGCCACAGCAGGAGAGAACATACTAACACAGCACTGTGAGTGGGACCATTATGAATGACTTTTAGGCTAGCACCAATAAGATTCAGAAAGCCTCTGAACCTTGAAAAATGATGAAGCTGCATCATCTGGTGCATTAACATTACATACAAATGACATGTAAGCTTGGCGCAAATCAACCATCACATCTTTATATGTTTGTCTCTAATAATAAGACACTTAGGCACTGCATTGTTTTAGTGCAAATCTATCCCTCTGTCCCCCTTTGGTTTGATCAAAAGACATACTAAAACTAATATTATTAAAACTAAAATAAGGCCAATTATCCACCCAGGCAGAAGAGGAAAAGTTTAGATACTGCTGCTTCCTATAGATCAGTGGGACAAGCAGCCAATCAGCAGCCTTTATTTTTTAGCTCACTTCATTTGAACTTCATCACAGTCAGAGTACAGTGGTCAGGAGGGACAACGTTTCAGCACAGAAAGAGACCAAAGACTGTATTAAAGCCCATGAAAACTTGGTTTCAAATCTTAAGCACCGTATTGGCCCGAATATAAGAGCAATATTTTTGTCTGGAAATTATGTTTGAAAAAGTGGGCGTTGTGTTATATTCAAGGACTAGACATTTATACATTCAGCAGAAACTCTTTTTGAATGGAGACAGTAACAGTGTAACACTGCTAGGCTAGCAAGTTTCTTCAAGTCCATTTATAGTGTTCATGTTTAATCAGCCCTAAAAGTGTTTAGTTAGCCTAGTTTTACCTACAGGGGTTTCTGAAGTCTTGTGTAACGTGTTTTGCTGCCATGGAGGAAATAAACAAGTCGAAACCTCTCCTGACATCTTTACCACAAAAAAAAATGGACCAGTGACTGAATCATCTGTTAAGCAGCCAAGAATTAGTGTCATCACAGAATGTCATGATGAAAAGCTAAAAAATGAAATTGAGTGCTTCGGGGAAACTTACCAAACAGGATGAGTTCAAAAGTATTTTCCCATCACTCATAGTAAGAAGCTGATTGAAAAAATAAGTTTCCAGGGCCTTTAAACCAAGACATTCAACTGTGATTATCTCAAAAAGTAGCCCACTGGTGTGGCAGTTCACCCTTATTGATTTATCCTCCTAAGACTGACTTGACCTGTATTTGCTGTGTGGTGGGTGGGACACTCAGATTAGACTTACCTTGTGGCCCAGTGATAGGTGCTTGCCGTACTTGTAAGCCAATCTTTGGGACTCCATGTCGTGTTTGGCAAGCTCCATCGCAGCTTGACAGCTCTTGGCCAGCAGTGCCCCGTGGGACAGGAACGTCTGCTCCTCCCACGCCGCCACGTCGACGCCATCAGTGAGACCGTTCTCCTGCAGAGCAAACAGAGGCAGAGACGCCGCGGCCCTGAGCTCTCACTGCTTCGACTGTACAACTTCAAAGTTCCCACAGAGCACCTCAGAACTCCTCAATCAAAACAACCCCTCCTTGCTCTGTGATTTGTAACTGGTTGTGCACCAGAGAGTAACAGCAATTTAACACAGTATTTTCCACATATTCTTCAGTTATTTGGAACAGAGGGAAGCTGGGAGAGGGACGCAGTGCCAGAGCAGGAAAAACCCTCTTTTAGCTCTGCAGACACTTTGAATATGTTCTTTTCTGTCCACAAATAAGTCCAACATAAAACATTTGAAACACCAAAGGTACAACAAGGTTAAATAGACAATCTCTGTACAGATGTAGGTATTGTTGGAATTTGGTCTGGATAATAGAGAAAAACCTCCATCATCAAGCATTTTCTAGAATAAACAGACAACAGAAGAGGCCAAAACTGAAACTTTGTCTGAGGTATACAGTGACATTACTCTGAATACTTCTGGTGTTCTACTGCAGAACCTAAAAGCACTGTAAAATTAAGGGAAACTCTTGCTCACTGGTACCTGACGGCACTGTTGACAGTTAACAGTTTGAATTCAGGAAGACTGTCTTTTTAATTCATTATTTATCAAGATGTGATTTTCTTTTTCTTATTAAATAGTCAGCTAGTAGCGCCTTCAGTCAGAACCATTCACAAAGCAGTATTTAACTTCTGTGCTGTACACAGCTGGAACCAACTTCCTGATTATCTAAATGCGCGCCAACCTTAGCCACTTTAAAATAAAAATAAAAAACTATTTTCACTATTGTTTTCTTTACCTGTTAAAATGATAATGTTGGCATTATTGTATATTTTTCTTCTTGTTAACAAAAGACCAAATCCAACAATTCATTTGTCTGTCCCCACCCTGTCTGTGGCCCTAAGTCCTTTGGTTCCTACTGCAGATGTAAAGCTTTAAAAACGGGTCAAAATAGATTTTTTTTTTTTTTTTTTAAAAGCTCAGTAATTCCCTAAAACCTGGGCATTGTAGTTCCTAGCAAATGTTACTCAAACATAAGTATAATAGTATATATTATTATATATAAAAGCGCATTTGTTGGGGACTATTTTCAGCGGCAGATTAATCCACATTTGGTGCTCTGTGAGTATTTTCCAGCAGGAGGATGTCACCCAGTGCAACAGTGTAGCTCACTGATGTGTTTTTAATAGCTTTTGGACAACAATGGAGCTCTGTGACACAGAGGAATTAGATATAACAGGCTTTGAATACAAACACAATACTTGTTAGTAGGATCAATTCATTGTTGGCTTTGGACTTTTCATGGGATTTATGCTCAAATGCAAAAATATTGAATATCACTAGCCCTTTTCTTTAATTTACACCTTTTAAAAAGTTCTATATTTCTATGGTTTGAATTTATCTTGCAACTCCGTCTCTTTGTAGGTGAAGTGTTTTGAATTACCATTATGTATGAAATGTGCTGTACAAATGAATTTGCCTTACCTTTATTTTTAGCCTCAAGTAACTCATTTTGTATCATTGTATTCAAACTGACTCCAGGATATTTTAAGGTTTAATGCCATGCTGTTTCCTCACATAAACACTTGTCACAGATTGTTTAACTCTACTGCTCCACATCAAAGTTGGACTACAGAAGGAGAATAGATGCTTTACCTCAGTATTACTGGAATTCTCACAGTAGATTCCTTGAACTAAATCACCGATGGCACTTGAGATCAGTTCAACAACCTGTCAAACAGAAAGAAAAAAAGAGACATTTGGGTTAAAATTTCAATCTTTTAGTGTTATCATTCCATCCTCTGTTATCAGCTGCATTGAGACAAAGCTAAATAATGGGTGTGATCTGCACAACAGTCAACATGTCCATCAACAGCCACGTGTCCTGCTGAAGTGTCCTTGGACTCGGGCACTGAACCGATAACCTACTCCCTCATTATAAATCACTCTGGCTAACAGCATCGATTAAACTCCTAAAATGTAGATGTAAATGAGGTCGATCAGAACTGACACGCTACTCTGTTCATCCGTGACATTTGTAATTAAAAACCACTATTTCCCCTGATTGAAGCACGAGCTAACAGCTGGTTTGGCGAATAAATCAGAGGTGAGATGAGGGTTGGAAACCAGGTGAACTGCTGCAAACTCAGCGGCTCATTATCAGGCCATAAGGAGGGGCTCCTGTTGATTTCATAAAGCAGACCCAGGCTCGCCTCCATTCATTATACTTTGTATTTATAGAGAAGTCCAGTCGATAGAGACAGATCAGGTGTCTGTCCGGTCTGAGGGGCTGAAATGGAGCTAAAAGGCAGATGGTGAGACGAAATAAGACCAGAGAGCAGAGGGGTTAACAAGGTTTTGGAGTGATGATCTGACTTCGGGGTCCTCTTTGCTCTCCTTTTGCTCCACAAATTATTGGAATATTTATTTCACTTTGTGCCGCTGAGCATTGCAGATCTGCATCATTAATCTGTTGATCCTTGAATTTTCTAGCACAGAAAATGAAGAAAGAACCACTTTTTCTATCGCCAGGCTATAGACTCTTTCTAGTACAAGTTAATCAATACTGTATAAGGAAAAATGTGCTGCTTTCGGGAAACTGACATTAGAGAATATTTAACTTTGCACCTTAAAAACCATTTTAAAAGGGGCAACAACTACACACATAGTGCCTTGTTGAGGTCTGAGTAGTTTGTTTAAGACTGCAGTTGCCCATTTCCTCTTACAGGGGGCATGCATGACTACATTTTAGCTTACAGAAACACTACCGGCCCCTTATCAACCACCAGAGGAGAGGCTGCATCTTTTCAAATGATTATTCAAAGTCTGGATCTAATGAATGAGTAAAAATCCGAAGTCGATCACTCTGTCCGTCCTTCATTCACAGCCACAGAACAGTGTGGACAGAGGAGTTGAGGCCACGCCTGTACAGTTCAGATGAATGAGGTTAAATTTAGAGCTCCTTCAGCTCATCCCAGACATCCTTGGTTCATCAGAAAAGTCTGGTGACGCTGGCTGCTCCGTCAGCCTCGCAGTGCCCTTTGGGTAACTGAATCCACCAGGGGAAAATATTGAGGAAACCTGAGCTTCGCCCACAGACCTGGAAGGACAATGTGCCTACAGTATTACCAGATGTGGTGTCTCTGCCTGCCTTGGGAAGTGGGGGCCAGTGGGGGTCTTTTTTTGGAAAGTATCAGATAAGCTCTCCCCCTGCCTCCCCCTTACTCCATTCCCAAATCCAGCCAGATCGTGTTTTGCCGACAGGTCTGCGAGGGGGAGAAACCGGAGCTCGACGGTGAGATTACTTTACAGTTTATACAAGTAGCGGCATAGGTTTCCTCTCAAGGCCACGACACACAATCTCCCACTGCTCTCACTGCCTTAAAAGAAAAAAAAAAGAAAAAAGGCTGGTTTATGAGAAAAACTTCGAAAGCTGCAAGAACTGCTCATCTGTCACCCTGTGTATTAAAAAGATGTGGTACGGTGACCGCACACAAGCTGCAAGAAAAGAGAGGAGAAACAATCCTCTGTTTAGCAGACTGTCAGTTTTCATACCAGACTCAAACTGCACTCAGGTTAACACACTTTGAATCTGTTGCAGTGTTATAAATATCAGACAATTAGCAGATTTTAATGAGTGAAAATGAAATCGTTTACAGCCTTCATTGCGTTTTCCTAAGGTTCATTCTGTGTTTAAAACTGAAACAATATGTTTCTATGCCTTTTTTGTTTTCACCCTAAGGAGCTAAACCAGGTTGGATGCAGTGTTTAAAAGGCCACTCCACCAATTTTACACGTGAAGTTCAGTTTACTCGTCCCGATGGAGTACTAGTCGGCCTGTGAAAACAGTTGTATAATATCTTCTGTGGCTCTAGAGGAACTTATAAATAAAATATTTTGGAAAAATTATGTCATCTAGGTTATTTTTATGAACTGGAGGTATGGGGTTTGAAAGAAGAGGACATTTAGGAGTAATGGGGGGTCTAATGAAAGATGCTTTACAGTTGCATCATGGCAAAATATAGGATCTAGTGCTTCTGGAGCTTGACCCATACTAAAGACTAGAAGGCAGGATATCTCGGCCTCTGCTGTTTGGATTTTGACCATTCCTTTTTTTTTTTTTTTTAAATCTGTCTCTTGTGAGTCTCCTAACGTAATGGAAGTGCAATACTAAATGGTTGTTGTTAACTCAAAACTACATAGCTCTCAGCAGAGTGCAGTCTGAATTCCCATGCTAGTTACAGTATGCATGATCTCTCCGATGCTTCACTTTAATTGAATGTGCCAGTAATGGAGAGTTAGTCTCCTCTATTTCTGCAGGTAGACACAAAGGCTGATGTTGTGTGAATCTGTTCAGAAATAGCCACACCCTTTCAGGCTCACTGTAGCGACTACAATCAAAGAAAAAAATTGCAGCTGAGAGGCTAAGTAGGCTCTTCACTGTGACGCGCTGATACATAAACATACTGAAGTCTGGATGTATTTTATGATGTTTATTTGTAAAATGTGACGGTCAACAGAAAATATCGGAGCCCTACTCACCCTCTTTGTCTAAATCCCGCCATCCAAGTGAACAGGTAAATAACGTGAAACCACACCCAAGTGCCAATTACCAGAAGTGAGAGTAACCAAAAGAACATGTGCAGCCTAAACAAATAATAAACAACACAGGCTAAATACACATTTTGGCTCCTACACTCACTTTTCAGCACTTGCTTCCTTGTCTCATGACCAAAACTTCCATAAAGTCTGCGCATCCATTAAAACATGTTTTAAGATTTCCTGCAAACAGAGAGACTGATGTAAACATGACCCCCATTGAAATTCACTGGAGAAGGTAATCATTAATTAAAACAGACAGTCATCAACTCAAGGTCCAATTATTTGTCCATTCTGGAGCATATCACACTGTCTTTATCAGCAGATGGCGTTTGCTCGTGGAACTGTAGGTGTTCTGAGCACCTATTCGCGTTCTTCCTTACTTACACATGCTATTTTGAGTGCATGAGTGCGTACACACTGACAAGTATGGCAAAATGCAGTGCACAATGAGTACCCGGATGGTGTACTCATAACGGTCAAAAAGTTGAGTGTGGAACGCTGCACACTTCTCACCCTCAGTGGTCGCCATCTGGCTACTTTGCAGGAAGGGAGGGACCACCAAACTACGAAAATGGCAGCTGAGGAAGCTGCAGTGGTTGCGATTGTTACAGTGAACACTGCACTAAAAGTAAAAGCATTTTCATTTTTAATAAAATTGAACTGAAGTCAAGTGAGCAAACAAGCCGGCAGATATTTTGGTGGGTGACAATCGCAGTCAAATGTTGGCGATAATGCTCCACCCGGTTGCATAATAAAGAAGAAGAAGAAGCGGTCAAAAGTTGCAATCGTCATTTCCGGTAAGTGCAAAACAGCCGTGTTCGATTTGAGACAACACTACCCTGTAAAAATTCACACACTACGCAACTAAGTACATAGTGTACTGCATGGAAGTGCACTAACGGAAGCATCCGAATTGAGACACAGCATAGGACTTCTCGTTCATGTTGGCTTAAAAGTTGAGGTTGACAGTTTACTCTTCTGTCAGCTCATGACAGACCATGTTATGAAGTCGAAAGCTCCAGAAGTGGACCATAAGTTGAGGTTGTTTTGTCACCTGCTGTTTCCACGGTTAGGAAAAAACTGTCAACCTCAAGACAATTATCTGTTGCAAAAACAGATAACTTTCTTGAGGTTGACAGTTTGTATCATATCAGGCAGAATTTGCCTAATTTCCAAGATTTTAATGTTTCTTAAAGTAACATCACATCTACAGATTGTTTCCTTTCATCCACACCAAAGAAAAATGAACTGTGACATACTGTATTTTGTTTAGGTTCACTTACAAACCAGGGCCAAAAGTCAACATGAACTCACAAGTAAGAGGTGAAGTGAACAGGATTTTGGTAATCGTCCCACCAGTTTAAAAAACTTCGGTTAAAACAAATCCCATTCCTGTTACTTGAGCTCGGTATGAGTATCCTGCTTGCAGTAATCTAATTTCCCTCCTGTCCATAAACCAGTGAAGAGCAGCTTCACAAGAACACAGCTGAATATGAGCATCAGTGCATATTGTGGTTTGCCCTCGGTTCATTTTGTTTTGCTAACCTTTTCAAACATGAGTAACTGCTGGCTATCGGATGTCCATTTCCTTATTACCCTTAAAAACTTCCACTTTGGGGACGTTTCCTGTAGTCGCCTCAGATTACATTCACACTCCTTATAAACAGCAGTGCAGGTTTGTTTGGGGAGAAAAAAAGTAGTGATAGTTTCAAGCATTGCTGTGTGGTAATTCGGTGCCACCTGAGTGTGAATGGCATTGTTCTCACCTTGACAATACTAAAAAGGAACAGATGCTGCAAAACTTCAATTCAACCGATGCCAACTTGTTTGGTGTGAATGCAGACTTAATGTGATCAAACTATCATTAGCTCAAGTCATCAGCAGATCTGCCATCATTTCATTCTCTGTGTTTTTCCCCCCGTCTTCCAGGGAAACAACAGTATCAGTTCCATTATTATAATTTGTAGTTTAGCCACAGTGACAATTATCTCTCATAGTACTGTTGCAATACAAATCATAATGAAAGCCAATTAGCACTGTAAAGGAAATGCCACACTTTTAGAATTATTTTTAATTTATAAAAGGAAATGTTGGTTCCTTCCAACTCCTGCAATGTTTCCCATACAAGAAGCACCATGGATACCACTTACATCATATCTCTCTTGGCTGCCATAGAGCAGACATAAACCCAGACTGTGTGTGCTGAATAAGAAGCGGCAGGGAAGGCGATAAGGGCTGGTCCAGCTGATGGCACGGGGTGGGGTGGGGAAACGACGGTTATTTTGATCCACTCAGGCAACCGCATTCTGACAGAGAAGCGTGGTGACAGCATCTGTCAGCGAGGGGTTACCAGGCTACGTAGTAGATATGATCTGTGGTGCACTTACGAGATCACCACACACACACACACACGTCGAAAACTGAAAACTCAATAAGAAGGATTCCCATGGTGTACATGTCGATGGGGTCTCCTGACCACATTTTCTACCATACAAAACAGTAGGAGCCTGTGTGAAACTAGTCTAACTACTGTAACTATAACGAGGGTCCTGGTATGATATTCACTATGGCTGCTAAACACACGCTTACTTGTCAAGTTGACTTTTGAGACTTTTGAGACTTTGGAGGCGGGGATGGAATAGAGAGTGGCTGATGCCCCCCCCCCTTCTATGCGTTGATTATCATGGCAACGGTCAAAGCTTCGAAGCATTTGGGTCAGCCCAAAAAAACTCCACAGGGTACCTTTAACGTTTTTCACATTGTTATTTCTATTTCTGTCGCCTTCAAAAATGTGTCAATCTCATCTACACTTGTCACCATTTTTCTGTTGCTATTTTTCTAACTGTCGCAAGGTAGCTAGCTAGCTATTTAGGAAAATGACGCCCCTGTTCTTAATCCCACCTATTGAACTCTCATGGGAAACAGCCATAAGGCGATCTCATCCACGCTTGTCACTTCTATTGCTATTTCTCATGAATGTAGCTAAGTAGCTAGCTTGCTACGTAGGACGATGACATCCCCATTATTTATCTGGCATACTAAGCTCTTATCGGCCAATTGTTTCTCTAAATGGGAGACAGCTGTCAATGTGGACAAAAACCTATTTGAGTTTCTGAACAAATCTGATATGTGGGTGGCAATTCAGAGCTCTTGGACCATGCTAATCTTGTTGATAATCTCGCAGCCCGTCAGACTTATCCTGTGGCCCACTTTGGGGCCCGACCCCCAGGTTGGGCAGTCTAAAACCATCACATTGATGCATACTCAGCACCAGTGATTCAGACAAAATAAAAACATGAGGATACTGCAGATTACCATTTAATGTTGTTGGATGAATAGGACGTTTGCACTGTAGGTACTCTGCTGTGGAAAAAGAAGAAAAATACCTCTCAAAAATCAATAATATTCCATAAATTCCATGATCAGTGGGAACCCTGCAATATATAATCATTGCAGGCGTGAGATGTTGAGTTTGGATGTGCTATGAAAGACAGAAGAGATGTAGGGATGAAGACCGACACTGATATGTGGAGCTGTAAGGACCGCTGGGAGCTCATATTAAGACAGCAGTGTTTCTCATTAATATCACTGATGTCGGGTCAGATATTTCACACGGCTACAGTTTGTTACTGACAGACAGGGTACCTTTGTGTTATTCAATTGGGCAAGTCCAGTACAAGCATTTGCTAGCAGGAAGTCGCCGCTCAGGACAGCCATCTTATTCCCAAACTGCATGTCCTTCAGCGAGCCGTCTGAAACCGTCCACTCCTTCAGATTGACTATCCCACGATGCACCAGGAACGCTGTGTGGATCAACTCAGTGATTTCTGCCAAGTTCCGCTGGCTATGAAAGAGAAAAAAAACAGCACATTTAAAAATCACAGCTTTTATTGTCAACAGCTTTTAAGAGAGGCGTTCCAGAGGCTTGACAGTTAGAGAGCTTTTTGACAGAAACCGTTTCATTGTCTTTATGCTGCTAAAATACACAGGTTTCATTCACAGCATCACATACAGGTGTGCTGACCACAAAGGAATAAAAAAAAATGGATTTGTGGGTTTCATTTCAACCTTCTAGCAAAAAGGAAAAACATCTATTTAGTCAATAAAACTGCAATATTCAGATTGTGGAGTCTTGTTTTCAATTTGTCTAAAACACACAACACGCCTCCAAACAAAGACTGTTGGGATCGTCACAGTTAATTCAACTGCTATTTGAAACATTTACTGACTAGACAGCTTCAAAGAAGAAATTACTGTGTATCTTAAAATTATGAGAGATTTCTCTACAACTACAATTTAGTTTGAAAACCTTCCAAGTCATCGTACTCAAGGGCATAAACCAGCAGATATGTCAGACATCTTGCTGCACAGCATGTCAGGGGTTGTGTTAAAAAAAGAAATTAAACTTATCATTAGCAAATAACAGCCATTCTTGATTGAGAGAAAAGACATAAAAGTGGTCTTTGAATAGAGCCTTTCAGAGCAGCCTTAGGGAGGATATAATCAAATGTTGATTCAGCCATTGGTGGGGGATAATTAGGCCCCTCTCCATATGGAAGGAGCTCGCCATGCTGCGACAGGAGGGATCCATCCAGACAGGGTTGGGTGCGCTGATAGCCACTTACGACCTTCTTTCAGCCGCTGTGAGAACCTGATGAGCCAGTCGTCTGCCTTGCGCTCCAACCCCTTCCTATACACACACTCACATATACACACACGCGTGTCTTGTAGCCAGGTAATTGCCGTGTTCGACGTCGGCATGGAAAAGATGTGATTAAAATTCAATAATGTCATCTATTTCGCCTCTCAATCACACCCATTGTCTGGTTCGTTTCTCTGCTCGGTGACGCAGAGCAACAACACAGTCGCCCCGAATAAGAGTTAATAAGTTCAGGATTTAAATAAGTGCAAATTACCAGATTGACAGTTGCGTGTTCTCAAGGTGCCTCGGTGTGATGGCTACGGCTCGACAGGTTTCAAGAGGAGAACTCATTGTTACAACAAGAGGAAGACGACAAAGAGCTGTGGCTGATTTCAGCTCATAAAAATATTTTAAATTTTATTCCAAGGCCAAGGTCAGCCTTATGGTGACAGTTTACTTGTTTGTTTAACTGGAGCCAAAAAACTAAAATGAATAAATGATCTGTGATAAACCTGTCATCTGCTCATGCTTTTGGCTTCACATCAATACTCCATTGTAACGATCCATCGAGGCGGAAAACACTGTTACTGCACTGTCTGAAAAGTTACACAGGAGCATTTACGTCTTAATCAGCCACTATGTTGTCTTATAAATGTCTGTTAGAGCTTCTCTTGATGAACACGCTGACAAAGACATGAAAGCAGTCCTTTCCATGCTTCCAAGCATATAGCTGATGCATTCCTCAATAAAACCCTGGAGTCCATGTTCTTTGTTTCAGGTGTTTACTGAAAAACTTTCTCCCTCTTCAGGCTCCATAGCTTCATCTGAATTGACTAACAAGCTAAGACCACTTGTTGTACATACTAAGCAACCAGAAGCTGAAGCTGACAGTGGTTGTCAATGGTTTTATTAAATATTCTACAATCAAATATAGACCTAGTTATCCTTAGCAAATTAAATATTACAAAATATAAATTAAAGTGTACTCCTTTGATTTAGCATTGCACTCCTATAATACTGTCAGACTCGCGAGTGATGCTGCAGAACCAGAGATATCGTCTTTTTTATTCCACGCATTCTTCTTTCTTGTCAGAACCTGGCGCCTACGTTACCCACAATACAACTCAACCACCAAAAGTTTGGTTCGATATTTGGTTGTGTTATGCTAGTAGCAGCTTACCCCCAGATTTCTTTCATTTTCAAACTTAATCAAATTCAAACGTAGTTTTCAGTCCAAACCAACGCAGACTCAAGTGACATCACTTGAGGCAATTTATCTGACTTCATACAGCTCTCTCTGGAGACACAAAAGGCTCTGAACAACGTTTTCCACATATGCAGTAGTACTCCCCAACACCTGTAAACAGACTTTGATGTGTAAAATTGGTGGAGTTTCCCTTTATTTAGTCTTCTCTTTTATATGAATTGTTCTAAAAATGATTTTTTTTTTTCAGAGAAGAAGTAGGCGATATGGATACAATCTTCTATCACCTGCAATATTAATATACTATATTGTGATATAGTAGAAATAGTTTTTTTGGAAAAAGCAAATTAGAAACCGTTTATGGATAAAAGAACCAGATATGAATATCTGAGGATGAATGCCTGACAAATCACACAGGGTGGGAAATTAACCTTAAAATGTGAACATCTACCAGCCACTGACAGATAAATGTTCAAATTCACCAGCCACTTTCAAATTTTACCAGCATTTGGCTAGTGACTGGTGCTAATATCCATCCTGATTGCCATAAAGCAGTCCTAATCATTGATTTGCAACATTCCTCAAAATCGCCTGAAACACCCAAAGATATTAAAAGGATAGCTGCGGTGGCAGCATGGCAAACTCTCCGACGGTGGACAATTTAAATTGTCTCGCAGTATATATACATATATCGTCATAACCCTAATTCATAGGGTAAATGGAGAGATCAGAATTCTATTGGTTTGGCTTCAATGAACACTTGTAGTGTCCCATGATGGTCAACATGTGTAAGAAACCCACCCTGAGATGAATTAAGTAATATGAGGAGACACACAACCCTTGGAATTTTTGATTTTAAAGTATTGAACAATGGCACAAAGTACCGGCCTCCAAAAACTCAAATCAGTGGAACCCCGGTGCATACACATCCCAAAGCTGTGCCTCCAATCTAGCAGTCCTGATCAGTAGCAGTGGAGCTTGGGGAGGAAAAAGGGGGACAAGGGGGCCGGTGTATAAATAGCTTTGGTGCCCAGTTGCATAGCAACCGATGCCATCTTGCCGAGGTGTAACGCCCCTCACCACGCCCCTTGTCCTGACTGTTCTGTTCCATTTTCCTCCCTCCGCAGTCTGCCTCGCCATCAAATACAGCCTTGCAGATCTGAGCGCGTCCCTGTGTGTGATTTAAAGAGCTGGCCTGTCCATCAGACAGGCTGCGTGATGTGTTCAGTGGCATGGCTTTCATTTGTCACAAGAAATTAAGAGGTGTGGTTGGCACAAGTTGGACTATCTGTAAGATGTGTTTCTTTTTTTTCTATCTATCTATCTATCTATCTATCTATCTATCTATCTATCTATCTATCTATCTATCTATCTATCTATCTATCTATCTATCTATCTATCTATCTATCTATCCATCCATCCATCCATCCATCCATCCATCCATCCATCTATCATGGTGGTGCTTTGGTGAATCATCAGTGTCAGGCAGCAGAGTGGGAAATGTTTTACAAATGCTGCCTGTCAGGAGGGAGGAGACCATCCCCCGGAGATTTCAATCACCCCCCCCCAAACCCGTCCCACCCCGACTCCCTCCATCCTTCCATCTCTTCCATCAGAGGTGCTAATGAGCCCAGGAGAGGTGGAGGGATTGCTGGGGGGAGAGCAAGATAGTGCAAATGAGGTGATCAAGTCATGCTGTGTGTGTGTGTTTGGGTTTGGACTATCCATCACACATGAGTAAGGGAATGCTGCATGTTGGACTCGGTGATCCAGTGTCACAGTGATGCGAGTGCCAGGTTGTGACATTAGGAAAAGTGTGTAGTCGTCCTGTGGGCTCGGCTCGGCCTCACAGCCTGAAAAGGACCGGACTCAAGCGCTTCCATATGACGCCCGGGTTATTCCAATTAGTTCTAATATTAGGATGTTTCTGCACAGACACGGCTCCACTACACACATGCGCCTTGTGCCAGCCAGCAGTAAGAAAGAAGCCTTTCAACACCCAGTGCACAGCCACGCCAAACACAGCAGTCACTTCTGGAAACCACTTGGCACACACCCACATCCCTGTTGTGAGGTAGTCGATGTGTGTGAGGATGCCAGAGAGGACCATTTTAATAGCAGCACATTAATACCACATGTAACACTTTACATTTAAATATGTATAAATAAATCAATATATGTTGTAGTTTGTTACATCTATTCCAGCAATTGCAAAAAGCAATTTTCTGTAATATATGCTATAACAAGACTCCAGAGCCACCCTGTAAGGCTGTAATTCAATTTCAATTCAATTCAGTTTTATTTATATAGCGCCATATCATAACAAAGTTATCTCAGGGCACTTTTTCGAGTAGAGCAGGTTTAGACCGACTCTTTATATTTACAGAGACCCAACAGTTCCCACCATGAGCAAGCACTAGGAGACAGTGGCAAGGAAAAACTCCCTTTTAACAGGTAGAAACCTCGAGCAGAACCAGGCTCTGGGTGGGCGGTCATCTGCCTTGACCGGTAGGGTTGAGGGAGGGGGGGAGCAGGAGAAAAGAGAACACACAGCAGCACAGTACAGTTCCACACAGAGATGCTCCCTGTTAAGAACTCTAAACTGTTAGATAGATAAACAGATAGATAAAGAATTGATTTTGATATCTAAAAGCCGTGGTGAAGTAAATGTAATAATTAAGCAGAGGGTGGTGTCAAGCACAGCCAATTAATTGCAAATAATGGCAAATGTTTTGCTGCCAACAGAAATTGTTGTGTAAATTAGTTAAGCATTTTAGCATGCACATTTCCTAACATGCAAACTAGCACTTAACACAAAGTACAACTGAGGCTGATGGGAATAAACCAAAGTACGGGACAAACTGAATTTTGACCTGATGATGGTGCTAGATGGAAAGTCAGGGGACCACCAAAGTTCACAAAGACCCTGAATGTCTACCAGATTACATGGCAACCCATTCAATGGTAGCCGAGACATTTCACTCAAAACCACAAACGTCGACCTGCTGGTGGCGTTGAAAAGAAAGGTCAGGGGATCACCAAAGTCATTGGGATTTTTTTCACTGTGAATATATGTGCAACATTTCACGGCCATCTGTCCAATAGTTGTTGAGATATTTCCGTCAGAGCGACTGACTAACACTGCCATCCCTTGAATCATGCCACTAGCATGGCTAAAAACTGCAATACATACCATATTCACACTGCCCCAATAAGGATAATAGGCTGAGGTCTTTTAGCTTCTATTGCTAGCAAGAACTGAGAGATGATCTTTTACATGCAAACATCCATTAGTTGAAACTGCTATTTGGATGTTGCTGAATGATGGTCGCTTTGTGTCCCTTTTTAAAAAGTTTTTTTCCAATTAGCTAGAATCTAAATAAAACCAAATCAAATGAAAATCATTCAATCGTGCAACTGTGGCTGTATTGCCCCCACATTCCATCATATTCGCAAGATGATGTAGTGCTCCATTTACAGGAATTGATATGGACAATAACCACAGAGGACAAGATGGAATTACCTGACACAAGGATTTTATTTCACTATTTATCCTTCAGCAGCCATGTAACAGGGACAAAAGTGGCATCGCCTTTCTTGGTCTGCTTGCCATGCACATTTATGGCTCTACAATGCAATGTTACACATGTTTACTGCCCACTGTTGTCTCCCAAACAGCACATACATGATAATGGAAATATATGGAAGAGAGCATTTGAATTACCAGCTTGGTTTTAATGTATTGAACCAAAGAAGTTGCTTGGTGGAAACTAGTTATTTCTTACTTTGAGAGCGTGCACACACACAGAGTGAGCTGCAGATCAGTGTGAACCTCAATGCTAAATTAAAACACGTCGCACAGCTCTTCTCCAGCACACCATGCCGGTCACCACCCTGATGAAGGCAAGACAGCGAAAACCTTTGGTGAATAAAGCGTGGTGTACTGGAGAAGAGTTTTAATGTTGATGGAAAGTAGCTATTTAACATTTAAGAAAATCCTCAAGGGCATAATGTCTTTTTATATAGTGTTTTGCCAATTAGCTCCCTAGTTACCACAAGAACAATAGCAACCAATTGGATTTTTGACAGTTAGCCAAGCTTTAGGGAATTTCCTGTGTAGGAGGAAGATTCATCAGTGCATCCTGCTGATGTTGATACTTGCACTGTCTAAAGCGGTTAAGTCAAACAAGCAGAAGTGTTCAGGAAGTGTAACAGATGTTAGGAAGTGTGAGAAAAAAACAAAAATTAAGCCAGAAGAACAGCTTACTGGATAGTCTATGCTTTTATGGACATTTGATGGTTGTAATTAGTAATGGGCAAAGCTGCAGTGCATATACAGAACCTGTAGTCCCTAACTTGCCATCTTGTGACTCAAAACCAGTGTCAAATAATCCTGAAAATTCCTGAACACCCAACCTGGTGTCAGTAACTTTGGGAAATTTACCTAGGGTAGATGCCGCTGACCATGTCCTGAGCCAAGAGATCGGAGGCTACGTGGCTCGGCCCGGCAGCTTTCGACAAGAGCAGTACGACCAGTCCCCTCATCTGAAGGTTGTTCCTGCTGTCGTAGACAAAGCCCCTGCAAAGAAACACCATCAGTAGATTCAAATACACATAGACAAATATTAAAAGCTTGTAATTTATTCAGCTGTATACTTTAAGTAATAAGGATACATGGTCCAATAGCTCCGTAGGAGAAACTTTTTATTCGTATTCCTTGACAATAAAAGCATACACACTATACTATAGTGGCAAGCAGCAAAGGATTTTAATGGAGCAACATGTAGTATTTATGTTTTCTAACATCTTAACCTTCACGCTGCAGCTGTGAAGAGCCTGATTCCAGTTACACCTGCTCCCACTGCCACACTCACTCTGTTTTAATGAGCAATGTTTAAGAACCAGTAAACAGCTTGAAAACAGCCAGTGTCCATAGTTGAAACGATGTAGTTTAAATAGTGGAAGGGAAATAATGTTGGCCAACACATTACTTCCAAAGTAACGCTACATCCACACTAATACATTTTGAAAACGATCTCCGTCCACACGTTTCAGAAATAATCCCCGTCCATACTACACGCCTGAAAATGCATATCACATGACCATTCACATAAACTGGGCATGCACATGCCGGTGTAAACAGGAAGCAGATTGTCTACTCTGCAGTTGGTTGCTTATAGTTGGAGTAAAATACTACGAACGAAGAACAGCAATGGAGAAAAGTAAGACCAGAGATTTCTCTGCTTGGACCGATGACCAGGTGGAACTGTTACTGAGAGTATGTGTTGTAAATCGTTATCCATGTTGAATTAACAGCTGGTAGTCAAGACTGATGTTTGTTTTCATCCTGACGAATCAGCAAAGGACACATCGTGGCTGATAAGACCCAATCAGGAAGTGAACGTGGGTGTCTGCGTCATCGTTTTAAAACGTCTCAGTTTCCGCCCGTCCTCACTAAAACATAATCCGGGAGTTTTCAGGCGAAAACGGGGTCAGCAGTGTTTTAAAAGGTCTCCGTTTTAAGGGTTATAAAACACTGGAGTAGTGTGGACGCTAGGTGTAAAAGTAGCAAAAGTTATGTGTTTTAAAACCAAAACGTATTAGTGTGGATGTAGCCTAGGACTCTTCCTCCTTTGTGCTGAAAAGCAGTCCCACTGGTTTCAAGAAAAATCCAATAAGGAGGTACTCAGTATACTGGAATAAACACTATACACTGGAAACTACGCTGATGAGAGCGGTGAGACTGAACCAAAACAGTAACGTTAGCGGGCGGCAAAACCAAAACAATGAAAAGACGCCGAAATGCTATGTAGAGCTGCATAGTCTGGTGATAATTATCTGAGAGTTCGTCACTATGAACGATCCCTTTCACATTACAATTAGTCATTTGAGCCATTGTTAATATAAGAATATTGATTATAGTAGCTTTAAAGGTGTTTGTATTACTTCTGTTTCCATGATCATGTTTGAAAGGAATATCAGGACGCAATGAGGAAAAAAGAAATTGCTAATTCAAAGCACAGGGGAATTTAAAACAGTAGCAGTTAGTCCTGCATATCGGTTTGATGCTATTTGATCTTTTCTAAATGGACTTCAGGTCATGGCAATTTATTATAGACCAGCTCCATTCTGTTGGAAAAAGACTGAAACAAAAAGACTACTGCAACCTGATGACACAATGTAAATTGTACTACAAAATCGTAAAGGATTGTTGAATTACCGAAATATTTACCGTGCATGGTAGAAAAAATAACAGGAGTATAATTGATCAGTTTTGCTGCAGGACTGTATATTTCTTTTGGGTGAGGAGGGGGGATACTCCCGCCCCACAGCCAACACCTTCTGACACATTCACAGAAACACACACACACATCCACACCACAAAGACACACACGGAGCCCAGTGGTGCTGCCTGCGTGGTGGGCAGATTAAATATCTTTTTACTCTCTCTGGGGAGCGGTTAGACAGAGCACCTCTAATCCTGTCCCTATGGGAGCCCCTTGTGCCATGAATCACGCTCTCGTTAGGGGCTCCGTGGCAGACAAGCGGCCACGCCCCCCTCCGCTTGATGCCCAGACACTGGCTTCACCAGCCCACCAAGCACCAAGCCCCCACCTCCACCCCCACCCTCTCTGACCCACCCCCTGCACCACAGGGGGAGGTGGAGGAACCCGAGACAGAGAGTGGATGTGAGAGATAAAGCATGAAGAGAGGGAGGGGACAGAGAGAGATGGAGGGAATGGAGGCCAGACAGGAGCGAGAAAAGATGACAGAAGAAATACATTAGTGATTCACAGTGTTCTGGTACTGAAAGGAAAAAAAAACACATACCCTGAAGCTTTGTTCCTTCCCAAAAACACATAAAACACCTCACGCTGCTTTTCCAAAAAAATTTACGATACATCTGACATTATGTAGGGGCTGTCTTTCATCACAGCTCATGCGATTTATTTATGGTCACTCTAAATTTTTACTCAGTTGGAAAATAGGGACTAGCCCGGCAGCACTGATGAACGCAGAAGCATCGTCCCCTGAACAGAAAATGGCTAGAGAGCAAAAAACTGTGAAGCTGCTCTCCTCTTGGGGAGTCCAGGTATGCCAGTGGCCTGAGGGTGGCAGATGATTAATATTTATGTCACTATCCACACCAGCATACATCAATCAATCACAACCGCCCTCCTGCAAAGGGGTGGGGCACGGATGATGTGGAAAACGAGAGATAGTGAGGGCTACAGAGAGGGAGAGAGGGAGCGGAAAGAGAAATGGGTTGCTGTCATTTTAAAGGGTTGTGAACAGGTCACCACGCCTTCTGCTCCGCAGTTGCAGCGCAGGAATTCGAGAACTTTAGCCGGCGTGTGCAGGGGCTGGAATTAACGCATGCAAATGTATGACCTCACATGTGTGGTGTCATATTGATCCTCTGTCTGCCTTTTTTCCCCGCAAGTGCTGAAAGAATGAATGAATGTGCCCAATATACCTGCACTTTTCTTAATGGACAGAATTCTAAGCAATGAATCTGTGTCTAATGTGCATAGCAGATACCTTTATAATTTATGATCATGATAGGTTTAGAAAATCGCCCAACAGTTTCTTCCAATTTCCAGGATTCGATTCTCACAATTCCAAAAAGCCTGGAGTACAGCAGGTAGTTCTCTATGGTGTGGGAATGTGCTTCTTGCCTTGAAAATGTTTGCAAAGATCATGATGAAACATGAAGTTGGTTTTAAAGACCCCCAAAACACATTTTCTCATCAGCTTCTTACTGTGAGCGAAGGGATCCAACACAGTTTTCTGCAGAAGCTCAAACAGTTGAGAGATTTCTGTATTTGCACTCTTCTCACTGGTTTGAACTGGGCGGGGTTCAGTTGGAAAGGCGTGATGTCACATACTTCCATGCACCAATCAGGATGTAACAACATTTTAAACAGATTCAATTTAATCAGAGAGTCGTGGAGGGCGTTTGCTTCTGTTAGCAGACCGCTGTCAATCAAATCTGATCGGACAACACCCACAGAGTCCTGATGAAGCAGATTAGCTGATTTTTTTGGAATGGTAACTCTTCATGTATAACAATTAAAAGGTGCTCTGTGGAAATGTCTTGCAAACAAACACAAGTTTGGTTTTTATTTAGTATTACTCACCAAAATGCATTGTGTGTCCACAACAAATATGTTGAATGCATTTTCTTCCTCATAAAACATCTGCAAAATATTTGAAATCCTGCACTGTTTACATCCATTCTTCCCTGTCATTTGCTGATGCGTTGATGCGTTTCTTGGCGCATTGTCCCCCTGTCAATCAGTGAAATTAAGTGAAACCGTTGGAAGAAATGTGTATCGCATCATCTGCGTGCACATGCCTGTGATCCTTCCTGCATGTGCACAATACAAACAAAACGGGGACCTACTCATAAAAACATGGCTCCATAGTGCTACTAGTGGTCAAAAACTCCACAGAGTACCTTTAAGGATGGAAGTTTTTTATTTCCCCCAAAACTTAATTGTTGCTTATTTAATCATAAATATTTAATGTTTCAGATTTGAATCCAGTTTTCTGGGGCTTTAAAGCTGGAGTGCGGAACTTTTGTCTCCTCCTTCTGGCCGTGAGAGTAATTACACAAACACTGTCGATGTGCTCATGACGTCTGCCTACAGGGGAGCTCGCTCACATTTCCACAGTTCCAAGACAATAATCCATTATTTAGGTAGAGTAAATGTAATAGCTACATAGCCTACTCCAAATATTTTACAAAGACCAACCTGTCCAAGAGCAGTAACACCACGTCCTGTCTGCCCTCAGTCCCTGCTCTTCTTTCAGACTCTCCAACGAGGAAAAGCTCCACCAATGGTTATCTGTGTTCGTCCTCATCTTTTTTTGACTGTAATCCTTCCTCTGAACGCTGAGTTTCTTTTTTATCTGGAGCATCAGAAACTTTTCTTGGACGCTTCTTAGGTTTTTCCTCCATACTCCTGGTTGCTGTAGCCTACTCCATCACTCCCCCCTTCAGCTCTGGCAAATTAGAGCCATGTAGAGAGAACTATCTGAAGTCTACGTCAATCACGTGACAATCAAGCAGTTTGAACTTCCGTTGACACGACTCTCTCTCCACATGGCTCTGGTTTTACTACCGGTACACCAGCGCGGGAATGTCACCACAGACACCAGATTTAAAGACTCCGGTATACTGCGAAATACAGAGAGATTTACCTGCCGGTGATAGACTTAATCAGCATTGTGTGAACTCGTCTGGCAAGGGCTTGAATGTAACCAACATTCATTTATATGTAAAAGTCCCACACTCAAGTTTTAAATCAGAAAGTTGATGGTGAAGCAAGAAGACACATTGTTTCTGTAAAGATATGTCAAGACTACCATTGGCAACAATTACTTACAATATCTCAAACCTAGTAATTAGTGTTGTAAGTGCTTCTGTCTCCTCAGCAAATATGTCTTGGACTTGGTCAGGTCTCAAATCAAAGCACAAGAGTATTTTCATGTCTTAAAACATGCCCGCAGACTGGAGAGGATCTTGAATTTCAATATTCATTCATGTCCACACCTTAGCAGAAATATGCAGGCTGGCCCATTTAAACTAATGTTAATGGTCATCGTATTGATCAAGATATCGAAGATCAAGCTTGAGGTTGCAAAAAAAAGGTGAGAAAACGAAGTAATAAGGAAGGAAATACTAGTCTAAGTCAAACTCTCAAGGACTGTCCTTAAAGCAAGTAAAGTTTCTTCTCCTGGGCTGCAGTCCCCTCGCTGTAACTCCAGACTTTGGGGCAAAGTTAGCTGAGCTGCAGTTTTTTGAGAATGAAAGGAAAGGAAAAACCGAAACCCAATGCCACGAGGGTCTGCCTGTCTGCTATTGTGGATATTTTTATCTGCTGCGAGTCTAAGGCGGAGACACAGTGGGAAATACGAACCAGCCAACCCAAGCTGACAGTGAGGAGTCAGACTGTCAAGAGGTCTGCCCCCCCCCACCCCATCCCACCCTCACCACCCCCACCCCCCTGCTACAACACCCAAATGGATTGTCATATCAGATTTAGGTGTATAGGTTATTACACCCTTGGGCTCCTGTTTCCAACACACCCGTCTGCATGGCGGGATTGAGTTTGAGGACTCTCTCTTCTCGTTCTCTTTCCTTGGTTCTGTAAGTTCCTGGTTTCTTTGATAAAACATAAGAAAGCTCAGGCAACTCCTATGATAAAGGGATGGGATAATATTTGGAAGATGTGACCTGTTCTAGCTCCTCCTTCATAAATACACAATTGAGGCTTTGCAGTTGCATCACAAATCGGCTCTATTGGCTTTGTGCAAACATACTGGATATAAAAAATAGATGCCTGGTATGGCCATAGGTCTGTTTAGGAACATCTTATCTAGTCAATTTATACCCAAAAAGAGGGGACTGTGACAGTAAACTTCTTTTGCCCTCATCTGGAGAAATTAATGTACAATACTTCCCTTATCCCGATATTTACTTCAGAGATAAAAAACAGGATTTATTGACCAAACTGGGAATGCTGGTAAGCATTAAGAGTTGCACTTGTATAGTTTAAGCATAGTCATGCCTCTTTGGTCAATCCTTCTCTGAAAATGAAGCATTCATGCAAGGACAAACCAATTCATGACTTTGCTTCTGCTCCCTTTATGTAAAGTTTCCACATAGACCAAATTCAGTGCAAAAGGTTCCGCAATTTCTCCTACAATTTCAGCAATAGGCTAGTGGCCCCACTCTCCTTGTTCGTATGTATTTAGTCTGATTGACATACTGAAAATTGTTTGTTGAATTTTTATCACTTTTACTACGTTTTCATCTAGAGGGAGTTGTTCATTGCATCAGTGCTTGTTGCTCCGGCACACGTTTCTTGCCACCTTTTTCTAGTAAGCTTGTTGCTTACTGAAGTGGTTACAGTTGATATAATGTGATATGTTGCTTGAGGTTGCTTGAGTTTTCTACGAGTGGGTCACCATTTTGTTTGTCTCGTGCACACGCACAAGGACGCACATGCATGCAGGTGACATGGTCACACACTCCTGTCAATGGTTCCACATTATTCCACTGATCAACAGGTGGTGGTAACATGCCAAGATAGGCAGCAATGTGCCAGCAAAGGCAGGGAAGAAGAAGACTGCAAGCTAGTAAACATGATGGACATGGGCGCCTAGTTATAGTTAAAAGTGGGGGTGCAAGATTATTGACAGGCAAGGGGAGGTAAGGCAGGAAAATGAGACTGCGCTCTCCGGGGAAAATATTACGCCAAACTCCCTTTAAGAAATATGACATATTAACAATTCCTTGTCCATAAAAACACATAACTCTAGAAGCACAAGATAAAGGGCGTCATATGTCAACAGGCTTATTGTCAATTCGGCATCAACATAATCCATAAAGATAAAGTGTATTTCTGTACAAACTTTACATTTTGGATTTTGTCGCCTCAACTCGCTACCAGCCTCCGTTGGTTAGCTGCGCTATTTTAGTGGGAGTCGACCGTGGGAATGAGAGGGGAACCATTTCAAAAATTAAGATTTCTCACTAAAATAAGTGCTGGTTGGTAGATCAGATTCACACTGAATTAAAGACTGACTCATAAAACTTTTAATTACCGTCTACCATGTGTGTGTGACGGTATTTGAGGAGTTTTTCAGGACGTTACCAAAGCAACTACCCGGTTTGTTGCTTCCTGCTGCTGGAGAGAGTGTACTTACCTTTTGATAATATTAAACATGTTTGATTTTATCGGAACGTCAAGATGAAGAAAAGACAGCTCAGACTGAGTTTTATGACCACCTTACAGATGACTGATTGCGGAACATTTTGTTTTCTTTTGTGGCAAACTTGTATGATCAAAAAGTGGGGATGCAAAAGCACACATTTGCTCCCCAAAGTCTAATAGTGGGGGTGCAGCTGCTCTGCTTGCTCCATTGTTCAGGCGCCTATGATGATGATGTAAACAATTCTGGATTTTAAATACTTAAAAAATCAGCTTTGAGAATGTTTCAAGAACAGAGATATGCATACAACACATTTGTTATAGCTCAGGGATACGCACAATGTGTTTTGCTGAGAAACACTGAATATTACCACAACTTTTGCTTGTTTACAAGAAAACTCCACAGGGCCCCTTAAATAGTTTATATGGGATTGAAACTTACTTTTTCCTAACATCCAATAGTCAGATGTTGAATGTATATGATTACTGTTGGACAGACGCAGGGTATTGGATGGCACATCAGTCTATGAAATCAAATGCAAATGAAAAGAGAACCAGACAGCAGCTGGCTTTACAAATCTGGTGCATTCAGTTGGGATCAAAACTGCCTTTCTTCTAGCATACTTGCATTTTGCGTATCCCCTTTGAAGGAAAGACACCAAATGCTTTCAAATCCCTTGACTCTGTCTGTTCTGAAGTAACTGCATCCATCCAAACTGACAAGTTTGTCAAATCAGTGAAGTGCTTCATCAGTCTAGTGCGAGTGGGGAAGTCAGAGCTAAGGAAACAGTAATCTTTGATTAGCACTACGAGGATATATAGTAGGAGTAAATGTTTTTATCTCTCTGAACTCAGTAGCACTACTACCTCAACTCCATTATATTCCAGATGCTGTCTAAGAGGGCTGTTATGAAATGATGAATTCCCATGAGCATAGTTCCAACGGTAAAATATCATAATTTTTGTTAGACATATAAAATAATAGCTGTTTGTGAGTCACATGTGTGGCTGTGAGGAAACAAACAGGATCTGAGCTATGTTCCACCTTGTCTGATAAAGATGATAAAGGCGTTGTCTGTTTTCTGGGTTTCAGTCTGACTTTTTTACTGTGCTAACATGACAAAACCACACTTCATCAAAAGTGTGCAAAACTCCCCTCAGCAACATGCTCCTCGGCATATACACACCCAATAAAACGTGGAGTATAATGCATAGACTCATTTTTAGATGGTTATCAGAAAAATAATACACACAATATAGCCTAGCATCTGATAGCTATCATAAGAGACGCCAATCACTGATAATGGCTGGTGCTTGACTGAAAAAAAACCCTTTATTGATTACAAACATTGTTGTTTACCCACATGCCTATGGAATTATGAAAGGGGACACTGTGAATGCATCTGCAGGTGGGGTCAAGTGTGTTTATGTTTGTGTGTGGGTCTTAAATATCAACCCACAATGAAATGAGTGCTGCCAAATGGCCTGCTGGGTTTCATTTTGAAGTTCGACTTGTATTTGTTTTTTAATAAAACAGTGGCTAGTCAGTGATTTGAATGTATTCATCAGTGCAAAATTCTCACAAGTTAAAATGATGACTGCGTGAGAGGCACACACTAGAGTTGAAATCTCCCTCCAGGCACAGAAGTGATATTAACGGAGAAGAAAGGCTGTAATTTTATTTGAACTAATGGCCGGTTGGTGATTATATTCATGCCGAAACAGAGAGATTTAAATAATAACACGAGTCCTCTTTTAAAAGTTTACTATCTATCTTTGAAGCTTTGCTGACAGACAGAGTCGAGTTATTTTGCCAGATTTTTTAATATAGTTTGGTTTGGCGTTTACTCCATGGAGGAGAGAGCCCTAAATCGGAGCTCAGAAGAAACCAGAATCATTTCAGCAGCGTTACCTTGCAGTGTTGAGTAAAGGGTGTTGAGTCCCGACCAGCTTCCTGACGTGCATGGCAACATTACTGAATTCATCACTGAGCAGGCAGCGGAGACTCATGAAGGAGGTTGGATATCCGACGATCTTCTCTGCATCGGAGACCACTTTACTCCAGTTTGAAGGTCCTGGGTTGGAGAACAGACTCAGCGTCCTCTGTCCCCGGCTGGACAAAGCCTTGCAAGACAGTCGCGACCATAAAGGTGGAAGCATTTTCTCTCTGACTGTAATGTTTTTTTCTAGTTTGCGACAGCTGCTTAAAATGTCATTCAGGTACTTGCCACCATCTTTAAATTTAATCACCAGATTCAACCGCTAACTTTGTGACATGTTCTTAAACAGTGCCACATTTATATTATTTATAAAAACGTATTATTTGCTATCCTAACAGATCTAACATACTGTGTTACTATGAGAATAACTAGCTATGTTTCACAACACACGACCTGACACTGCGAGCCGCCATCTTTAAACACGTAATACGTTACGTCGTAAAACGTAACGACGGCTGTTGGCAAATTCCGATACGCCCCGTTCTGAGGAGAGCACTTCCAGCTAAACTCCATTAGAAAATCAGACAGTTTTGCATTGCCTTATTTTTTGACAAAGCTTTACACTGACAGAACATGACATGAGACATTTAAACATTTTTAGTTTGCAGTGCTTCATTATCATCTTCATTAAGTATAAGATTTACAGGCGTCGCTTTTGAGTAGTCAAATGTAAACTTTTACAGTTAGTTCACACCTGTCGTCACTGTCCACCACTGAGAACGATGGCACCATAGATATAAAACAGTTTTGTTTTATATCTATGGATGGCACAATGTGAATGTGGAAATACCAAGCCTGTCAATTATTGTTCTTTTAGAAGTATTTCCATTTGTGAAGCCATAAAAACATTCTCTCACCACAACAACCTCGTGCCACCCACAGGGGCCATGCCAGTCCAGTACCTGGTACCTGGTACTGTAACTCCCTCAAATCTTTACTACTAAGTTCAGTTAGATGGGTATTATGAACATATTTGAAGTGTTTTATATGTTTTCTGGGTAAAACTGGTAGTATGAACCAGTAAACAAGAGTATAATTTTTATGTTTGAATCTATTTAAAACCTCCAAATGTGTAAAATCGGTAATCACTAAATTCTTTGTGACAGTCAAAATAATGTGTTGATTGCCTATACCTTTTGGGGCTGACATAAAGACTGTTTCTTGAATTGTTAGTATACATAATACATGAAGATATAGGCCCAATAATCTGAAGATTAGCTAAATGTAAACTGATAAAATGTTGATTTACCTTCAGCATAGACTTTCCAGGAGGGGGCTGAAAGTTTATACCAAGTCGTGCCAGCGGTCTTACACAGCATCTATGGTTAAGTAACGTGAGGGCCCATCTGCTTTCCATTTGCTATGGATGTTTTTTCACATTTGCAAAGCTGCTGAATGAGGGCAGCACCGACCTGTGATTTGATGCATTAGTAATGTTTGATCATTATAGAACATAATATGATTTTCTTCAGTTAACGTGTTACTGCAGGAGACCCCTTAATGTAATGTTAATGTTTTATTCTGATATCTATCTTCTTCTTTCTTTCTTTTTTGGGATAGATTAAGAGCTAGTGCTGCCTCATAGTTTGTTTTTCATTTAATTGACACTGAAACGTCAGACACATTTTGTCACTGCTTTTGTCAAATAATTGTAAAGTACAGGGACAGCTGCATGTTTCATATTAAGTCAGATTACTGTGAATCAAGAACATGCTTAGTGAGATTTTACGCCAATGTAGAAACACTTTTGTTCTAGTTCTTCTTAGTTCATGTAATACAATCTTTGTGACAATATGACAGTTCCACAGTATGATAGGGAAATACCCCGGCAGCATTAGATTTAACAATGCTTTCATTGAATCCCATTCCATCTGCTTATTACTGGACTGGAGAGAAAGTCTGTCAAGGACAGCTCACATAACATGGAGCTGCAGTCTCCTTTGCTGAATAGACTTACAAAGCAAACACATAATGTTTATCTATGTATTATATGCTAAGGGAAAAGTGTATTTTAACTTGTTATTGATTCATCCGTTTTCAGCATCATACTGTTGTAACGGGGGCAATAGCAAAACAGTATTTAACAGTTTAACAGTTTAGTTATAGCAAATATTGCATCAAAATGCTACTGAGTCATTCAGATTACGCGTTTTATTTTGTTCACATATTCTTATTCACACTGCATTTCAGTGAATAGTAGCCACCTGCATTACAGCACAGTGTATCATCAGAAGCATTACAGTTACATTACACTAAACCAAACTGCTGTAGCTGGAGGAGCAGCTGAAGGAAGGAGTCTTGTGATGCAGGTGAGCTGCTGGTTTGCATGGCATGATAAGAGCAGCACTGTAACACACAAGTCATCTCACCCTGACCCTGCATCACGGTTCACAGCTCCTGTTCCTGCTGATTTTCCAGCTCAAATGGGTGTCACAAAGCCATGAGCAGCATCCCCCCCGGCACTCTCAGTGGCTTTCCACTTGCCAACTCATTGTAATTCCAGCTAAAGTCAGAGGACAGCATGTAGCACACAGTTGAAACAGGTAAATTAATGCCTGAAGCAAAAAATCATTTATAAAAAGGGATCTGGATCTGTTTCATATGCCAGTAATGACCCTATTTTGCATTAACTGAGTGGCCCCTGTGACACTGTCACAACAGTGTCGAAACATGTAATTTCAACCTTTTTAATGAGCTCTGCAAGAGCAACAGCAAGTTAAGACAACCATACAAAAACATATATACATATATCTGAATGTCAAGTCAATTTTATGTATATAACCCACTATCACAAATAACAAATTTGCCTCAAGGGGCTTTACAATCTGTACAGCATACGACACTCTCAGTCCTTAGACCCTCAATTTGGATGAGGAAAAACTCAAAACACCTTTAACAGGGAAAAAATGGAAGAAATCTCAGGAATAGCATCAGAGGAGGGATCCCTCTACTAGAATGGACAGACAGGAAATGGATGTCGTGTGTACAAAATAGACCAACATCGTAAAATTACAGTATGGACACTCAGGATGACAAAATTACAGATAGATTGTAGACATACAGTATAGGATGTTGAGCAACTTCAGGTGTCGCCAAATAGGCCCCCATGGAGACCTGGAAAGTGTGTGTGTAAGCACATGTACACTGTATACTGTATGTGTGTGAATGTATATGTGCATATGTTGTGTATATTATGAGTATATATAGACCTTTTTCACAGCAGACGTTTTGACTTGTCATAGCAGGAAAAGCACAGGTGAAACAAATTTTGTTAAGGATGGCTCAGTTCCATTAAGTGTGCACGATACCAGGACCCTGGAACTAGCTCACCTAAGTGGACTGCCGTCGTTTTTAATATTATCAATTACACCTGTGCTTTTCTGGAATGTCTGCTGTGAAAAGGGTCTATAGCATGCATCTGTATGTTTTCCATGTGAGATGTGCAGGCTGTGAAAACAAATGCCCCCCCTGGTACAAATAAAGACTATTTATCTGAATTACCTGCTATCATTGGAACAAATGTTTAAAATAGAACGGACAGTTGACTGTTATGGTACAACTCCTGTTTTTGTCTTTAAACTGGAGATATTTGGGAATGTGTTGAAAGTAACAAATTACAATATTGCCTCAAGGCTCACAGTGTGATGTCTTGGGTTTGAATCTGGCATATTTGAGACCTTTGTTTCATCTTTGTCCTCCTTGTCTCAATGACAATAATGATACAACTGAACTATGGGATCCCTGCAGACGTGTTTAATTAGGATAAATGTTGAAAACCAATACAAGTATGGTACCAAAATAAAGAAGTGAGACACCTGTATGGCTCATGTGCGCCGTGCACGTTGTTACCTGAGGGAACAACCCGATGGAAACAACACTGAGGAAGAAGAAGCAACACTCTGAAGGCGAAATGAAAACTTTATTTTAAGCATGATGTTTCAGTCTTTACAAAATCAACTAGCCTTACAAGTTTCCTTTGGCCTTGAGAGAGTGTTGTGAGAGAGTGTTGAACCTTTCCCCTCGCTATGATGCAGGATTTATTTTAGGCTGCACTTCTATCCTGATTGCGCACACACATTTTCTTTTTGCTCAGGTGAGAAAACTGACATCATCGCGGACATGCTCCAGATGCTTCTGACTTTCCACTATAATGTTTCTCTTTGCAAGACAAACAAAACCATGGCTTTAATCCCTGCAACATCCACTGACCTACTGATGTGTCCTCGAGCAAGGCACTACACTAACTACACCTGCACAGCTGCTCGGGTTAACACTCTTGCTGCACATGCTACTAAACGCACATGCACTTCCAGACTTGACTTGTGCTTTGAGTTTGTGGTGTTAAATGACTGGAGCAGTGAAGTCTGTAACTGATAGAGAGACCAAATTTCGTTATTGAGCAACACCAGTAGGTTGTAAGACTCCCCCCGAAGAACAATGTGAGACTGGGTGACTGTGTGTGGGCACCTGTTTGCTGCTTGCAGACTGTCACCATGAGGGAGCAGCGCTAAGTGGATGTGACTGCTCTGATTGCACTCCATGGGAAAGCGAGAAGAAATAGCCTACCTCTGATCATCAACGCGTCATATAATGTTTCAGCGGACGCCCCTCCCCCTGTCTCGTTTTTTCCCCTCACTCAACCTCTCCTTTGACTCACAGAGGCAGCTCACCACTGGCGCACGGACCGTGGACGATACGGGCAGAAGATGGCTGACTTAGCCGGGCACCGCAAGCCCTCGGCGGCATCACCAGCGTCACTCGGGCCGCTGAAAAGCTGCAAGACATCCGCCGTCTGGCGATTGTAAACAGCTGCCGCTGCCTCTCTCACCCCCTCCTCTCCCCTCCTCACCGCAAATATTGACAGAAGTATCACAGAGAAAACATGGCAGAGATGGAAAAAGAGGGCAGACCTCCGGAAAATAAAAGAAGCCGAAAACCAGCTCACCCGGTGAAAAGGGAAATAAATGAAGAGATGAAGGTAAAAAGGGGTCTGTGCCCAGTTGCATGTGATTACGCGTGGAAACAGTGGTTGTGAGGAGCATGCATGTTTGTTCAAGCACTAACCAGTGTCCTCAGTGAAAATATACGATACACTCAAGTGCAATTAGCTGCATTATAGTCAAACTTTGATTTATGATTAGTTTTTTTTTGCCAAGTTCTATTGTCATATATCCACGCTGAATGCCAGCCTAAGCAGCGCACCCTGCCAATATACCGCCTTGCACAATGGATGCGGCACCCATTCACTGCTACTGTTCTACTAGTAAGTTTTGAATCAGCGAAGAATACGGTGTACGTTCCTGTCGCTTCATGTCATAATTTCGCCGTTTGTGTACCCTGCCTTTCATGGCTTGCCCAGAGTTAATGGAAAACCCAGTGCGTCAGTGAAGGCGTCAACAGTGCCTCTACTATTACTATTAATACTGTTACACTACGGCGCAACGGAGAGCAGCCAATGTGCATAATTAGTATAAATCAATGGGGGAACACTCGCCTATCCATGCTTTTGCGGGTCCATGTCGACTGCGTGGGCTTGCCTCTGAATCGAGGTGTGTGTTTGTGTTTATGTGTGTGTGTGTGTGTGTGTTGCCCGGCTGCCCAGAGGCGTGTGATCCAGATGTGCGTCTGTGAGCTTTACGCACTCGACAAGAGCACATTGTCTGTTCGGCCTGCGTGATTCTTCCTAAATATTCACCCACACGTTGTTTCTATTCGTGTTTTTTTCCTGCTCGGTGCACATTGGGATATTTGAGCCCTGAGCTCCTTGCGGTTCGCTGTGGAGAAAGAAAGTGTCCCTGGCATTTGTGTGTGTGAGGCAGGCTGTGTCCGCTTTGTCTCCATCTCTTCATTGTTTGTACACATTTGGCTGGAGACGCGTACGCACTCAGTGTTTTTTGCTTTTATGTGTGGATATGCAGGTGATTACACCGAGGGTAATTGTGATTTTAGGCTGTCAGAGGAGGTTGCTGGCTTTGAGCGAGTCCCGAAACAACCCTGGAATAAAGGCTTTTTGTGTTTAGACCTATCCAAAATACCAGCCGCGTTCACGTGTCACCGCTTCTTCTCTGTTACTGTAAAAAAAAGAAGAGATAATGTTCGTTTTATTGATGACAATCTAGATGCTTTGTTGGTGAGCTCAGCTGCTAAATATGCATTTATCATTACCAGTGAGCAATAAGGAACAGGTAGTAAACTACAATAATATTGCATGATAATGTAGCCTATTAAAATCTATTTTTTAGCAGTGTAATCAACAGTACTGTATTTTAGGTATTTTCCTTGTGTGTTCCACTTAGTTGGATGAACAGATGCATTCCTTTTCAGAGTTGTCCTCACTTGTTACCTAAAAAATGCTAGAGAAAGGAGGGATTTCTTTCAATAACATGATTTTAACTGCTTGTTAAACTGGATACATTTTCTTGATAAAATTCAAAGTATTTGTCATGGTCTTCAGTTTGCGAAGGGATACAGCTAACCCATCCTCCTGCTGTCTGGTCCTGATGACAGAAGGGAGGGATGCATGGTGGTGGTGGGGTGTCAGCCAGGGTCTGTCCATGGAGAAATATCCTTATTTCTTATCAGGGGAGCACTTGAGGTAGTCTCAGTGGAGCATTTAGAGTGGAAGAAATCTTTATGAGCATCATTATAGGCACACTGAAGTGTTGCCTTGCCACATTTGAGCACAAGTCCAGGTTTTATTTGGTCATTTTTATCATTACAACAGGGAGAGCAAATATGACCATAAATCTATTCTGACTCACTGTGAAAAAAAATCAAATCAAATCATCCTCTTATAATTTATCAGATTGACCAAGTAATTATATGATTCCAGCAATCAGTCAAAAATGATGTTTTATTTGCAGGTCTGTAAGTTTTGCTGTTAGAGATGATAGATGCTGTGACGCGGGTCATCATTCAGGGTTCAGTGGATTGACATCTCTCACAATATGTTTTGGAGGGCAGACGTGTCAATTAAACATCTCATCTGATGGAAGCAGCTTAATTTGTCATTTGATTTGTAAGTGCAGCGTAGCAACTGTAATCAGTAAGACTGTGGATCTGAGTTGTGAATTTGAAGATGTACCTGACCAAATAAAAATGACAGCGGCTTGTGATTTTTTTGTAGATATGTCAATACAAAATACAGCAGATGTAGTGTTGTGTTGTTGGTGTGCGCATAGGGAAAAACCCATGACAACTCCAGTATTTCCATCCACACCAGAGGAAGCTACTGAATGGAGCAGCAGATGTGGTTAAGGTGTCAAAACACTTTCAAAGGCTAAACAAGTTCGATTGTAGCTCATTACGCAACCTTGAATTTCATCTCCTATTGCACGCGCGCACACACACACACACATTCACACGCAGAAGCGGCTGTCCACAAATTCAGTGGAGGTAGGGAACTAGAAAATAGCTGCAGCCTCTTTTTCAATCTCGTCATTGTTATTGTGACATTATGGGAGCTAATAGGTGGAATCATGACGTCTTTGGTATGATATAACATGAGGTTATGAGAGTATTACACCTGGATACAAGTCAAACTGTAAACCCAGACCCAGCACTACGACCTGCAGAGTTATGATTAATTAACAGTCTGCCATGGTTGCATGACGATAGCCTCCCCCAGAGCAGCCAGTAAGTGAAGTTGAATGTATTGATTTTCTGTAGAAAACTCTCAGATTCTTCTATTCCAAGTGTTCAGAACAAAAACACCCGGTTTGTTCCTTACTCTCATCTTCAATATTTCAGACCAAAGCCGGAGGAAAACACACACACACACTCACAGACACACAATGCGCCCTTGTGAGGGATCATACTCCTCTGAAAAACCAAACAGTCTGACAGTGTTTCCTTCATCTGGCTGCTTAATGTGTGCCACGGTAAAATAAACCCCGGTGAGTAATCAAGGAGAAGGAGGAGTGGGCATGGAGGGGATCTGAGAGGCTGGAGAGTGGGGTAAGAAACAGTGGAGAAAGGAATGTATACAGCGCTGGGCTGGCTAAGCTGTAAAAACTGTAACCTGAGTGTCTCTGCTGGATCAGATATCAAGGAAAGTAGAGGGAAATGAAAGCAGAGGAGAGGGAGAGGCAGAGGAGGAGAGAGGGAGCAGGGGAGTGGAAAAGTGGAGATGGAGGAGGAGGAGGAGGAGGAGGCAAAGGGAAACTTGGCGTGTGGATTCGGGAATGTTATCACGGTGTACAGTGACCTGCTCTGGTTTCTACCCGCAAGGGATCCAATTCCCACCACCATCATTACCACAAGCCCTACTGGCCATGACTGGGTCTTACTGGAGGGAAACAAGGGGGAAGACTGTGGAGAAGCAGGATTTGAAATGTATTTTTTATCATTATCTGCTGCTGAATATGTGGCAGAGAAGTGCCAGCTTGTGAATCATGTCTGTACTGAAAGTATCATGAGTACATCACTAATTATCCTGCAAAGGCTCTGTAAAAGCACCGTCTTGAAACTGAATTTCTGGCTGATGCGAAAGAGGACAAAGTGGGTATTTTCCTGCTGATGGTTTCTTCTTCTTGACAGTGTAGATAAATACACCAAAATATCATCAGCATATCAGAGGTCTAAACCACAACAAAGGCATCAGTAGAGACAGGGCGATTTAAAAGCTGCGGGCCTTAGTGGTACACAGTAATCATAATAGATTATACACTGTATGTACATTGAGATGCCCATTTATAAGGTACACCAAACTAGTGCAATCCATTACTGACATATGGGGGTGGCTGAAATGTTAGAAAAGCCTTTCAACATATTACGATAAAATTCAACAGCACCAGCGTTCAAAGAGACCACGAAGGTGACTCAAAACCTCTCTGACATAGCGTCAACCAAATATGAAGAGCTTCTTAAATGTAGGATTCATTACAATCCTGAAGTATTATATAATGATAATTAAGCTTCAATCATTTGGATTCAGAGGAATAATCAGATTCCTTAACATGGTCCAGAGTTATGTGTAAAGTTATGACAAAAATGAATAATATAGGAGTGTTTGGCACGTTAGTTTATGAATTTGCCAAAGGAAAAAAAAAGAAAAGAAATTGTCAAGTTGTGTTTAAAACATACCAACTAATGGTTACACAAAACATCTCATATATATATATATATATATATATATATGGTCACGTCAGCAGGTACAACAATATTAGGAGTACATTACTAGTGGACATTTGTTTTAAAAATATCTATCCATTCATTCATCACTTATCCTGTGCAGCGTCACAGGGATTTTAAACAGGAGTATGTCATTTTGGTTAAACAGTGGCCACTGTTGCCAGAAGATACATTTGCAGGATAATGATAAATGCTAATATGTAGTGTAACAGTAGCACAAGTGAAGTCAGCAAACTCACTCGGTAATGTAAGTTACACTGCAATTTCTATCTAAAGTTAGCTAACATTAGCCACCATAAGCTACTGGTCATACCAGTCCAAGTAAGGCTGTAGCAGCAGAACCCCTGAGTCTATTGAGTTAAGCAAGGGTGAGTTTTATTGCTTATGAAGTCAACTCTCATTTGCAAGAGGAAGAGTGTGTTATTTCTTCTGTCAAAAGTTACATAGTCTCACTTTAAAAACAGCATTTTATAATGTCTTAGGCCATTTCTTGACTTTTTGCAATGACTGACCCACTGATTAGCAAGCAGTGACTTCCTGCTGTCATTATTATTTGTGCAATTATATCGCTTCCATCGCTACTGCTTTGTTGACAAAACAAGACCACACGTGTGAAGCCTGTTGTGGCCCCTAAAGGCTGCAACATTTATTACACCCCACAGTATCAGTGGATGAACCAATATAGTGATGATATTCTTGGAGCCTTATCATCAATGGGGTTTATGTCAGAGGAAAGACCACGGTCTCATTGACATCTAAAGGGTTTATCCTCTTGGGGAAAAGGATGTGTTCAATACATTTCATAGATTCATATTTAATCTGATAGAGGCACTAGAGGAAAGCTCATAGAGTGTCCAAAATGCTTGGCAGCATTAATGAGCAAAGTTAACTTCATGGCTATTAGATTTGTATATTTATTGTGTACAAGTGGGTCACCAAAACACTTGATGGTGGCTGTAAACAAAAGGTCAGGGGGTCAACAACATAATTAGGAATCATCCTCTGAGGAACATGATCATTCATTACAAATGTCATGGAAATCTGTACAGTAGTTGTTAGGATACTGTTCTCTGGGCCAAAGTCTTGCACAGACAGATGGACGGACCAACTGAAGTCACCATCCCAGGGCCATGCATTTTAGCAAACGAACTTTTCTAACTTGATACATAAAAATCAAATCTCTTGGCAGCTTCAGTTCAAACATAAACTGCACCTCCAGTTGCCCTCTGTTCCATTAGAGGCTCTTTGAAGACTTTTGGATGAATAAAGCCGATAAAAAAGAGATTCTGCCTGTGTTAAACCAGATAAAAAGGCTATACATTCAGTGTAACATATAGACATCTGTAGCTGCCTCTGTGCCTCAAACGCCTCTTCCTCCCCAGCTCACCCAGAGACAAAGTTGGTGCCGCTGCTTTGATGAGCCGCCAACCAGGATTAGATTCCGCTCTTAATATTACTCCCACTTTCTCAAAGTAGTAGGGTGACACAGAGGACAGGCTGGTAGGAAGGAAAGGGAGACACAGAGAGATGCTGTGTTTTTGTCTTTGGGATGTGGTTATTTTACAGCTACATCCGTTTTACTCAGGAGTACATTCAGGTTGGGTTATGCTCCAACTCATTTGTTCAAAAGGAGGATTTTCTCCTTGAAGATTTTTTCTTCTCAAGGTTTCATCCTTGCAGTTGGGCTAATTGCCACAGTTGTGCTTGCCAATGTTTGCACTTTGAGTCTGTCAGAGCACTGTCACTTTTTGGTTGATTGTTAATTTACGCTGTTGCCCATAAACGCCACATACAGATTATTAGAAAACTTCTGGAGAAGTTTGTGCTTCTCAGTTTAGATATCATGCATTTTCTTTACCTAATAAATTTTAATTATTTTAAGAATCGTGTGGGACAGAAACCTCTCCCACAATGCAATGTGTGGAAGGTTTGGAAGCACCCTACGTGGGCCACTTGCATTCACACCTGTGGACTATTAACTGTATCCAGTTCATCTGACCTACATGTATGTGAAATTTGGAAGGAAACCCCGGAGAATGCAGAGAAAACATGCAAATACCAGACAGAAAGGACAGGAACTGAACTGCCCCAGACTTTAAATAAACACATTTATTTGCCATTTCAGTTAAAACTTAAGGTGGTGCAAAATGCCATGAAAACATGTTCACTGGGTGCAACCATGGGTGAAAACATGGTTGTGTATATAGCTGTCAGAGCCAAACTTTAGCTTTGCTCAGGAAATGGTACTAAATCTGACTTCCAGGAACCTTCAGGCGGAGTGAACATTGCTGTCACTCCTCATTGTTCAAGCAGAAGTGTCGTTACATCCACAAGCATGAGCTGTCCTCATTAACAGCCTTCACTGCTGTCACTACCATTTTTAAAAACCTCTTTGGCAAAAAAGATGAGATTCTAAGTGTTTGGATTAGATTTAAATTACTGTAAGTAATCACTGAAAAACCTTTCTTTGTTGGATGCCGACCTTGAAGTCTGGAGAGTTCCAGATGTTCACACACACATGTTTGCATGCTATGCACAGAAACGTTCCTGCAGATACAGTAGTTGCATGCATGGTGTTTTTCGTCCCAACAACATGGTGCTTTGACTTCACCTGTCACTGACCTGGACCGTGCCCTGCACCTTTGTGCCACGTCTACCCATTGACCATGCCACCACAGTGGTATTACATAACAGGCAGATCAATAACTCCTGTCATTCTTCATTTATAATGCCTTCCCAGCATTTAGACCAAGTCCTTCCACTAGGTGTGCAGGCAAACTTACTTCTGCACAGAATGGCAGAAACTATATGCTCTGTATGAACAAAGCAAAACGGAGGCAAAACTGATCCTAGAGAGGTGCTACTACTCTGAGATACAAATACAACACATCATGAATTTCTCTCTAAAATGCTTAGAAACAGAGTGAATATGCTGATGAAGCAGGAGAAAATCTGCCTCTGTCACTCCTATACTGTGCCACAGTGTCTCAAATATGCAAAGAGATACTTCTGCTTCAGTCTAAACAAGTGTGTGTGTGTGTGTGTGTGTGTGTTGGTGTGTGGGCTCACTTGCATCTCCCTTACTATAATACCACTGTAAGCAATATCCAAGCAGCGCTTTGTGTTGGTGCTCTGTTAATTGAATTTGAATCAAGTAATTGAGTCAGTCGACCAACCTGTTGTCTGCAGGCTGTGGACAGGCTCCATGCTGGGTGTCCACCAGGCCATGCTGTGTCAGCATGCACGATGAGCCATACTGTCTTTTCTTTTTTCTTTTTTTTTAGAGCTGCATAAGGTTTTTTTTTTGTGAAAAATACTCCAGAATACACCATACACTTTATTTGCTCAAATTAAATTCAGGTTTCAGATATGGTCACTTTGCCACCCACAGGAAATCGCGAATCAATACTTCAGACCTGCCTCCAGCAGTGAGTGAACACACTGCAGAGAAATCTGGACTCACCCAAGTTACAACTTTTCTCTGTCTCTCATCCTCTTCATATAAAACATCGTAGACCGGCCTGGTTGATAGAACTTGCTGTTTGCAATGTGCTGAAGTCACTTCACGCCAGGTTTTTCATACGTGTACTGTCAACGTGTGACGTTCCCCAGTGCACCTTTAAAGTTAATATGGATGTCTATAATTGTGCCGTGTCTTCCAACTTCCTTTCTGTCAAACCTGACATCCCTCTGAGATAGCAATTATTTTGATCATTTATTTGGGGCATTTCTTTTTTTATTACAGATGAACAGGCAACAGTTGAGGGTGATTCACTAACATCTATGCATCACCAAGAATCTGCAGTGAAGGCAGGAAGGAAATATTTGAGAGAGGAGAGGACAGGCCACAATCTGAATTTGCTTTTTGCACTTTCTCTCTCAGAAAGTAGCAATGGCTTGAAGATGACTTCAGACAACTGATGCGCATACTCTTTGCGGATGTGTGTGTCTATATTTTGCTGTTAAATTTAGATCAGCTAAGAATCTGATGTGCTGGGTGGCACTGAACCACTCCAACATCACTTCAGCTCTGACATATCGACAGGAGCTGTTTGTAATTGACATTTAACTGCTTGATGTAGTGATTGATGAGTGACGGCTGCTGCCATAATGAGATAATGTACAGAGTGAAGTGGGACTGGCTATAAAATAATGAACTGACCTGCGTCTTGTCAATTTGATCTGGAATAAGCCCACCAATGGCAAGACAAGGCAGGTCATCTCCGTGGCAACATACTGTACAGTGCATTGCTGCACGGTGAGTGTGTTTGTCCTTGCAAGCCTGTAATATGATTCTACAAGCTGCTGTTGTGCGCTAATTAACAGGCAGGTCCCATACCTAAAGCTAAATTAGTAAAAAACTAAGCTTGGCGTGTTTATCATTATAAGGAAAGATTTGAGAAATGTATTCAGCAGCAATATGTGAAAAGCATTACTTATAGCAACGAGGACCAGTGTTCCCTCTAAGCTGATAGTTACAGTAAGTGACCTGTGACTAATATTTTATCACACAGACCAAATAATTACAGCTGATTCATCCTCAGTCGCTGCTGTAGTTTGTTTTCCAAAAGAACATTTTCATCTATGTTTTAGAGTCAGATGATAGCTGAATTATTTACCATAGTTTAGGGTTCAGTGAATAGACGCTTCTGGGAATATTCCAGCTGAGAGGTGTATGGTGATAATGGGCTGTGTGCATTAGCAGGGTTATGGTTTTGTTTTGAGTACAGTGTTTATTGACTGTGTAGTGAGAGGCTGTTATGGAGGAAATACTTTTATGTTTCACCTGCATAAAGTTTTATTTATTTTTGCATACCTGCACTAACTATCTGCATAGCACTCTGCATTGCTGTGCTGCTGGAGAATGTTGGGACTTTACTGCCTTGCTCAAAGGAACTTGGGTGGCACTCTGTTATTTACTTGCTTAGTGACAGCTGTAATACTAATTTGACTATATTAGTTTGTACTGTGTTGTGATTGGTTGCTCACCACGATTGGGTAGTGTACTGAAATACACTCGTGTTATTAGTCTTGTAGTGTAAATACTTATTTAACTCTAAAACTTAACCAGTTAAATGTTGAAAACCGCTTACGGGAATCGTTCAACATTGTGGGAAGTACGCTTGCTTTCTTGCAGAGTCAGATGAGAACGTCGATGCTACTCTCATGTTTGTACGCTAAATATGAAGCTAAAGTCAGCAGGAAATTAGCTTAGCTTAGCATGAAGACTGGAAACAGGGGGAAACAGCACATACGGTACAGTAACAAGATATAACGTAGTGATTAGTGAGCTTTAACTTTAGCTTTTTTTTTACTTTTGGACAGAGCTAGCTTTTCCCCCAGCTTCCAGTCTTTAGCTTTACCTTTTTTATATATTTTTTTTTACTTTTGGACAGAGCCAGGCTAGCTGTTTCCCCCAGCTTCCAGTCTTTATGCTAAGCTAAGATAATCGCCTGCTGGCTGTAGCTTCATAATTAGGGTACAGATATGAGAGTGGTAAGATCAATGGCCTAATTGTGGGTCAGTCATTACAAACTTACAGTAAACAAAGGGAAAACTGTACTGTATGTTAAGGGATTTTAACATATTGTCGTTTAAGTTGGCTTCTGTTGGGGGTTATGGCCCACTGAGAATGAGATAACTAATACCATAAAACAAATAAATCTAAATCAATCATTATAAATAAATAGAATATCTCTTTCCCCACTAAACAATAGTATAGTATAGCTAAACAACAGCTCTGACACAAAAAATATGTGTAATCTTTGGCATGTTGTTGTTGGGTTCCTCAGGTTTGGGCCCCATAAATCTGTGGTCCCTCTGGCCCATTTAACCCCTGTGCCATTTCTGGCTGCAGAGACAACATTTTCAACCAATCAGATAAGCTGTAAGAAAGTGGAGGGAGTTTTTTTAAAAATATCTGTAAAAGCATTAAAAACTCACGAGTCAAACCCTTATCTCTGCTCTGTACTGTGCTGTGGTTTCTATTTTACTGTATTGCTCTATGCTGTTAGTGTGTTAGTGTGCCGTGATAAGACTTCTTATCAGAGTTTTTATTACACTCTGATAACATCCTCCTCTTTTGTTGTGACGTGATAGGGGCCATTATTTCGGCTGCATGCACACAATGCAGCGTTTGGACAGAGTTAGCCCCAATTAGGTTGACCTGTACTCATAAAGAAGACCTTGGGGAAAAACCTACATCGTAGTTTTCTTGGAGCACAGATTTCAATTTTGAGTGGGATCGCAATATGTCTGCCTAATTAGTTGAAGAAATGTGGTATTGTGGACAAATCTAAGGAGCTAGTCTTAAAGTCGAGGTCTCAGAAGAAGCACAGCAGATGCAAACAAGTAACAGATTGTTGCATTTGCTTTTATAACAAGTGACCTCAAATCTCATTTATCTTCATCCTGTTTTTCGAATGTTAAGATGTTTGCTTGGGTAGCATTTACATTTCGTGCGATAGTATTAAACATTTCAGAAGTTACTCACCTTTAATTTGCTACTATTTATGTACTACATCACTGCTTAGCAGTAGCAGCAAGAATTACAACTCAAGTAAGATATTGTCTATGTTAAAGCAGGGCCACGGTTAGTCAGAGTGATTCCTGTATAATCTAATATTCCTTTGTCTTGAGTCTCACCAGCCAGCTGTTTGTGTTGCAGAGTTTTGCAGAGAACACCATGAACGAGCTGCTGGGCTGGTACGGCTATGACAAGGTGGAGCTGAGAGACTCTGACCACCTGGAGATAGGGGAGACGCCACAGCACATCTCTGTCCTCAAAGGTATGGAATCTAAAATACAGTACACCATTTTAGTGTTTTCTTTTATTAAGCACATGCAGTTTTTGCCTGGCAGTCAACATTCTCATTTAATTCTTTATCCACCATGAGATCATGTGTTGCATAAAAAGATAATGAAATTAGTGAAAATATTAAATGCTCATCAGTGGATCATGAAACATGGCTAATGCATGTTGTACACGTTGAACATGACTCACACTTTTATGTAATTGTGTTAAAGGCCCTAAAAAGTAATTTCTGAAACAGCTTCTTACTATGAGAAATGGGGTCCTACATGAACACACTATTTTCTGCCAAAGTTTTAAAAGTTTAGGTTATTACACTTGGGAGGTTTCTGTATTTTTGTTTTTGTCCTTGCTTTTCTCACTGGTTTGAAGTGGGCAGGGCTCAGTTGGAAAATTGGGATCACATGGTTTCATGCACCAATCAGAGTTTAGCAACACATGAATCAAAATGTGTCGATAGATGGACTTCAAATGCTACCAGCACTGTCAGCCTTATGTGAAGCCACATCCAGACCCACATAGTTCTGATGAAGCAGATTAGCTGACGTTTTTAATATTAAACTAAAACTAAATAATTATAACTAAGAATGTTTTCTGAACTTTAAACCTGCGGTAATAGATTTTTTTGGCCACTTGGAGCAGTGCACTGACATACTATCACCTTAAAACATTGATATGGTTAGCTTTGTTAGCAAACTGTTGCCTACATACTCATCCACGAGATGCTGAGCGACATTAGCATTCACTTGGAGTTGAGTTTGTGTCCACCTGACATATCTAAGCCCAATATTCAGTCTCCTTTTAGCTCTGCTTTGCTCTCCACCAACTCCTGAGGGAAATATAACTCATTAGCTGTAAAATGCTCCACTATGTTCACCAGCTAGTCGCTAACTTTGTCAGTCTGCCATTTGGTGCTAGGCAGGTAGCGTACAGTCAGTTTATTAGAGTGTTTTTTTGTTGTTGTTGCTGAAAACAGCTGCCTGCTGTCACTAGAACGAGGCTGACGTGAGCAGTGAGACTGAACCTAAATAGTAAGGTGGTGGGCGGGAAAACCAAAACAATAAGCTTAAAGATGCTAATACGCTCCATAGAGCTAAGGGGAAGTGTTGGATGATAATGCTCTGTGGGTTTGTCACTATGAGTAACCCCTTTCACATTACATTTGGTCATTTGATCTCACTGCTGATATAAGGATATTGATAACTGCAGCTTTAAGCTTCACTGTTGCTTACATTTATCACAAAAACATACATAAACTTTTCCAAGCCCACCTTACAAGACAGACATGCTTCACTTGTGTCTCTGGTACAGTATAAAAAAAATCACCCTTTGTCTCAGATTTTAGGTGTTTAGGTGACACTCTTATATGATGGCATGGTATTATTTGCAGCATGTGCCACAGCATCTCATTCCATCACATTTCTTTTTGCTCGATTTCCCCCCCATCTAGAAAACTTGTTGCCAAAAATCCCAGCTTCAACAGAGAGCGGCGAAGGCTCTCCAGATCGAGCCAACAGCTCCCTGTCTTTGCCAGCCTCCAGGAACGGAGTCACAGAGTCCTCCACCACACCGTCCACCTCCACGCCCAGCACCAAGGAACATGGCAACCTGCCCATCATAGTCCCCATGATCCCCCCGCCACTGATCAAGCCCCCTGCAGGTAGGGAGCACTGACCCCTTTTTTAGAAAGACACATACAGTACTTGAATTGAAAAGTAGTTTATAAGCTAAGTCCTTGTTTGTCAAGAAAACACTTAAACATGATGACTGCCAGCAAAACACAGTATCAAAATGTATTCAAATGGGCAAACCAGCCGACCTCCAGAACCGGTACATAAAGTTTCAACTGTTTTATTCTTACCCACTTGTGTGTTTTGAACAAGGCTACATTTTAAATTTCCCAAAAGATCAAGGTCGTTTTCAGCCCATTGCAGAAAAACAGAGTCAAAAAACCTGATTAGAAGAACTGTAATAAATTTCATCCACAGCTGTTCTCCAGACAGATCACATCGTATTGAAAGTATAAACCTACTTGCTGATTCTCCAGCACTTAACAGGAAAACTAAATGTTTATGCAACGTGAAAACTTTCTGTCTTTGCAATGGCCTAAAAGCCTCCAAACCAGGCAGGGACAGGCGACTAATGAGCTAGCTACCTGCTGTACACCTTGTTTATCTCCACCTGCCCAAGTGTCAATATAACCCCATCAACTCTCTGAGGAAATGTCCGCGTTGCTCGGCCAGACAGAGGGGCTTCATTATCCCTTACGTCTGCTGTGGCACAGGAGGTTGGTACGCCCCGGCGGAGGGAGCGAGCCGCCTTGGCATCACCCAAGAGGAGTCCCCGCTGGCCCTGCCTAGGCGGGGAAACAGATGGTGTGGTCCCACTTAAAGCCCAGCACCAACCCACCACCCGGCCGACACCCCCTTCAACTCGCAACCCAACCCCACCCTCACACATATGCTGAATTATTCATGTGCCCCGCAAAATCCGACAAAGGACCTTTTGAGGTGCAGGTACGGCGGATGATGGTGGCATTTACTATGGAGGCTGCATAATTACCGACAGGTTTTTTCCCCCTCATGCAGATGTGAGTGTTTTGAGATGGGCTTGTTACGAGGTGCCAGGTTGTGGGTACGCAAAAACAACTCCACCTCAAGATGTCTCTTTGTATGAAAATGTTGAGACATTGCGAAAAAACGTTGTAATTTCATGTTGGCCTTCGATCCTGTTTATTATGCTGTGGTGCATACATTATTCCAAGCAATGTACAAACCCTGATCCACCCACCCAGTCAGCTTAGAATGAAACTATGTCTTGTTTTTTCTGTTATCACTGCAGTGGGCAGCAATCCAGATAGACACAAAAAGGCAGAGAGACTATAGGAATGAGAGAGCACAGAGGAGAGGAAAGACATAAAATATGCATGTTGGGTCCACCGTGCTATCTTTAGGGCCCCAGGGAGTTATTCCCTTAATTGTGAGTTAGTCTTTACTTAAAATCAGATGGCCCTGTAGTTCCATTAAGCTCAACAAGAGGTGAAAAGCCTGGCCAGTGTGCGATAAGGAGGTGAGCGGGGGAGAAAGACTAATGGGCCTGCATTTTGTCACCCTCACACCCGTGTAGCCATAATGTGATAATTAGGAGATACTGGAGGGAATCTCGGAGGATCTCTCTCATTGCAACAGCGACGGCACTAAAAGCCCACAGCTCATCACCAGCAGTCACAGTTTACCACAGAGGAGGCATTTCACTGTCACAGAGGCTCTGTTAAAATAATTTGTTGCCCACGCTGACCACACTGCAGCTACATACCTCTGAATCAAAGGTTGAAACGAGGAACTTGGTTTTGAAGCCAATATTGTAGATTTCAAGGGATTACATTTTGTTGTTCTCAAATTATGATTATTATTTTTGAGGATAAAAATTCATTTTATCCTCAAAAAGAATATTTTTTGAGGATAAAATGAATTTCAGTTAAAGGAGGGATGTGTTGACGTCAACTGTAGATTTACTCAGAAATGTGGGCTAACCATAAATCTTAAGAGACAGAAGAGATCTGGGTATACTCTCTTTGACCTGTAAACCCACAATTATTTTTTAGAGTGCCTTCTCTTTGTCTTTGTCCGTCAAAGTACGTCCACTAAAAGTCCTTGTTTTTGCCACTGACAGGCTCATATTGTTATTTGAAGTGTCTGACAACATTATGGAAAGGATCCCTACAGAGACAGACCTTTTGTTAAAGAGTAAGATCCTTTTTGTTTAACCAGAAACAGAAGTCTCGCTCAAGGAGAAGTCTCATGAGAGGTGAATTGTTGAAGGAAGACGACAGCTTTTCATATTTTTTGTACCTATTAGTTATTTAGACCCCAAAATATGTAAAGATAGGGCCCACGTTTAAAAATACCAGGCCACCCTCCCACACAGGTCATGAATCTCGATAAAGCAGCATTAACTGAGAAATAAACCTTGACACTTACAAAGATCAACTGAAAAAGAAAATAGTAGAATACTCATACATGGACAATTTATTGATAACCTACTGCAGTCCACCTTAACTGCCAGAGCCCTGCTGCCAAAAATGCCCATACACATACAAATATACACCCACAAACATAAATATCAAAAACTACTGTAGTAACTGCTATTGGCAATACTATTGTTTATCGTTTTAATTCTACATGTCTTTTTTTCTTTTATATTATTTCTTACATATCTAATTTTAAACTTAGTACTGGTATATTGGAATTTCTTAAAGAAAACTACTGATTATCACTGTCTCATTTGTTTCTTTTTTTCTAACTGTGCCCATTTATTATTTACTTACTTTCTATACTTGACCAGTTAACACAGTAACTGTCTACTATCACCACTTCATTGTATTATTAACATCCTATGGCCCTAAACTTTGCAATATGACTAGGACTCAATGTCTACTTTATGTGAACTCCATTTTATGTCCAGTATTGTCTCTAATGTTAATATTTGTTTGTTACTGTGTCTGTCCTTGTGGGCCACTGGCAAAATTTAAATCTATTTATTTATTTCTTGCTCTTTTCCCTTATGTTTTTTTTTCTTTTTTCCCCTTCTCTCTGCCCTCAAAGTGCCCTCACCATGAATAATTTGGGAAGTTCAGATCAGAGTTGTGTAACTTGTCAGTCTGGGAAAAGTGGTCTAAATTGTCCTGCACATACATTCTTCAATTCTCACGACTGTTTTTTACTTAGATATATTGTTCTGTGAAACAAACCTCACCCAGCTGACAACTATGAGAATTATTCAAAGTTTCTCTGTGACCCTGGTGTAGTAAATACACTCACACAGGATGCGCATCAGCAGGGAGACCACACCCTCTGTCAGAGCCAGCATCATCAGTTCTTTAATACCCACAGAGCGCAGCCGCAAATAGGCATCTTCCCATGTCCCTGGCTCATCCGGTTCTGCTACATTTACCCATGGCAGGGCTTCATTATAAATCCTACTGTGGTTTTGTGGCTTGAATCTTGAGCGGATTTAACCAGCCCAGCAGCTGGGCTGAATCAGTGGAGTTAATGCCTTTTGGTCGATGTGTTTAATACATCTAGTTGTTGCATGCTTGTTGATATTCTCCGCCATGGACTTACACTTAAATATAATAGAGGTCACTCTTGCTTAAGCATATTTTATAGTCAGAATCAGGCTCAGTTTGACCACAAAGTTTAAGATAAATGTACCCAAGTTGAAAAATATTTGGAATTATCCTTTAAGTTGCCTGGGCCTGAATGTTGTGATCGTCAGGATTATGGTCTGTGGTTTAAAACAAGATAAGTTGTTTGTCCTCATTAAATTGCACACTGAACTTAAGCTCCATCCTAACTAACTTTCACTATTGGTTGTTTCTTCCTAGATGAAGATGCATCCAATGTACAGATCATGTGCGCCTGGTGCCAGAAGGTCGGCGTCAAACGCTATTCTCTGAGCATGGGGAGTGAGCTGAAGAGCTTCTGCAGTGAGAAGTGCTTCGCCGCCTGCCGCAGAGCCTATTTTAAGAGAAACAAGGTAAAACTCCTTCCTTATCATCAGCTGGACACCTTGATATAACATCTTTCAGAGACTTTGCAGATATAGTATTTCACAAATCTCCTGGCAACTATGTGATCGTCATCAGTGAGTCCCAGAGGAGAATATAAAATTGACAGCATGGTTCCAAAAATTCATAAAACAAGCATGAAATAAATCTGTATATTGTGATATAGACTTTGAAGTGTGAAATGTAATGTTATGTGGTGAACGATCGTTGAGAATAGCATGAATTGGACATGATGCTATTGTCATAGTGTTCAACATTTAAAAGAATAGTTTGACAGTTTGGGAAATACACTCATTCACTTTTTTTCTCAAGAGTTAGGTGAAAAGATTGATACCATTCTCACGTCTGTGTGTTAAGTAGGCAGCTTGAGTTAGGAGGCGATTAGCATAGCTTAGCATAAAGACTGGTAGTGGGGAAACAGCTAGCCTAGCTCTCTCCAAAGTTGAAAAGTCCAACTAGCAACATCTTTAAAGCTAAGTCAACACAATGAATCTTTGTATTGCCACAACACAAACAGTGATATAAAACCAACAATTTGTGGTTTTACAGGGAGTTACTTTGTATAACTATTTCTTGATGGAATGAAAAAGCGTATTTCCCGAAATGGCACACTATTTCTTTAAGTTTAGGCAAGTAAACAACTTTCGGTAAAGTTAGTATTAAGTTAGGTGCTAAAAGAACTTGGGTCGGAAGTTTAGGCAATTAAAGGAGTTTGGTTAAGTTGTACTCGTGGTAAATAAAGAAAATGCTTGTACTGAACATGAGAACTTAACACATGGTATATGAATTGCATTCTACCAACCTGACAACACTCCTTTTCACTTTGCAATTTTAGTGTCAGAACTATTTCCTATTTCTAGTCATACCTTCTTCATTTACTGTAATCTTTTTGTGGAGGGGAAACAATAAGTCCTACTTGCTTTTTGAGACATTACACTCATATAAACAAAATGTCCTGATACCAGGCTGAAGTCAAGTCAAATGCCCAATAAGCTTACACAGTAAACTCTTATCTTAAGCACTGCTAAACTGTAAGGAGAAAAAAGCTGTTTTGTCAACTAAAAGATTTAGCAAACCAACCAATTTAAATGTTAACAGACAACTGCTAGCTACCTATGATGCAAACCTTAGCTAATACCTACCTTTACTAATGGGCAAACAAGATTTGTGAGACTGACGGTTAGCTAACGTGATACTATGGCCTACTAGCTAAAATGCTAACATTACACACAAAACTGGTCATTTTAGCTTGCAGTGTTCATTTGTTTGTGTGTAAGAAGCGTACAAATAAAGTATGTCTAATCAGTTCTGTTTGGATAGCGAAGTTCAGAAGTGCAATTACTGTATCTGTATTATTGCCAAGAGCAGAGAGCCTCAGATATGGCTGCCAGAAAATGTTACATCATCTATAAGCTCTTTATAAACACACAGTATATTCTGCTTCTGACAGAGCAAAATTAAGTTTTCATGACATTTTAACAGTCTTTATACTGTGAGCAGGAGCTTTATATGTTGTAGCTTCAGCAATTATTACGCTTAATTCTGACTCAAGACATCAAAAGGTCATTTTAACTAAAACTCTTGTTTAAAAATGTCAACTTAAAAACCCTCTCATTACTTTTTCAGGGTTTGTCTTGAATACAACATGCATAATACATAAAACTTTTAGCCAGAAACCATTAAGAATAAATCATGGATTTTACTACAAAAACACCTTCAGGCGATCGACACCAAAATGACTTGGTCACCGTGATGCATAAGACGCAAGACAGCAAATATCAAAGTTGTTATTGTGTTCTCATTTTCCCCCCGATGACTGTAGTTAAACAATCTCCTTTCTCTCTTGTACCAAAGCTGGGATATGTAAGGAATTACGCTGTGAGTATGACGTGTTTTACTCTCCTGCTTGTCTGTCCTGAAGTCAGTTATTCATTTAAACATAATCACTTTTCAAGCACTGCACTGGAGCAGCAACAAGATAGGGGTGCACTTAGAGTATGTCTGTTCATTTCAGTTAGTGATATCCAATTTCTTTTGTTTTCTGACACTTTTTCCCAAAGCATGAGAATCAAGCTGAGCCTTGCGTCTACTGTACTGTTGCTCATACTATATGTTTTTCATTTTCTACCTTAACATTTTAGCTCATTTACTTTTATAGTAAGTTTGTAGTTTTCATTGTACTTACTGTAATGTTGAAATGATGACAAATGATCTGTCTGGTCCCGGTGATGACAAGCAGTGTTTGACATGTTGAAACCTCGTGGGAGAACGTGTGACAGCTGCAAGCGCTATACCTAGAGCTTCATATCAGATCAAAACGCAGCTTTTGAACTGGTTTTATTTTGATCTCTGAGCTCCAGAGGAGGTCCGAACAAAAGCAGTTACAGGTCTATGCCATTTGACAGTTCCATATCAATCAAGAGATCAATCGGGGAGGCTGTAAACATATCATCAGATGTCAAGCTGATGTGAACAAAGCTCCCTGCTATGAATCCATGGGCCTTGTCTACAGTTAAACACAAATTAAAAGCAGTTCATATAAAGTTTCTATTTAAATACAGTAAAAGTAATTTAAAAGATTTATGTATTTCCCTTACTCTTACCTTCATTGTTATACAGTATATTTATAAGAATAGTCTCCTGGACATCCTAGTACATTTGTAGTTTGTTTAGTTCAGATATGACATCTGTTTTAAGCCTAATTAACTCCGCATTATGTTCTGACCTTATGACTGACATGTTTGTGGGTAGTGGAGCTGGAATATATTTGATGGCATTTAAGGTACATGGAGGTGAGGTGAGAAAAGTGTGTGGAAAAAATAAAAAGACACAGCAATGCTCTTTGCAAGTTTCTGTGCTCTCCCCATTAATCAGCCTCAGACTTTTGACAGACATTTCAAAGCATGTCCCCTCACTTGGGTGACAGCTCTTCATGCAAGTTATAGTTGTAGAAAAGTCTGCATTTCAAAGTGACAGGCTAGATCATTACAGTCTTAGAGAAAATCTTTTACCTTATGAGCTCTGACACAGAATGCCAGTCAATCTGTGTTTTCACCTTTACTGTAACTGTACTATAACCTTTACTGTAAAGCCAACAGTAATACCTTAATAATGCACACCTTTATTGTTTGTTTGTCATTAACTCAATTGCTTGATGCGATACATTTTGATTAAGTGCTCCACTTCATGTTTTGCCTAACAAACATAGGTGTCATTTACACCGGAGACGCTGGGGACATGTCCCCACCACTTTTTGAAATGGCCGATTTTGTCCCCATCACTTTTTAAAATAATTCGTTAAAAATGTTCTGAAAAATAGCTTGCACGAAGAAGTGTTACTAACAAATGAGAACGCTTTGGTAAAGGGTGTAGAAGCCGAGTCTATGATCTTTTGATGCCCCGCCGTAATTTATTTATTTAACCTCATACCGATCCCCCCATTACATTGCCTAAAATCACATATGTTGAAGACCAAAATGTTCTTTTCATCTGAGCCCTTATGTTCCCACACCTTTCAACATAAAGTGATGCCCTTGCTAATAAACCATATTAGCCACTGTAAAATAAAACCAACTGTTAAGCCTGGCTTTGTAGCTTTTGCTTAAGGAGCACATTTCATTTAGTTACACTGGCAGGTAAAAATAAAGAAAAGCCCCATTCACTGATAAAAAATACTTCAAAACATCATAACTGAATGTGATACTTTGGAAAGTGTTTGGATTGTTTTTTCTCATATTTATAACATATTTTCCATTTATAACTTATTCCATAAATACAGTCAGCAATCTCATAAAGTCAAAATGATGAGACTAATATGTCACAATTATGAGGAAAAAATGTAAAACCAAAAAAAGGTGGATTTTTCTTTTATTGGCAGAAATGGGCTTCCATAATTTGGAGCTGTAAATCTATAAACTGTTCAAATAAATTGGGGATTTATCCCAAGACCTTAGATTTGAAGGCAAATGTACAGTACTTAGCCCTGCTACCACTCTGACATAAGCACTCTTTCTTTCCACTGTGTTATTTTAGTGTCAGAACTAATTCCTTTTTCTTGTCATAGCTTCTTCATTTGTGAAGGGGATTGGTCTTACACGTTGAGACATTACACTCATGTTAACAGAATTTCATGAGACAGGGCTGAACATTTAAAGGCCCAATAAGATTACATGATTTCCAAATTCAAGTGACACATTTAACTCCTATCATTGGCACTGCTAAACTGTAGAGAGGCCATCTCTCTTCATTTTTGGGGCATTTTTAGACGATTAACCAGCAGGAGGACTCAGCAAACCAACAAATCTTAATGTTAATACAAGACAACTAGCTACTTACTAGCTCACTGGCTACGTATAATGCAAACCATAGCTTCTACTTAATATCTTTAGCCTACTAATGGGCAAATTAAATATGTTAGGCTTAGCAATCTGATACTATTGTGTTCCAGCTAAGAGGCTAACATTATTTATACACTAGGTCTATTCAGTTCTGTTGAGAGAAGTTAATAAGTTGGAAAATTGATCTTGGTAGCTCACATTGTAAAATACAGTGTTAAGCGGCAGGTGCTGCCAATCTTCTCTGTGATGGTCTTTTTTGTTTATTCCAGTTGTAATAATGTCTAAACATTGATGTTGACGTCATTTATTGATATTAATAAATGTTAAGTGTGTCGTGTGGCAGCTTTAAGAGTTGAGCTACATAAGTAGGGCACGTTTGTTGGATCTATGCATCAGCAGAACAGACATTTACAAATTCCGTCAACCAATGTCGTCAATGTTTTTGCACAAATTTAGAGGACACAGTTTATAGAGTTAATATCATTTATACATTCCTGTTAGAAGCCAGTCAGCCATGTTGGATGTTTCCTTCATCCATCAGCAGAATGCACATGTTCAACCATCACAAACACAGGAAAGGCCTGCTCTGCCACAGCGGCTCAGATTCTATATTTTGTCTGGCTCGCGCACATTCATGCAGGCCATTTGTGTAAGCGATACCCACGTTTCTTTTCTCATGCACCCACAAGGTTGGCCACAACAACACGGCCTGCAGGCTTTGTTTTTTTTTTTCCAGCAGAAAAAAAAAATATTGTCATGGCTGGAAAAAAAAGTATCTCATGTCTGCGTGTGCTTCGGATAGAGCAGAGGAGATGTGGGGGTGGGGGGTGGGGTGTAGGGGGCGGGCAACGGCTCTGGCATTATGTTGCATGAAAAATCTTCAGCTGCCTCATCCACGAAACCCAATCCCCTCCTAGGGTGACTATGGTTGCTACTTTCTCACATCTCTGCATAACCCTGTATTATGTTGTGTGTGTTTGTGTGTGGCGAAAGATGATTGATAGTTTAACTCGGGCTAATCACTTACTTGTTTACTGTATGCCTTAAGCTTCTGGATTAGTTTGTATGGAAGGTGCTGCTTCCTTGCCGCTTGCACTACTCAATTATTCTGTCTGTCACCTCACTCTGCCTGCTCGCTTTCATTGTCTTTCTGACTGTCCACTATTGATTCAGAGACATAGCTTGGCCTCCTTTTCTTGTTTTGTAATGCGCTGCAACTCACTCTGTGTGTATTGTATGCATCGTGTGCACTGCAAAAGCCAGTTTGAGTGGAGGAAAGGGGAAAGTTCTCTGAGAATTTACATGTACAACAGCTACGATCTTGGGACAGTTTGGGGGATTAAAGTAGATGAAATTAAAATTTAGGGTGGAGTTTTGCTTTCAGCCGTAGGTACAACCTGCTCCACTGTCACGCTTCTACACGCAGCTGTACGGTTTCTCTCGCTCTATCTCACACCCACACATACACCAATAAACATGCTTGCTCATTGGACACAGTGCCAAGATTAAGTTAGGCAATTAGCAGTGATGGATTACCCTCTGTGAGTGTGGAGCATGGCGGCAGAAAGGTGTAGGTTTGAGGATGCTTTGCTTTCTCATTGAGTCAGTCAGTCTTATATTCCACTGGAACACATATTGTCCACACATCATTTAGGGTTGGACTTTAAATGCTGCATGCAGAAGTCTGTTGCTGCGACATCAATTGTGATGAAATGTTGCTTGTTGCTGTTGCAATAGCTCCAACAATCTGTTTTTCTCTGCAGTTTGGTTTGGAGTTCAGGAGTTTTTGGGCTTGGATTCCTCAGACAGAAAAAAAATACTTACTGATTGATGGTAGACTGGTATGTTGTGGTTGAAAAGCAGCTAGAAGGAGGACTAATTCTAAATCCTGCTAAAAAAAAGAAGTTAACAGTGGCTTATCGTGTGTCATCTGTGGGGTGATTTATCATATTTCTACATGCAAAAATAAAAATACATAAGGATCATGCACATTCTCATTTTATTTAGTATAATTATCTTTATATATCTTTGTACATCATGCAAGCAAATACAACTGCATGCATATGAACCATGTCTTCTGCTTCCACAACATTCGAAAAAGCATCAAGCAGGTAGTGAGGAGACTTCAGCTTGTGTTTTACAGGTCGTTTCTGCCGCGGCGCAGGGCTTTTTGTTCACACCATGAATCCCCTCCCCCGGAGACCCCAGACCTCCATCAGTGTCTTTCCCCAGGAGCTCCCTCCAGGCGCAAGGGGGCAGAGTGCCGCTTCATGTCAGCCCAGAAATGTCACATCACCTCAAACACACACACACACACACACACAAATGTCTCCTCCGCACAACACAGCCCTGTTTCCTCCCTGCTCCTGAACACTCCACATTTTACTCTGCATCTCCATCAGCTGCCAAGCAGGGCACGCACGCAAAATGAATAAGAGAGAGGAGGGTGTCTGTGTGTGTGTAACCGTGTCTTGTATATGTGTGAATGTAGCTGCTTGTGGAAATGTTGTGTGCGTGATGAAGTGTGTAATGTGTCTGCATATTGCAGCTCAGACACACTGGTGGTTAGGAAGCCTTGAGGCCTGCCTGACACAGCTTCAGGGCACAGAGAGGAAGGTGATTATCTCATAGCTGCCAGCCATTCAGCTCAAATAAAGACAAAAGTAACTCCGGCTAACTAGGCGTTGAGATTGTAAAAGTGGAGCCACGCACATGAACTTGCATGCCTTTGTGTCTTCTCTTAAACTTGTAGGTGTGATGAACTAGACTCACGCAAAAAAGTGCAGTAAAGAATGTACTTCATTTTTTTGAATTTGCACACAGGGCACACCTCATATCGCACATTTCAGGTGTGTTGTGATGACAACCTTAAGCAAGCAAATACTCTTTGCAACCTTGTGATGTTCCAAGAACAATTCGCCAATTCAAAATGCACAATCAGTATGCCAAGAAGATATTATTCCAGAGTGACTTAAAGTGAGAATAGCATTTGGTGCACCCATTAAAAAAGACATTTAGTACAAGGAAATTGGCTTGCATCATGCTTAAGATGATAGCAATATGCTCAAATATTTCTACATAGATCTATATGTAGCTGTAAAGAAAGCTCAAAAATACTCCAAACCAGCAACATTTTTTTAAAATTACTGAAGTGCTTAACTTGTTCTGATTTGCCAGTTTATTTTACTTTGAAAAATTATACTTATATTTATTATAGGGCCATAAAGTACTGCTGCCCATACCAGACAACCCTTGAAAAATCCTAGGTTTTGTGTGTGCACACTGTTAAAACTTTCAGAGCAAAGATCATGGCTTTAGTAACCTTAAAATATTCCTGTGCATGTGTGTGGAAATCTCCGCGGTGCACAGCAAGCAGAATTGAATTGGTGTTGGGATGGCTTTTCAAAACAGGAAAAGTAGAGACAAACTTGTCTCTTTTTATTTTGGAAGAGTGTGTTTTCACGTCTGTTATATGCATAGTGCCAGTACTGCACCTTTATTTCAGGATTTGGGATGAGCTCGGCTGCGCTCGGCTGTGTTTGTCTTTGGATTTGGAAAGCCTGCCTACGAGCGCCTTTCTTTGGGAAATGCGGCTCTTTTGGCAGGTGACGGGCACACACACCTGGACATGTATCCGTGCCCAGATGGAAGCTAGGACGGTGGCAGCTGGTGTGACGTCCCCTCAGGACGGTGGAGTCGCCAGAGGGGAGATAGGCGGCCGATGTCCTGCTCTGTCGTTCTTATGAGGAACTTCAGCTAGGCGGCAGCTGCAGTTTGCTGGCATGATGGAGCAGCAATAAGGGAAAAAACACTTTTAAACAGAATCACACAACTGGCACTGAAACTCCATCTATCTATCTAACTCCATCTATCTATCTATCTATCTATCTATCTATCTATCTATCTATCTATCTATCTATCTATCTATCTATCTATCTATCTATCTATCTATCTATCTATCTGTCTGTCTGTCTGTCTGTCTAGCTATCTTAATCCCATCTCCTTTATCCATGTGTGGCTCCCTGTGTGCGCCTCACGCCTCGTTCACAGTGCCAACACCTCATTAGTACAATATGCAAATGAACTGGCGCAGGGCCAGAGGGTCAGAACACAAACTGGAGACAGAATAATAGCACAATGGTGCATCTTTGTGTGTGTGTGTGTGTGTGTGTGTGTGTGTGTGTGTACTCAAATGCATGCCCAGATTCATACGTATGTTTATGTGCATTTACCTGTCTTTGAGTGTGTCCGTGTGATGTGTCCGTGCTCATACTAAGGAGACACGGTGCATATGTATGTGTTTGTGTGTGAGAGGGAAAGAAAATAGCTGAAATAGGTCAGCTTAACAGCTACTATTCATTTAGTGCACTGACAGCTTCTAAATAACCATGACCCCATAATCTCTGGTTTTGTTTTCTCCAATCTTTTGTGACAAAGTTAAAATCTCCCCTGTTCCATTGTAAAATGTCAGTGCTGAACAATGTTTTCTGTCAAATTCTTACACTGTATCTTTTCCCGTACTAATAACAGTACGCTTCACGAGACACCAGACAGCAATATTTGATTTATGTCATGCTTGGAATGGGAAACCCTACCTGGAGGTGAGGGAAGCAGATGGAAGCAGAGGCAAACTCAATCAGTCTTTGGACACAAAATGTAAAATATACAGCAGAATTGCCCTTTGGTATCATCGAGAGATGAACAGAGCTAGAGGCCACATTACCCAAGACGAATCAAAGGTTGCAGCGAGCAATTTAAAGGGAACATGAGAGCTGCTCAGGCCAGTGGCTCACCTGTCGATGGCATAGGCTCAGTATCAAATGTCAGCTTGGGGGCTGCAAACGGCATGATGAACATGTATAAGTGAGGTTAAATCTCCATTTCTGATAACGGCGGCACAGTGCCCGGTGGCTGCAAACTATGAACCACTTTTGTCACACCGGGGTCCATATAATATAAAAGTGTATTTAATTTAATAGAACACAATGGAGCAATTTGGCATTGTGCCAGGCAAAGCTTCTCCAATAACTTTTTTGTAACAAAATTGCGCACACCTGGCATAACGGCATTGACTGCCTTAGTTTTCACACTGCGCATAATGATCGACTCACAGAGTGCAGGAGAAGGTGGCTCCTTTTCCAGCTGCTATAAATGTTTAAAGGAGTTTTGTATTGGGAGATTAAACCCACACACAGATAGCAAATTGAACATATTATCTTAGTTTACCTAATGTAACTGTTATTTCTACACATTATGTTACTGTAAAATTCGGTCAAATATTGACTACTAACATGCAACATATTTTTGTCTAGGGGTCACTAACTGCAGGGATTCCTCTGTTCACCCCTAAAACCACCAATTAGCGTTAGGTAATGTCAGCAGTTAAGCACAGTATTTCATATTTTTACATTTTACAGCAATGTTCCATTCATCTCTGAGCCAAGTATTGGATATTAAACTGAGTCAGTCACATTAAACAAGACAGCGTAAACCAACAGCATGATGTCATGCCTGCTTATTACACAGCAACTTACTATGACTTTAACCATCTACTATAAAATGCTCATTTACAAGGTTCTGTCCAAAATGTTCTAGCACTGTTTGAGGTGGCCATGAACAATGTCTTTGTGATTTGAAGTGGTGTTAGTGTGTGGAGCAGTGGTCTGCTGTGTGAAACAGCAGTGTTTCTTAGAAATACTAGTTCTCAAAATGCGTCCATTGTCCAATCAGAAAGTATTCAACCAAGCCAGAGAATAATTCTGTTCTTTGTGTTGAGGTTTTATTCACCCTGTTTTGGTTTACTCAGAAATACTGATGAGCTTGCTTTATGTTTTTCAGCGCAATTATAAGTAAGTGAGTAAAACGTCATGCTAACTGTTATATTGTTCAAACGTATGACAAAGAGTCCCAGGCTGTTAAAAAAAGTGATTGCTAACATTAGCTAACATTATGGCTCTGAATTTCCACTTGGTGAAAAGATCTACGGAGGTGTCAACAAACTGTTGGCAAAATGGCTGCAAATGCACCAGTTGGACAGTTACATCCAAATAAAATTCTATATTAACACTAATACAGTCGATTCAGCTTTAACAGGAGCACACTGTTGTTTTGCATGTGGTTTCACTTGATAGTGAACGGCTACAATACATAACACAACTAAAGAAGCTAATTTAGGCTGTTCAAGGTTATCTGGTGTGGCTCCAAGGTTAGCAGTGGGGCTAACCATCTTGAAATGATGTGTGAACACTCCCAAGTCAGAATAACAGGTGTATTTTCTGCTCCTCCCATTCTGCTGACATTGTGCGAGTGCAGCATAACGGAGCCATCGTTAATGTTATTAGTAGCACCTGTGCACCACCTAGCTTCAACCTGAGCAGACGTCTTATCAACAAACACAAGGGACACAATCGTTTGGGGTGTGCGGGGCCTTTAAATATGGTATCTAACCTCCCACTGAGTTTATCAAGAAAATTTGACAAGTAAACAAGCATGACTGAAGACTCACTGACTGTCTGACTGACTTACTTAATAATGGCTCCTGCTTCACCATGGTAGTCCATCCAAAAGAGATCTTATACAGATTTCAGAGCCTTCCATATATTTTAACTTCTTCATGTTACTGCTAAGTTACTAAATTAGTTTTTTATTTTAAATGTGTTTAATTTCCCCTTTTTACCTTAAAGCAATGGGTGTTCGAATGAACTGCTGTGGAAGTAGGCAGCACGGTGAATGTCTGAACTAAATGTCTTGCAGACTCCACAACCATGTACACACACACACACACACACACACAGTTTTGTTAGAGAGAATCCTGTTGATTGGTTTGTCCACAAACCAATGAATGTTCACCCATTTTACAGTCACCATTTCTGTTCATCTTTCTCAGTGTTGTTTTCCATTTCTGAGTTTGCTTGTTGCCTCTGTTCACCTGTTTATTTTGTCCATTCGTAAAAAGAAGCCATTATTTCTCCCCCCCAGGCGAGAGACGACGATGGCCTCGGTGGGAAATTACCCCAGCACAGCTTTACTCAGGACACGCCCAGGCTTGTCTTCAAGACAAACAGCGATGTGCTTGTAAGGACCATAACCATTTAACACCAGATAGAGTTTAAGCTTGATGCCTACTGCACAAATATGTTTTGATGTTGCTCTTTGTTAAAAGTGTATAATTTTCAAGTCATTTCATCCTGACATGTCAAAGGACTGGTTTGTATTTGGGCATTACTGTAAAAGTAGACACCAACCATCAGACTCAGGTCAGCCCAAAAAACAAGACACAGTACACAAGCGGCACTCATGTTTTACATAAAGTTTGTATACATTTAAGTTTGAGCTTTTCATAACTTTTTTCATGCGTAATCATTTGCTTTGTTCATTTTCATTATACATCATACTCAGTGACTTGTGTTGGGGATTTGTAGGAATTATCAGACAAATGTCAACTCATCCAGAATTAAAGTGGGGAAGATTTATTTGTAATGATTACACATTTGTGGCGAAACTAAAGTGAATTGTGTGTATTTGTTGAGCATTGTTATATATGTGTTTTACATAGATCATTCATAATTTAGTGAAAGAAAACAGTTTGGTGGACCCTTCATCACGTCAAAAAGTTAATGAAATATATGCCACCAACATGCCATGTATATGCTGCTAATATAGATTTAAAGGAATATTCAAGTTTATTTCAACTTGGGTCTTATTTCTATGGCATTCTATATGTCTAATGATAACATTGTACTCACTGAGTTAATTGCTGAGATCTTGGATTGTGGCAACATCACTAACAAGACTTCAGATGGGGGCAGTCATCCATCACAGATTACAGACAAACGTCCTGGAACTTTGACCTACTGTACTTGCCACAGTTGTGAGGGCACATTAGCCTTTACAACAGATATTTCTGGTGCGCTCACATTCAGTTTTACCAGTAAATAATGTGGTTTAGATAATCTGGCTTAATTGTTGGCTTGTTTAAAACCTGTATGACTGTCTGAATGTTTGTGTCTTGCCCATTGGACTTTCTTTTAGTGATGTTGCTGTGGTTCCTGATCTCAGAAATTACTTTGGTGAGCACAATGTTATCACAACCGATAGAAATGGTGGCCAAAACTACAAAAACAAAAAAAAAGAAGACCGAAGTGGTGAAGGACAAAAATTTCCCATTAAAGCCACAGTTTGACATTTGTGTTTATTTGTCTTTTTGCTGAGAGTTAGATGAGAAGACTAATGCCGCTTGCATATCTGTAAGCTAAATATGAAGCTACAGCAAGTAGCAGGTTAGCTTAGCTTAGCACAAAGACAGAAAACGGGGGGAAACAGCTAGCCTGGCTCTGTCGGAATGTAACAAAATCCGCCTATCAGCACCTCGTATGACAAGTCCTGTCATCTCCGTGAAGTTGCCAGACTCCAGGAAGTAACTGCTCCCAATCGAGAAATAGTTCAGCACATAATCCCCCCTAAAACCACAGCATGTTGTTTTTATACTTCGGTTTTTAGCACGGATTAGATGAGATATAAGGTTTATTAGTGAGCTTTAGAGGTGCTAGAAAGCAGATTTTGTTATGTTTGGACAGGCTAGCTGTTTCCGCATTTCCAGTTTTAATGCTAAAATAAGCTAACCAGCTGCAGGCTGTAGCTTCATATTGAGTGGACAAATATGAGAGTGGGATCAATCTCCTCATCTGACTCTCTGCAAGAAAGGGAATAACCATATTTCCAAAAATGTCAAACATTTGCTTTAAACAAAGAAGTCCCACATGGAAAAGCAAACATGTACCAGACAGCCGCATGCCAACAGAGATATTTAGTCTCAGAGAGATCCAGTCTGCTGCAGTGACATTCGAACGCAATCCACCAGGTCTGTCTCATCATTCTTACAGCCGGAGTTATTTTACTCAATGTGCGTGCATGAGTGTGTGCTGTGAAATATAGTCCAATTGAGGTTCACCAGGCCAAGTGAGAATGGCCTTTGGATGTCACATCTATAATGACTGATGGTAGATGGCTGGCTGTACTATGAGCGGCCTTACAGGGAGTGTAGTTCTAGCCTTCTTTGGCTTTTATCTACAGTTGAAATTTTTCATGCTCCATTCAGGTTTTAATGAAGAAGTCAGGTACACAATGTAGCCAATAAACAGTAAAACACTGGGAAAGAATAGGAACCAGATATGTTTCCCCTTTTGTAAGCCAGGTAATTATAACCATCACGAAAGATATTTCAATAAATGTAACTGATACTTTGGCTAATCATAGTAACAAGTCCACATGTTGCAGATGGTCTGTTAAGCGCTGCCAAAGTTGAATTTTCTTGTGTAAACTTTAGTGGGAGCTTTATTCTGTTTTCTTTTTGCGATGGACCAGGTGCTTTAAGATGGCAGTCTCTGCTACATAATCTAGCTTTTGGACTGAATCCACAATGCAACAAGCGCAGTGTTTCTGTTTGCCTTCTTCACATCATTGATGGAGTTGAATTGTCAAGAGTGGATACTTTGCTGCAGATTGTTTGGAGTGCAGGACAACTTAACCAAAATCCAAGCTACTGGCTCGCTTCAAGCACCTGGTTCATGTTCATGGGTTTAATCCTTGTGTTCTGCACTATGTGACTATACCAGCAATCTGAGAAGTGTCAGAAGAATCACATATCGACCTTAACGGGGGGGTTATACAAGCCTGTCCCTGTATGCACTTTTACTGCTTAAACCTCTTCATTCTCAGTAACCTCGTCATCCTACATATTAAACCACTCTGCACCGTCTGAAACCCTCCAGCCTCTTAACCCTCTGCAACCACCTCCTCTTCTTCCTCTTCATTATCTAAATCCTCCACATCCTCTGCAATCTCTTTAACATCTGCAACCTCTTCCTCTTCTTCACTGCCTGAAACCTTCTCATCCACCTCTGCAACCTGTTGGTCCACAACCTACACAGTAATACTCTTCATCCAATCCTTTAACCCGAGAATGGCCTCCAATCATCATTTTAAGAAATACCTGACTAAATTGTTCATTTAAACTAATTATACACTAAAACTAGCTGTTGCCCGATCTTGGGATTCTTACAGTAAATGTCACTGGCCTCGTCACCAGGTCAGAGGGTGAAGAGGAGGACGAAAACGTCGACTGCTGAGGGGATTGCGCTTGTTTGGAAGCACGATAATTGTTGTAATGCAAACAGTTAAACTGCACCACCAATGCTGGTTCGTTGGCCACGATGGAAATAAATGACCATAATTACATTCAACTGCAAACATCTGTGTACAGAGTGCGGAGCGAGCGAGAGAGAGAGAGAGAGAGAGAAAGCACAACTCCATTAGCGTAATGCGCAGTAAAATTTCACTCACAGTGCAGAAAGTCGTTAAGTGCTCTCCATCTGTCTTTCTGAGTCGAGGAAAATTTCAGCACATTTATTATTTAGAATATCCTGGGCCTACCATTATCAAACTCAACTTGCGAGAGCACCTTTTTGACTTTTACTCAGTCATGGCTCATTGAATTAGCCAGGACTAAATGGGCAGCTGAAACGTGTAGAATTCAAGGGACTGACATCCGAGCACCACCAGCATACTGTTTAAGCATAGGAGTTGCTACGTAGTCCAGTCTCTGATCTGTTTTTGCTGCGGTTCCTTATGTTCTCCAGCTGCTTGTCCCGAGCTCTATTCATGTGTTAGTTTCAGAAATTCCTCCTGAATTGCATTTGGACACGTTTTTCCTCCTGAGTCAAACTGCATAATGACTTTGAACCAATGCAGCAAATACAAATGCAGAACTATAGTACATCTTTAAAAACGTTTGTCCTTTTGAAAGATGCTTCTGCTTAATTCAATCCACCTTGTCCCGGACAATCTGATGTAAAACACATGATCTATGCAAAGAACCTGATGTTTTACACGTGTAGCAGCTGCAGGACAGCATGCTATGCATTCTCTTGAAATCCTGGCCAATGCTACAGTGCATCTGCCCAAACAGCCCATGTGAGTCCACTGTCTTTCAGCTGCTGCCAGACAGGACGCTGCCAAATAAACCAATGTTGCTATGCAGCATGCAAAAGGAGTTTATCCACCTTCCGGTTGCATCCCTCAACTTATTAACATTCAGTTGGGGGGCTTAAGGGTCTGTGTGATGGATGGATGTCGTTGAGGGGTCTGACAACTGATTAATGCCTTAATTATCTCCAGCGAGGACCTGCCACTCCTCCCAGAGCTGACAGAGTGAGCTGTGTGTGGCCTGACGAGTAACGCCGTGTTCAGGGCTCGCCCACTGCTATCTGCTCTACCAGGGTCACATTCATTTTCTTCCCAAAGGAAAATGTGCACGTTTTGTGCTGAAAAGGTGTAAAACGGCGATGAAACAGTGCAGCAGGGTGTTTTGGGAACTTTGCCACTGCAGTGAGCAAGAAAGGCAACTTTTCAATTTAGCCTCCTCATGTTTGGATCCAGTTCTGGGTTGCTCTCTGCATACAGAAGTGATCCTGCCTTAAAGCACAGCATAGTTTAGTTTGAAACTGAACTGGCAAAATAATTGTATTATCTTATTATAAATGAAATGATTGGCCCTGACCACACTTTACAAATCCCAGTGTGACTCTAAAAAGCTGATCTGAAAGCAATCTTGTAATTCTAATAGCTACAGTAATACATAAAGAACAATAATTGATTTGGATTAGTTCACAAAGAACAAAGAGGAATTGCTTTAGTATGACATAGTAAGTGCCAAGAAGATGTATGCTACTGTCTGTAGCCACCAAAAAATCCAAACAAGAACAATGACAATTTATTGTTATATGATTGGATATCAGTGAACACTGGGAATAGAAGAGAACAGTGAAAATGAATGAATTCATAATTTACTCACACCATTGTCAGGGGTGAAGTTTGTATATTCAGAAAGTAAGGTTTGAGAGGTGTTTTACTGCAATTTTTGAGGAAGAATAATGTGCTGTTTTTGCATTGCATTGTATTATATTGTTAGGTGTTCATGTATAGTTATATGTTGTGTGCTCACAATAATACTAGCACTTTACCGAGTAATGCACTTCTCTGACACAGTCTCTATGTACATGTACATCGAGCTGTAGTTTTTCCAGTTTGTGGATAGAGAACAATTCTGTGTTGGTCACAAAAAGCTCCCTAGGCAGTTGTATATCACAAAAATATGGAAGCCATGGCTGCATTGCATATTAGTCTTTTGAGGCTAATGTAAGTGGATAAATAGATTTGCCGCTGTAACACTGTTGAACATTGGTCTAAAATAGCAGCTCTATGCTATGCTTGTCATTTTGTGTTGAGAAAATAACACGTGCAGTATCCCAAAAGAGCTGACACCGATTTTTAAAATGTTTTAAAATTCTGAAGAAGCACTTGATTGACACCAAAACCTCACACTTATCATTAATGGTTTAAATCAGTGAAACATTTTCATTAATAATCAAACAGCACTGTTCAGCCAGTTATCCAAAGGATTAAGAAAAACAACAACATGGTAACACTTTAACTTAACCCTAAACCTTTTTTATGTGAACTTCAGAGTTTAAATGACAAAATTTGACAGTTCTGCATTAAGCTATTGCAATAAATACATGATGTCTCTGTAGAGATTTAAAGTAAATCATTACACCAGTCAAAATGTCTTCTCACATCATTACTGTTTTGGGGTGTGGCCTGAAAATGCTTGAAAGCTGAAACTTGCAGCAGCAGTTTTCTTTGTAATTCAGTATCTATCAATTCTTTAGGGTAAAATATTATACAGTATTTTTTCTACCATTTAAACTGACTTAACTATAATGTCTGTCAACTAGTTGGCAAGCACTTCAATACCAATTGTGGAAGGCCATTTGAGAGGAATCATCTTTTTGTCTTGTTGTGCTCAGGGCGTCAGTCTCCTAGGGATCTGTGGTTAAATGAGACTGAGAGTGTCTTTATTGCCAACAGAAGGTGTAAATGGGAATTCCTTGTTAGAAACAGAAAGTTAAAGACAAAGTCACTTCAATAGCACTTAGCAGCAGAATGCCATCATGTGCACATTTACCTCTCAGTAAGGAAAACGCATCAATTTAGACACAAACACACACACGCCTACATTACATAAATCAAATACATACAGGCATGTGCATTTATTCAAACTTCAAAGTTAAGTGTTTGCTCTTGACAGATCTGTAAAAGTATTTAGAAATCGCATCAGTTTCCTTAAAAAGATTTTTTTTAAAAATGTGTTTATCTCCAGATGGTTTGGAGGCTGATCTTCTGCTTACTAGGGTACTTCAGTGGAGATTGTATTGTATTTATTCAAAAACAAATTAGTCTTTTGTATGCAGGGTGACAGGTGCTGATGTAGTGTGTACTGTGTGTGTTTTTTGTTGCAGGTGTGTGACTGGTGCAAACATATTCGCCACACTAAGGAGTACCTGGACTTTGGTGCTGGTGAGCGGAGGCTGCAGTTCTGCAGTGCCAAATGCCTGAACCAATATAAGATGGACATTTTCTACAAGGAGACCCAGGCTGCGCTACCTGGAGCACTGTGTAACCCAGGACATGGGGGTGGTGGGGAGGGTAAGCTGGAGTGCAGTGGAGGAGTACAGCTGCTCACTCCTGAATCTTGGGGAACTCCGTTAACAGACCTCCGACGTAAAGCTCCCTCACCAGGGGGGCCTTCCAACACCTCTGCTTTTGCCCCTTCCACTTCTTCTGCCACCTCACCTTCAGACACTGCTGCCGTCTGCTCCCCGTCCTCCTCCTCCTCGGCCAAGATCCCCACTCCCAGACCCCACGAGAGCCCCACACTCCCTCCCCCACCTGTTCCCTCTTTGCACCCACCTGTTGGGGTTCCCCCTGGTAGCCCTCCCATGGTGATGACACCCAGGGGACCCATGCCCCTGCCTCTGTTCATGGAACATCAAATGATGCAGCACATCCGTCCACCATTTCTTCGCCCCTCTGCCCACCCAGCAGGGCCTAATAGCCCCCTGTCAAACCCTATCATCCCTGGTATTGGTCCACCACCTCCCCCTAGGACCATTGGTCCAGCATCAAGCCCCATGCACAGGCCCATGCTGTCTCCACATGTCCACCCCTCATCCAACCCGAACCCTGGTATGATGCCCCCCCACCCTGGTCTCCCCATGCCAGGCCTGCCCCCTTTCCCCCCAATCAACATGATGCCCAATGGACGCATTCCTCTGCCCCCAATGATGAACTTTGGCATGCCATCCTTGGCCCCATTGGTACCCCCACCAACTCTCTTGGTCCCTTACCCTGTCATTGTACCCCTCCCAGTCCCAATCCCTATTCCAATCCCAATTCCTTTCAGCCCCAAAACTTCCAGGGACCAGCCGGAGAGCAGTGGCTCCGTCCGCAGTGCTCCAGAGTCCTTTGAAGCTTCAGCTTCTTGGCCCCACTCTCCAGGTTCCTCTGGAGGTGACAGAGGGGAGCAGAAAGTAGAGTCAGCTGGTACAGAGCGTCTCTCTCCTGTACGCTCAGAGAGAAGCAGGACGGCGTTGGTGGACTTGACTGTGAAGGCAGAGGACAATTCGGGCAACCTGTGTCTAACCAGCAGCCCTGGACCGATGGACGGGGTGATTGATTTAACTGTGGGCCAGAGGTCATGCCAACAGCAGGTAATTCAGAGGATGCTACCTGGGGTCCAGGTCAAAATAGAGGTAGAGGCTGAATCAAGATCCCCACCAGCTGCTGGGCTGGGTGGAGGAGGGAAGGGCAGTCATGATGGGGAGGAGGGGGTCCTCTCACAGGGCATCATCAGTGCTGCAGAACTGGAAGGGGCCACACACCCAAACACACTGGAATCATCAGGCCCACCCTCCAGCAACAGCAGCCCTTCTTGCAATACTGATCCTCCAGTGAGCCAGCTAAATCCCTGTATCTCCAACTTTACCCCACCACCCTTGCCCAGCACAGCACGGACCCAGCCCCAACCCCTGCCCCAGCTCCAAACTAGCCCTGCTGCCCCATGTAATGTCATAGTCAATGGTACAGGATGGCATTCGCTTCTCACTCCTGCCTTTGAGTCTTGCCCTGACCGAAGAGGAGACAGCGTAGCAGGAGAAGGAGAGGCAGAGGAGCAGCCAGCCAATGGTGAGCTGGAGCGTGAGGCACTGAAAGAGAACAATTGCTCGGTTGGAGATTGGGAGCCGGGGAAGCGGGGCTCAGTGCAAGATGAGATGGCGGACACAATGGAGGGTAAGCCAGACCCTGACTCCAACTTGGAGGAGGGTGAGCATGCCTATGCCCTGCCGCTGCTGTCTACCGGAGGCTGTGTGGTCATCCAGCCTGTGCCAAAGCCCGGCGCTGACAAGACGGCCATTCTGTCCTGCTCCATCAGTGCCCCTTTATCAGCAGACGGGAGCCCAGAGTTGGAGCCGCCGCTGAAGAGGAGGTGTCTGCGAATCCGCAATCAAAACAAATGAGGTGGGTTCACCCCAGTGTGCTCCCACAACACTTTTACGCAGTTGTGCTCTGTATTTAAGTATCCATTTGTACAGATTTATTCAGTGACATTTTGTAATTCACAGGAGGATACCCATCAAATAATCAGTCAGTTTTGATTTTTTGAAATGTTTCTCACTTCCCAGCGTGTATCTTTGAACAATTTAAAATTATCTCCTTTACTTCTTTAACGAGCTGTTTACTATTCATACTTATCATCTTAAAGTATGAGAAATTCTGGCAACAGGGTTATTTTATGTTTTGTCCAGTGTAGCATGATCATTTTGAAATGGCACAATAGGCTGATCACTTCATTAGAATTTAACAATGTGATGCTTGATTCAAGGGTAGACGCAGTGTGCCCTCATACAGACAGTATGGAAGAGGTCAAACAAGCATCAACTGAATTATTATCAAGAAGAATGCCAGAGTGCATGTTCCCATGCCTTAACTCCACTGTGACAGACAGTGTGAAATCAGGTGATGTGTTTGAATGTCACCTGGAGGGGCACTCACAGAGACTGACTCTGGTTAGTGAACCAGCAGGGAACATGAAATGAAGTTCATTTTTGAAATGATCCAGCGCCCCATAAAAGGAGGTGTTAATGCATCCAGGTATGGCAGGGGATATGGCAGGAAGTGGCTTACCCTGAGCACTTAGAAACCACAATTAAACTTGATAATTACATTAAAATATCATTTTAAGACTCCATATAAGATAATCATGTGTATTTGCTTGTTTTGTTGTTTTGACTTTTTATACATTTCTTGCTGGAGCATGTGTTTAGCCAACACGTTAATTTTCTAAACTTTACACATATATTTCCTCATGAGCCGGCACATTGCTCCAATTTTACAGGAAGATTACTTGTTGCTTTACTTTGACTGGCAGATTACCTCTATGAGCTTCAGAGCGGAAATGGGAAGTCTTTCATGTCAAAGGATTTATTCAACACATTAAAACCAAATTTAATGATGCACTCCTCGGTTGTTAATTAAATGAAATTGTATTCAAGAGCAATCGAAGACCAATTCAAGTCGTGGTAACATGAGGCAAGTGCTCTGAATTAGAGTAATTAATAACGACAAAAGATGGAAATCAAGCCCCATGCACCTCACTGCTACAAGCAAACCAGCAGCTGAAATGTGTCACAGAAGTGATGAAGAAAACCTTCAGTTACCTAAAGATACACGATTTTTGATTATAGATAACGGAGAATACAAAATCTGTTTGCTGTATCTCACCTTTCCCACTTGTCTGCAATATCACAAGGCATTCACTGTGAAACATCTAAAACATTATGTAAAATAACACTGAATATTTCATTATATTGTAGTAATAATATTTCAAAACTGTTCTTGTGTGGTTCTTGTATGAGCCCCGCTCTGAAGTCTGAACTGAAAACCCCCCATTTCCCCACTTACCTTAAAACTAAAGTTGGGACTGCCTGCTTGAATTCATGCATCGACTTTACAAAAAACAGCCTTTGGGTGGGGGTGGGGGTGGGGTTTGCGCTCCCTGTGACTCAGTGTAATTCTCCTCCCACTCTGTTTCACAGATGGACGCTCTGAGGACCACAGTGCCATCAACGACACTCACTTGTCCACCCCCCACCTCCAAATCCCACCCCTCCCAACTACACCACCACCCACGTGCACACACACACACACACACACACACACAAACATTTTTCGTGTCCTCACTCATCGTCCAGTCTACCAGCACCACAAATCGCCTTCGACGACTGATGAGAGTCCAACCAAACATGTTGATGTGTATCACAGTAGAGCAGGACAAGACTCCTTTTGTCTGTGTGACAGACACTCTGATGGACTGAACTTCTACAGATGTCATGGCCAGCAGGATCGCTTGACGTTTGAACTGCAGACAGTATATCCCTGCAACAGGGGGACTTTATCCCGCTGCTTCTCTCCTCATTTAGAGACTCTTAGCCCACACTTATCCACCCTCCCCTATCAAAGCAAGTGCTCTCTGTATTATCTGTTACTATGGAACTCACTATAGTGTCCGATATTCAAAGCTACTGCTGGAAAATTAGTGAAGGAGCCCCAAAGACAGATTTCCATGCCTCGGTGTAAAGCTCCTCTAACCTGGTGCCACGCCACAGGTACAAAATCTCTGCTCAAGTAAGTGATTTTTTATTCTCACACAAGTTGTCACTAAGACTGATTTCACAAAGAGCTGGAGAAAAATAGCAGAAATCCTGCTCTATCTTCTTGCCCTTTGCTTGTCCACAACCAGCAAAAATATACTTGCCAACCTGACACAAAGTGTTGTGGGTAATTCTGATGGGTGGTAGCTAAAGAAGCACAACGAGCATGAACACAGTTAATGCAATATGACTGAAAGACAATTTAAAGAGATGTTTCAATCAGAGGCTGGAAAACAGTCCGTGGACATAAAATCACCAGTTGTATTGAGAATTATTCTTACTGAATCAGCAAATTGGAGGATTAAATATTAACCGTCACCAGCAAGTAATGGTGTGTGGGTGGAATCATGCAATCTCTGCCATTTTCCTGTGGCATCTATTTGTTTGCTCTTAAACTTCACTGAACTTTAATATATATATATTTTAGAACATTTCAAGGCTTACTGCACCTCCAAAAGAACTGGGATGACATGGCAATGTAGAAACTCTGCCAACCTGCAATGGGTACATGCTACCGCAGGCTAGTACATAATCTTTTCTATAATACATCACCAGTGATGTTCCTGTAATGGTTTAGTTTGAGACTGACTGCACTGAATTTAGAGGGGGCAGAGGGAAGCCAGCTATTTCATGAATAATTCTTTTGGGACCTGGAGGAAAACTGCTGAAGTAACACTACAGAAATATTTCTACAATAAACACAGTGAAGACAAATTCATTTTGGAAACAATTTGAGAAATATATAAAACGTCACCTCTTGCTTGTCCACCAATCCTGCCAGGTTGCTTAATGTTTTTGCCAATTATTACTTGTTTTGAGCCAAATTTAAAGCCAGTGTTGTCCTTGATTCAATGTCATGCTCTTATGTACAGCTTTTTGGGCAGTTTAAGTAAATGCGACTGTCACCCATCCAGTTTGATCTGATCCAGTTACACCGCAGCTTAAGCCTGTGAGCTGGGACTCCATCAAACAAAGCCAGCATTTAGTTTACACTCCTATGGAGGAGGTACATTGTACCAGTGCGAGACAAGGTATTATCATATGCCAAAGGCCTCTGGTGTGTTGAAACAAAACATGTCACCTAGTTTTCAGTGGAAATGGGATTTCATACTGAAGATTTGACCAGATAATTTATAGTTGCCAAAATAGCAAGCACTTATTTTAAAAAAGAAAGGAATATACAGGAGAACACGAGTGGATGTCAGAAGCAGTGTTACCTTGTTGTCTCTCTTTATGGTTTACTCAATCCATAAAGACCTATGATATGTCACACTGTGAGTAAGGTTAAATATACAGATCTGGATTCAAAAGATAATGCAGGACTTGAGTGATCCTTAATCATTAGTTATATTAGATGTGTACATTGCTTTGCAGTCCCATCCTATCTCACTTTTTTCCCTGTAGCCTTTGTTTGATTTCACTCTGTCATGGTGAGACATTGTGTGATTCACTGTGTGTCCAAATGAGGCCCAGCATTTACTCATACACATATTCACATGTCACAAGCATACCTACAGCACTCATGCTCATGTCACACACACACACACACACACACACACACACACACACACAATGCACATAGTAAATTTAACTGTGTACGTGTGTGTGTGAGGCAGGTGCAAGCAGAGAGCCCAGTTGAGATTACAGAGTGTTGACTCAGAGTAAGCAGTGTGCAACTCTATCTGTTGCCTGTTAGTCAGGCATTTAGGCTTAGCTTGCCGCTTGCCAAGGCCCAGCTTTGGTGTCACGTTAAGCATTTCCGTGCCCCCGCTTCATTTCTCTCCAAGCAAAGGCAGTGAAAATGCTCTTTTTAAGCTGCCTGTTTCTGTCTTGTCTGCTTTTTGCTGAAGCTCATTTGTCCATAAGTAGAAATATTCCTTTCTGTAATTCTTTCACAGATGTCCATAAGCACAGCATTTCTAAAATGACAGTTTATATAAGAGGAGTAGAAATGAGCAATTGCACCCTTACTCCAAATCTGAGATTTCCCTGTCGAGCCATCAGTTGTTTCAGAATCTTGCTAGTGAAAGAACAGAAACCAGTGTTGCGGTAACCTAGAAACTGGACACTGTAGTTTCTAGTGTCTGTGCTGTCTAACAAATATGGGAGTCATACAAAACCAGGGCCATAGCCAGGATTTTAGAGGTCATGAGCCCCTCAACACACCCCTCACCATTATGAACAGAATCCAAGTCTCTGATTTTGTAATTACTTAAATTTTTCACATGTTATTTATTCAGCTAACTGTTGAATTAGGCTTTCTGTGAATTGTATTTCTTATGAAACTTATAAAATGCCTAAAGCCCCCCCAGGTTGCAAAAACATACACAGGACATGACCTCAGACAGTATCCTCAATGGTAGCTCTACAACCCTGTACAAAACTGAGCCACTGATACAGCTCTGTCCTTTGTCTGAAGAAGGACAGGTTACACTTTCCTATTTGTTAGTGTATGGGCCTGCACCATGCAGTTAGCTCCAAGCTGTCACTCTAGCATACACTGCACTGAGCTGACAGGCTGCAAGCATTTTCAAAAACAGGAAGACTGACCTTGTAATGGAAAAGAAAGGTGCCAGTCTTGTTATTATATGACATGTAGACTGATAAATGTTTGTCCTGCTAGCAGTGGAGAATGATGGCTATGTGGGCAGACTGCCATAAAACGTACTGAGCACATTGATGTTAATCAGAGGATGAACCCTTTCCAAGTTAGACGCTCCATGAGCTTTCCACTAGCGCCACCCTCAGGACAAAGCATCAACTTTCAATTGAAGGAATAGTTCAATGTTTTAAATAAAAAGATTGTTACCTCTCTCATGTCTGTCCGTTATGTGAAGCCACAGCCAGCTGTCAGTTAGCTTAGCTTAGCTTAGCTTAGCATAAAGACTGGAAACGGGGGGAAAAGCCTGGCTCTGTCTAGCTAGGATTACTATTGCAACAACACGTCATCAGTAGGGTAAAACTAACCTGTCGGTCTAATCCCAGCTCACGTTCTACCACTATTAGTGGGTGGACAATCCAACGCTTGGTGAATTCTGCTTCACAATGATAGTGTGTTTGGTTGATGTATTTGCTTCCTAAGAAGGGGATCAGTCCATTTAAACAGCTATGTCAGCATTTAAAGAAAAGAATTAGAAATATCATATAAAGAGCTTCAAAGAGGTTTGGTGAAGATAAACAATCTGCCACATGATATCTCATCTGTTTCCAGTCTTTATGCTAAGCTAAGCTAAGCTAACTGGCTGCTGGCTGTTGCTTCAGTGTTTTTCCCAAAATGTTGATAATTCTCCCCAGAGGACAAACGGTTATTGTTTTGGTGACCTTTTCCTGACCTGTATTCTCATGCCACCACCAGGCTAAACTTACAATTTTAGTCCTACTACTGGCCGACCTCCCAGAATTTCTCTAAGTAAGTCTTTATCTTTACCAGAAATATCATACTGATTTAAAAAGGGTGAAGGGGGGCTTGATTTTCGATGAGGAACTAACCAAAATCTTTTGTTATGTCTGCCTTTTCTCCTGCTTGACATCCTACGCACCCCTATTCAGACACACACAGACAAAACAGCATGCATGTTATGTCTGATCCTAATCTGCACCATGTTGTGTTGGCATTGCAAATGGTATACTGTCCATGTCTGAGACAGCTATTGAAGATGTGAGAGCCTAACTCTCACGTGGAAATACTGTACCACTGAATCAGTCGTTGTGATGGTAAACAGACTTGTGACAAATCTCCAGCATTCCTTTTTTGATGATGGACTACAGGCCTGGTCAACAGCCTGAATTATGCAATGACAACTAACTCCAACCCTAATATAGACGAGTGGTCCACCGACAAAATAAAACAAGACATGACTTCATGTTACTTTTCAAAAACAACAGAGAAGTTGCCTTAACTCTTGCTTGTATAATCTCTACAGTTAAGACAATGATGCTCGCTTGTAAAGAAGACTCTCCCTTCTTTGTACAAAATGAAATATACCAGAAACAACAACTTTGTTATCTTGCTAGTGTCAATGTATAGATGATCAGCTTTTTCTGTAACTTGTATGGACCGTCACATTTTTGCTAAGAAAAAACCCTCCTCCCAAACTCCTTGTTCCTAACCATCCAATCTGTTCAACGTTTTAACTTGTGGTGGACTGTCAATCTTTTTGTGTACATTTTATAGTATTATTTATTGTTGACAAGTTTTGCATTTGCAAATAATAAAAAAAGTGAAGGTGGTTTGACCTGAGCATTCTATTCCAAATGTAAATGCCTGGTGAACAGTGAAAAGCTTTTTTAATTATTAAAACGGAGAAAACAGTGATATGAGGAGATGATCTTCTGTCTTTTTATTATGACGTTGTAACATGTACATAACATGTGGCCAAAATTGCTTTGGGAAATAATCATTTTTTGTGTTGTAACAGTATTTGTTTTATCCAGTGAATTGCTCATGAAGACAAATAAATAAGAGGCACACACAACTCTGTTTCAGATTGGTCCTATCTGCTCATTCTATGTACATGTACGAGGAACCTGCACACATAAAGGTCATACAAGAGATCATATAAAACTACCATCTTTCTTTTAGCATTATTTATTGGGAGATTTTGTTTTGATTCATCACATAATTTTCAACATGTTAGAAAACCACCCAGCAAAAATGTTCTGCTATAAAACCAGCAAATTGCACACTTGTTAATTCTAATATACTGCAGTTCACAGCAGTCCATATATTTGTTTACTGTATATGAAGTACAGCATTACAAAAATCAAGATGTGAACCATTCAGTGCAGATGAAAACATTTAATTACTGAGAATCTACAGTATTGCCCTTTAGGCATGATATCTGACCCTATCTTATGAACCCATGGCGATGAGCTACAAATTCTCAAAAAAAAAAAAAAAAAAACCCTCAAAAAACCCAACCTAATTTTGAATACATTTTAAGATGCTAACAAAAAAAAGCCCCTAAAAAACAAGAATGACATAGCACCCACCAGTCAAATACAGTCATGCTAACAGCTCTATAATGTTATTAATAATTAATGCACAAGTGATTATGTGTTTAAACACGTTTTAGAATATTGAATCATTCATAACTAGTTAGGCTTTGGTTATACCACTTAAATACTGATGACTAAGATGGGGTGGATTAAATAAAACAGCTTTAAATAATGAGCTCATTAATTACTACTTATTGTGACACTAGTTAATAAGTAGTAGTAATTAAGTGATGATTTATAAATTGGTTAATATGGATGAATAAAATGTCACACAATTTTTAAAATAATTTCATTGTATCACCAGCGGAGGATGATATTGTGACAATTGGACATTATTTCAGAAATATACCCACTTTCAGTAAAGCCACGAACTGGTTTTAACAAATCAAATCATTCTGATCTCATTTGTTAATTACAGCTGGAGGGATATCTGACTTTTAGGTCACAGCTCTGCAGATGAGAAATGTGGATTTAATGGTCTCTAGCTCCATCTTGTGGCTTCTGAAAGTATTGGCCCGCTCCTCAGTAGGCAGGTAATGGGAAAAGGCTTGATTTCCTCATGGGGGAGATATAAACAAGAAGCGGATACAATTTAATGAACACACAATAAAATGCATTCAATACAGCAGCTGTGTGGACAAAACGTGTGACGCTTACAGTGAGACTGTCAGTCAGAGAGCGTGTTGAGTTGATTCAACTCTTGTTATTTTGTGTATGCATACGTGGAAGGAACAAAACAACATGAACACATTACAATGTATAGAGAACATGAGAGGAAATAAACAGGATCTTTTTCTTTTGAAGATTTGCTGAAGATTACTGGACTGCATAATACTGTAAAGTGTCCTTTATATTTTGCTCACCACCTTTATCACATATACATTAGCCAAAATATGAGGTATTATATTAGGTATATATTATCTTACAATATCTTTTAATTGATTTATTGATGGCATTATAATATACGGTATTTATAAAAAAACAAAAACAAAAAACAATATATCAGATTTTGTCTGGGATAGAACAATATAAAGTCCTGGACTTATTTCAATCATTGTCCCTGGTGTTTTAACAGTACAATACTAATGACTTTTTTGATTCCCCTTCAGCAGTCCTAATTAAACAGTCCTGCATTTTAATCAATTCAAAATAATAATGATACATCAATAGGCCTTTTTCACAGATGACATTTTGACATGTCGCAGTAGGAAAAGCACAGGTGTAAATAATAAAGCTAATGATGGCTGAATTCCATTTAGCTGCTTCAGTTTCAGGGTCCTGGTATTGTGTCATGGCTTACTGGGACATTTGAGTAGAACACAGCCATCGTTAATGTTATTAGTAACACCTGTGCTTTTCCTACTATGACAAATCAGAATGTCTGCTGTGAAAAACGACGACAAAACATACAGATACACCGTATGCTTTTACTAGACATGCGTGCGAGCAACATCATCAGTGTACAGAAACTGGGAACTGAGCAATTCAAACCCATAACTGCTCAAATTTAAACCGGTTAATTTGATATATTTACTGGACTGATGTAGCAAAACAACAAATGATGTGACAAAGCCAGTGCCAGTGTGTAAAATAATGATAATAATATAATATAATAATTTTCTCATGAGCACAGTCGTCTGGGGCGCAGTTTGTTCCTTTCTCTGATATCTGATTGCTGCTTTAAAAAATCAAAGGCTCTGTGAACTATGAGCACATTCAAATCATTCAATTTACTAGGCACTGTGACATGATGTCAAACACAAGTCTAGCTTCTTATGGGGTCAAGCCTATCATCCTTTAACATCAAGGTATTAGTAAGTTGTGATTATTATTATATTGGTGGCTACCACTTTCACAGCAGCATCACCAGTCGAAAGATCCACCCAGACAAACCCACTATGAGGTAATGAGTGATTGTGTGTTTAACTGACATAAATATCTTATTGTAATCTATGTTTGAATGTTGCAGCATACAATGTGGAGAAAGCCAATGTAACTCAATACTTGCTAAAGGTGCAACATCCTTTTCCTCTCTTAGTTACACCCAGAAACTATATTTATATGACTACATTATAAAGCAGTGCCCTCGGTCTGACAGGACAAAACAACTCTCCGAAAGCTGCAAGTGCTTTTCAACACTGAAAAATAGTTTGATATTACTCGACTTGATTAAACTTCATCAACAATCTGGGTTGAAAACCAATGAGATGGCAGCATCCCTGTCGCACATTTTGCACATACTCTAAGAAAAGAAGGATAGCGAAATACCATGCAAAATGGCTTATGGCATTAAAACTGATACTTTCTGGAGAATGGAGCCTGATGTGGTATCAAAATTAGCAGTGCGTTCAACTGTCTTGGTGGTACAGCTGACCAACGCTCATAGGATCGCAAGGTTTAGTTTCAAGGGTCATGGGCCGCATTTATATAACCCGTCTTTACCTCATATTTTTAACTCTCCACCAAAAATGATCAAATAAAAGAAGTTCAGATCAGATTGGAGTTAATCAGTAGCATTAATTGGGATGTCATGAGTGAAGATTAAATAAGGCTGACCAAAAGGCAATATGAGTTCAATGTGGTGCTTTATCTATCTAACCGCTAGTGATGAAACACGATTACTGAAAACATCCTGATTTGCTTTTACAAGTGAAAAGACCTGTGTTAAAGACATTGCATCACTGTGCCGTCTCACACTACTTTTCCCAGGAAAGAGCAAGCACACACCAGTTGTGTAATACACACAGCAAACATAAATGGCTGTTAAAGAGTAATGACTGTTGTACTACAGCAGCAAAACAGTTACTTCTGTAAGAATGCAGCAGTTAATCATAATAGAGCTATGACTATTAAGTTGGAAGAAGGTGAAGGGATGCGTCTGTGGTCCAACTGCTCCCTCTGTTGTGTGAAACAGAACACATCACATCTTCTGACTACAACACCCCAAACTCCCACACTTTATTATTTATTCATTTATTTATTACAATGATTAGACAAAGAAGAATTTGTCCTGCTAACCAACTGATTAAATATATCAGCCTCATACTTTCTGTAAGTCAATTTTAATTCACCCCTGATTAATCCTAGTGAAATCAAACTATTTATTATTCTTCATGGTTGATTAGATAACTAATACCAACCACAATTTTACCAGTTACAAGGAGCAAGTTATATGTTGACTATTTTAGTCGATCAGCCTGCTGATTATTGCAGAAGTCCATTGATTGATTTTCATGAAATATGGTGGACAGGTTGACCTTGGTCCTGGAAAACTAATTATATTTTGGTGGTGATGTGAAACTTAAACAGCTGGAACACCCTTATCCAAATCCCAAGGGTACACTTGATATACTATAGAAATTTATTTATAACTTTATTTTTCAAATGTAGTTGTAGGAATGTTGTGGAAGTAACAGCCAATCAGATAACTGTCTGTTTGACTGTCACTATATTTAAGATACTATAATGTATACTATTCTATTCGCCAGCTAATTATTCGTTTTAAAATAGCTTGAATGTATAAACAAGTAAAAGACAGATGCAGGTAGAGAGGTAGAGGTGCAGGACAGGACAGGTGGCTTATGGGTAACTGAGTCCTCGGTGTGTTGATGTCAGGGGGAGGAGAGAGGCTCTGGCAGTGTGTGTTGGTGTGTGTAGATTTGAGTGTACGGGGAAGAATTCGGCCGCTGGAGGACTTTTCTCTACGATTAAAACGACGTGTTTTTGTGTGAATAAAGCCAAGAACAAGGACAAGACGAGGGGGACAAATGCGAAAATGCGAGAAGAAATCCAGGAAGAGAGTGTCTGCTTATTAAAAATTCAGCGCGGGAGAACAGACATTATCGCCCCTTCGGATGACTTGTGGCAGCACCGAGGATAAACTACAGTACTAACGGGCTTCAAACATTCTTGAATGGCGTGAACCGAGGCGGAATTTTCTCTAAAAAGCGAGCCCAAAGCATTTCAAAGCGGCCAAAAACCAAAGGGAAGGGGAGGAGAGGGGGGCAAAGAAAACGCCCTGCTGCCTGTTGCTGGTATCTCCACATTCAAACTTTATCGCCGAGTTGGAAAATGCATCTTTCACTTAACGGGAGGTGATAATTCAAGTGTAACGGTGTCTTTATTAGCTCAGAAGCCAAACAGCTAGCTAACCGAAGGCCCGCTCACTTGGCAAGTTTTTTTGGGAAGCGGGGAGTCTCTTTTGCTTTGGGACTATTTTTCTCCTCATTGTGCACACACTATTCCTGTTGGAAGCGATTTGGGTGGGCTGAGAGCCCAAGGCTGCTCCGCTAGGCCCACGGCCATTAGCCAGGAACAAAGAAGGGTTCATATGTAAACTCAAAACAGTTTGGGAAAACCCTCTTCATATTTTACCCAACTTTTGACGAGCGACGCTGCAGCCATGTCGCTCGGCGCGGAGAGGAGGATGGAAACCCGGCTGAAGAAGCTGGAGGACATGATCCGAGACCCCAGATCTGCCATAAACCTGGAAAGTTTGCTGGTAAGTCAAGTGGGATACACCTCATAGATTATTAATGATGCCATGTTGTCTGTCCGCTGAAACGCTAGACACGTATGCACACACTTAGTTAACGTTATGCTATTGACATTTATATACACTTCTTTTTTCTTCTTTTCATCCCATGCTACTGTTAGCATTGTTTTTACATTAGGCAGGCTGTGATGCTGCATAGCACTATTCTTTATGCTTTGTTATGAGACTGCACCGTTTCCATTCTGTCCTGAAATCAGACACCTTGCCATATAACCACCTTTTAAATAAAAGCAGCCACAATAAGAGCCTCATGGTGGATATACTGTAGGCGGGCCTGATTAATAGTTAAGACTGAGAGCAGACAGTGCAGTTTGGGGCTCTGTCAAGCGTGTCTACAGATTAGGATTAACTAGTGGAGAATGTCCCACTTGGTGTGTTTATGGAGACTAATATTTCCGGCTAAAACTCCCTCCTGGGTAACAGTTTGGCCCACCAGACCAGGATAGTCCTCCTACTCACTAGATTTACACACCTATTCTGCTCTTCCTGCACTGATTGGGAAGATGATTAGGAAGATGTTGTCCATCCAGTGCCAAACTATTGTTGTTTTACTTTTGACTGAGACAAAACTCATGAATCTTAAAATGTATGTGTTTTTATACCAGTTACTGGTCAGAGAGGGTCTTCTGGAAACCAGTATGATACAATTTAGGCTACAGCATTATTCCCAGCTAAATTAAAACTGTTAAATCATCCAAAAAAATAAACAGAACATGCTATCTTTGGCATGAGCAATTGATAAGATGGAAAACTGCTGAATCAGAATTCCTTTTAATATACATACAATACTGTATATGTGAAACAAAACCCAAAGCTCAGTGAGTTGCCCTCATATTCCATCTCTAAATGTTACCTTAAAACCCATGTATGACTGATAACCATGTAACCATACAGCGTATGAATCCTAGTGACTCCACTTTAATGTGTTTCTATCCCACATATATTTCTGGGAAGTGAGCTGGTGCATTTCCAGTGCTGTTTCCTCTGAGGTGAAGTGGTCTGAAGTTGTGGTATTTCCATAGACTTTCCAGTTGTTAAGCAGCAAAGTCTCATGTCCCTTTTGTTTACACATGTAAGACTAAATCACCTTTATTTATACAGCCCTTCATGTGTCATAATTGAAAATGTAAAACATTTTTTGACCGTCAGAAGATGGACTAGTCTGATTATCAGGCCATGGATGGACCACTACTGTTAACGGATGTCGAGCATTAAATAAAGTCAAAATAGGGTATCAGTATTTGAAATTTCCTCTACTGATACAATCTGATGCCAACATGTATCACGTCAGATACTGAGGCAAAGGGAAATCATTGCGCCCTTTTTAGCAGAAGCTTAGTTTTCTTTTGGAGAGTGAGGCTATATTGTTCGGCAAAGGATCAATACTTTGAAGTGGAGATGAGGCTTAAATTGTGATACTCTGAACTGGGTCTGGTGAAGAAGTACAAGGGGTATACCAGTGTATATCCTGACATTAGGTTGAAATAGAAAAGAAGGTCTTCTGACATTTTAGATTAACCCTGTTTTCCCAAAATAAACTAGTGTTGGTTGTGGGCATTTCTCCACAGGAACTGACAAATCTGAACTTGAGGGAAAGAGCTTTGAACGCTCTAACTAGAGTAAGCTGGACTCACTAATGTTAGGTCTTGTGCCTTATATCACCATGTGTCACTGTTTTCAAACCCTCACCTCTGACTATAATTCAGAGCCAGCCCTTTGTACGATACTGTAGCCATAAAGTTACATCCGTTTTAGTGGGGGCGTTTGAATTTCTGGGCCCCCTAACTGGATCTGACAGAGGGCAAACACACTGTCGGGTCCATCTTAAAAAAGCATCACCTCACCCCTTTTAATGGGCCCCATCTAACTTGGGGGCCCCTGCACATACCCCCCCTCCCCCCTCCCGTACTACTGGAGGCTCTCCTGGTCTGTTCCCTCTTCCCTTAAAACGTTTAGCCGAATACTTGCTTGAACACACCGGTGGTGTTTACTTCCTGCACGCGAGCCGGGGAGAGATGGAGGTGTTGAGTGTTCCGAGACAAAAGTCGAGTGGGAAGCATGCGTAGGAGAGAACAGGCTGCAGTTTTCCATTTTTAGCAGCCTTGGTGGTGCTGTCGCTGGGATCAAGAAGTTTTGCTGCTCATGGTCAAACACACACACACACACACACACACACACACACACACACACACACACACAAACCACTAAGGGTTCAGAAATGTACTTTTTTGCAGGTGGAATAAAAACATGCATACTTTAAGTGCTTTAATAATTACTCACAGGCTCATATTCAGTAAACAATGAATCACAAATCCCCTGCTATTGTGGCATAGCAACAGCAAAAAAAAAAACATCAGAAGAAGCTGCTTTGTTGACTATTATATAGTCTCCTAAATAACAGCTTAGTAAAAGAAACTCAGTTAGTAGCTGCCCCCTAATAGTCAACCAAAATGTTAGTTGATGAGAAAAGTCTTAGTCATGCAAGTTTTCATTGGTCGGTTAGTCGCTGAAAAAAAACAACAACCCTCAAACTCCATTTGGGAGCTGTGCCTTGTCATTAGGGCCGGAACAAAAGTATCAGGGTGGTTGCAACATGGACGTTTTCTCTTGTAACACGGACTCAATCATGGATGTAATGCATTCACGATTTGACAAATCAAACTGATTAAATGAACAAAATGTTCAGTCTCCTTGCTGGCTGTTCCAATACATTCAAAATCATAACCGCTTTTGTCGTTAACATCGTCGCTAATAGGCAGCACGCTTCGTACGTGTGCTTGTGTTGTATATTTTTTATAATTAAATTAATATCATGAACGTGCGACGACTAGACGACTAATGGCTTGCACTAACGACTACTAGTCGCCTAGGAAAATCTTTGCTCTGAGGCAGCCGTACTTTTCAGTCGACTTGCAGTTAGATGAATTTAGGACTTGCCAAGAAGCAGTGGGCTGACGACCCTGAGGATACGGAAAGCTGACAGGGAGGAATCTGCAGCATCTGTCAAGTAAACTCAGTGACCTCCCTTAAAGACAGCTGACCCTTTCATAAGCTAGGATATAAAGTATTGTACTCTCAAATTGTAATTAGGGGGCAGAGATTCTGTCATCTGTAATGAAGCTTTAATTCACACCTGCTTCCAAAAGAACAGGACACCCAGCAAAAACCACATGAATGGTGCTTTAATGGCACCATACACTGTGGTCATACAAACTGTAAATCACTATATTGCCTCTATCAGCATTCGAATGAGTGTAACCTGAAGTCTCAGCAACCTTCCCCTTGTGCAAACTGTAGTGATCATTATTTGGCAGCACACCACTGCTGACTGAAGTGCTGGACTTACTTGGCAGCTCCAAGTACAGGGAGTGATTGTTGAGGGCAAGCGAGAGAAAGGGCATTTTTCGAGATAAAGACAAATCGGGACACTTGATTGCAAGTCACATAAGTTGCCTTTCTGCCGTCCTAAAGGAAATGACCTCATTGAGTAAATAGTTGGCAGCTATGTATGGGGCTCAAAGTCCCTGCGAATGGCCGCACTTTCCCCTTTCACTTTTCAGCCTTATCTCCTTTTCTCTGGCCCGGCCTGCAGCTCAGCCCCTCCTCTCAGGCTTGTTAAACACACTGCAGGTATTTTAACCGGAGCTCCAGCCCTAAAGCCTTTTGATTCGGCTGCAGACCTGGTACTGCCAGATAACTTTATGCATACAGCACTCAAGTGTGAACGATGTGAGATATGGATTAGCTAAGAGTTGGTCATCTCCTGGGGGCAGCGCCTGGCTGTCTCTTTCCTGTTTATTCAGTATGATCCTCTCCTCACTCATTAGGTGACAAAACCATTTAACAACTAAATGCACTTGTTTTGTTTTGCACAGTGTTGCTTATTCATTCCATTTCCTCTGTTTGTTTCTCTCATCCATCTCCATTCACATACTCTCTGTTTGGTCCTCTCTCCCTATTTTGTCCACTCACCTCCTACTTAATGTTTATCACTCTTCTCCTCACCCAGCATCTCCCATCTCCCTTTTTCTCAGTCTTCTTTTCCATTTCACTTATTTTATTGCCCCACCCCCCACCCCCCTCTGGCCATACTATACTCTTCCTTTAATGTGTAGCTCTTTAGGGAGGTGGGGATAACCCCTGTGTGTCTTGTTCTCTGTCTTTACCCTGATAGTCGACCTGAGTGTCCGCTTCGTCTCTGGAGTGCAGTTGAGTTGCTCTCAGCCAAGCAGCAGCAGCGGTCCCGGCTTCAATGTGCTAGCTGGATAGAAACACTGCCTTATAAGGCACTGGGGACGGTGGCCCCGGCCAATTTTTTTTTCCTGCTAAACAAGTCAGTCTCTCTGCTCCACACCTCCTCTGGTAAGACGGTTGGGCTCTCCACGCAGTCTTTTTTTGGTTTTTGCTCCTCTCAAGTGAAGAAGACCCGGCGGCGTCTTCCGGGTGTGCGATCTTAAAATGTCACACTTCATTTCAGCTATGTCTCGTCTGGTCTTCTTTAGTGGTCGGAACCAAGAAACTTGATCAGGATTTTCCCTATTTATTAAAGCCATAGATGGCCCACCAGAAGTTCTTTCTAAATATCATTTTTGTGTCAGGGCTTTAGTTTGAACTACAAATATTCCTTTTTCTGTTACTTATGTTTAGGGCTGCAGCTAACAGTTATTTTCATAATCGATTAATCTGCTGATTATTTTCACAATTAATCCTTTAGTCTATAAAATGCCAGAAAATTGTGAAAAATGCTCATCACAATTTCCCAGAACCCAAAGTGACGTCTTCAAATTGCTTCTTTTGTCCAACCAACAGTCCAAAACCTAAATTACTCTTCATTTAGAAAAGCAGCAAATCCTCACATTTAAGAAGCTGGAAGCACCACCTGTTTGATATTTTTGCTTGAAAGTTGACTGAAACAATTATCAAAATAGTTGGCAATTAATTTTCTAATTGCTGCAGATCTACTTATGTTGTCTCTGTACAAAGTCATTTGAAAGTTTATGTTCTTAAAGGAATAGTTCTGCATTTTGGGAAATATGCTTATTCGCCTTCTCGCCGAGAGTTAAATGAGAAGCTTGACACCGCTCTCATGTCTGTACAGTAAATGTGTAGCTACATCCAACAGCCGCTTAGCTTAGCTTAGCACAAAGACTGGAAACAGGTGGAAACAGCTAGCCTTGCTCTGTCTGATGGTAACAAACCTACCAGCACCTCTAAAACTCACTAATTAACACGTTATATCTTGTTTGTTTAATCCATACAAAAGATGGAAGTGGAGTTACATATGAATATTTTTTGGCCATATGCCTTCCTGGAGTCTCTGCTGGTTGCCTGGCAACCTCACTGTGATGACAAGACTCAAGGGAGTTACTGCTCCTGGCCAAGAAACAGTCTGGCGCATAATACCCCGTAAAACCACATGTCTTTTTACACTTTGGTTTTTGTGCATATTAGAGAGATAACAGAGATATGTGTTAATCAGTTAATTAAAAAGTGACAAGCTTTTACGGGGTGCTGTGGCACATTGTTGATCTTTTTATTAGCAATATCATACAAAGTTGGTAACTGATCTTGCTTAAATTCTGTGCACAGGTACACCTTTGCCCAAGGTGTAGCATGTTACATTTTGGTGTTTTTATTTGTATAGATGTAATGGCTTTGGATTGGGGACCTTAATTGCATTCCCATGTGTTTTTGGTGGAGAATCACATTTTAAAGACAAAATCTGTGGTAAATTGGCTGCAGTTGAGTTGAACAGGCTAGATTGTTGTGTGGCAGGTACATTATGTCAGAATTATTTATGAAGTGATGTCTTGGGAACCAAAATTACAGTGACTGATGAATCTTGAGTCTTGTTATTTTGCTGTAAAAGGGAACAGGATTCCCCCAGCCTGCTGTAAAACATTCATTACAAACTGAGCAAAGAATCAATGTCCAGCACACACACACACACACACACACACACGTATACATACATAGATAAATATGAGCTGGTCTAATATCCACCACAACGAGAGGTGAGAAGGAATGCAAAAATGAGGAAGAACTTCATCTCCAGAAATTAATAGGTATGCTGTATGTCCAGAAAAACTAAAATGTTGCTTAAACTCAAATTATTATTACTATTTCCACTATGCTTCAACTGAGTTGGCCATCTGGTATGATAAACCTTTTAAAGACACTGCTGTGAATGTCATCAGTTCTCATAATATGCTATTTGGACTAGAAGCAAAGCTGGATGGGGATGCCTTCATGTGGTATATATGTTTCTCATGTGAAAGGAAATGTATACAGCCTAAGATTTGTCTTAATCTGGTGGATCTTCTTGTCTAGACGTAAAGACCGTGGCTGAGATAATGTGGCCGTGCACACACAACAGTGCATTCAAGACCAATCCAGCGTGGTTAAAGTTGGTAAAGGTGGCTAAATCATTTTAACTTGTGACTACAAACTAGTGTCTTGGCGAAGTCTCTAATCTTTGTGCATAGTGTTTGGATTTCACAACTTGGTTGGACTTTCGAGGAACTTTCACTTTCCACACTGATGAAAGTGATGGGAACGTGAGCTGAGCCATGCAACGCACACATGTGGTCGACAGTGGCTGAATGCACAAATCTTGTTGTTGAATTCTGTTGTTGGCTTGTGCAAAAATCTTCACCCTGTTGTGTGAGCATAAAAGAGTTTGATACCTGAGTCTCCGTGTATTTTTAGTTTAAAATGAGGGTGTGAGTGAGCAGAGAAGAGAACAGAACAGGAGTCTCCCACGCATAAAGCATAACCCATCCATCTGGCCTCAGCGTTATCATTCCATCACAACCTGCTGCTTGTGAAACACAACCTCCTACACTCACACGCACTTTCTTTCTCTCATACGCACACACATGCATATCATATACACATGCTTCGGTACTCATGGACACACATTTGCGTTCGTTTTCACCAGCAAACACGTTCTTCACTTGATCTTAGCAACACACAAGCTGCATTGTGTGCAACCAGCAGCAACAGTAGAACAATATCACACATTGCCAAACAGCTACAGATTGTTAGAGTCCCCACAGCCTTCATTTCCTTTAACAAACCCAAACAAGAGCAAGTTTGTATGTGTGTGTGGTAGAGTTTAGTCCAGCAGCATGTTAGCGCTGAAGCTGGCAGTTATAATTCAAATAGTTTGTGCCAATACTGAAAATATTTATATACAAAATTGACCATGTTCACGCAAAAGGGTTGAAACTGAAACCCTCTATTGAAACCCAGCCTAATGACGTCATTCCAGTGTTACTGGCTTTTGGCCCACTTTATCTATTCAATGGCAGGGAAACTGAGGTTCTTTACTATCTTAGATAGGTAATTATGTGACATAAACATAACAGAATAATTCAAAATAAACAAATAAGGATGGAATCATTTAAGTATTTTAAGCACTAATTCACTGGTTCCAGCTTCTCAAATGTGAATATTTTCTGTTTTTTTTTTTTTTTTACTCTTCTATGATACTTGTAGCGATCAGCTGTCAGAATAACATCACCACCCACCTGTCAAAAGTTCATTCACATTTCACAGAGTTAGACTGTGGAAAGAGACATTCACACGCGCACACACACACACACACACACACACACACACACACACACACACACACACTAATATTGCCAGCTTGTTTGATTCAATACACATCTTGCAAAACTGAATTGAGCTGTGGTCTATGTGTTTGCAGTGCTGGGGTTTTGACTGAGTATGTTTCATTGCTGGTTGCCATTTTGCTTTATTGTTTTGTATGGTTTGACAGATTTTCTTGCTTTCTATGTTATAATTATTATTTGTCAGATGTGACTCTGACTGGCACCCCTCTTCATTTTTAAGTGTCAAACCCGCTACATACTGAACATAATTTCTTTGGGTTTTGGACTGTTGGTAGGAGAAAACAAGACATTTTAAGACATCAGCAGGGGCTCCAGTAACTTGAGATGGGCAGTTTTTTCTAGTTGCTGACATTCTATAGACCTCACGATTAATCGAGAAAATAATCAGTAGGTTATTCCGCTGGGTCCCAACCTTTTTGGCTTATGATCCCTTGAAAATAAGGCAATATCTTCTTGTGACCCTTCATCACAGGTTATGGCCTTAGTATCGGCATGACTTATGAGCAGTTCAAGAGTACAGAAAGATGAGGCTGGAAGGGGTAAAAGTATCCTGTATTTTGCAAGAAAAAATTTGGGAAAGTTAGAAACCCTCCCATCATTTTGTTTAACAGAAATATTTGTTTTTCTTTCTTATCCCTTTTGTCATCTTGAGACCCCTTTCATGTGGACGACTGAAACTGATCTGATATATCACAAAATCTATATCTGTATACGTGTTCGTTCACATGGTAGGGCTCATATCCTGATATAGGTAATTTCATCTCCAGATAACGATACATATCACGATATAGCACATTTTCTGTAAATTCAATGAATAAATAGTTTATATTAAAATGACCTCATAGAAAGGCCTATCTCTTATTACATTATGAATTATATACTTGACAAATAAAAGGTACTTAGTCATATTTTATTATTTTTCTCCTTTTATTTAGAACCTTTGTGCCGCAGGCAAAAGCCTCTTGTAACGTCTGAGTCTGGGGTTTGTTTTGAGCACTCGACTGTACTTTTGGCTCTCATCCGTAGACTCTCTCCGTACTGTTTGACATGATTCTTGCATAGGTGGAAAAGAGGTTAGTGGTGTTTGAGTCTGTTGTGGGGACTGGTCTGCGGCATAATTTATAAAGTTTGATTTTCTGGTCCGTGTCAGACTTTTCATACCCAAACCTCATTTATTTGACCGAAGTAGCCCCTCTTTTTGGTACCAGCCTTTGTTTTGTCTTGGCTGGTCAGAGTCCTTCTCCTGTTCGGAATTACCCCGTTGTGTCACGTTCACTCTCCTCCATGTTTGTTTATGTTGCCTTCATGCAAATTTCCTGCCTGCATCTGTGCCATGCGAAATAACACAAAGTGTTGTCCAAATGATGAAAAATATTGCCGTAAAGAGTGTGATTTGCGACACAATGAAATAAATGATTATAATATGAAACGACTGACGTTTTTCTATCGTCACACGATATATCGTCATATCGCACACCCCTAGAACATGGACATAAATGTTGGACAACAGTATGGTTGGTTAGCAGTTAGAAACAACCCAATGCTGACCACTGCCACTGTAATACCCTCCCCACCCCCTTTATCATAAAGCAGGACCTTATGTACATGCAGTCCTGCCTTTGCTATGTATTTTTCCTGGCACATTCCTCAGTATACTTTATAATAATGCATGGGTGCCAAAAATGCACAGGGCACAGGAGCATGGGACAGAAATCTGTCAAATGCAAGAGTAAGACATACTCTTGTTATTCCCCGCAGAGACATTAGCTGTGCTAGTCCCTGCAGGATTCCTGCCGTTTTGTGTCTTTCTTGGAGAGTTTACGGGCCCTGCCTGGCACGGTCCCCCTCGCTCTGCCCGGCCCACCGTTTATCCCCACAACTATTTTTAAAACGGCTGGAATTCAATCAAAACATTAACTTTCTGCTCAATCCTTTTAAAGCCCAGAGCAGTGCTGCTTGTTTTCTGTTCCACATGCCTAGTGATGAGATGGGTATGAGGAGAGGAAGAGGGTTTTTTTAATTTTTTTTTATTTGGGGGGGAAGATAACTGCAAATGGAGCAGGGAGAGTTTGTGATGTGAGAGGCTTTGAATAGTTGGGCTATTCCTCTCTGTGTTTAGCTCCTTTCAAGTTAACATCATCACATTCCTGACTGGTGGATCCACGTGGCTTTTTATAGGGTGATAAAGAGTGGGAGCAGGCGAAGGGAGAACGACAGCGCCGTAATGTCAACAGCAGGTTGGGTAAATAAAATGGAAAAGAATAGAATGTGCTGAAACGGAGTGCTTATAAAACTCCTGCCTGCTGCGTCTCTGTAGCTTCAACTGGGTTCAACTCTTTGTATTTTGCAGGAGTTGCTAAGCAACCAGCCATAACCCATTGGCTGGATTACAGTATAGCAGAGATAAAATGCTGAAGTGCTATCTAATAGATACATAACAACTCCTATCAGCTCAGGAAGCATTACTGTAAGCCTGTCACTGTAAAGTGTCCTGTTTATAGAGCTCGGGTATAGGACCTGACATCATGGTTTGTAATTATTTAGATCCATTGTTAGAAAAAAAAAAACTTTCCCTATGATATAAATGAAGCAGGACGAGGAGGGGAGGATGGCTGGTTGTCTGGTCCAGATATTTCAGATGCATTAAAGTTTAAATTGTCAATCCAGCTTTACACTTCCCCAGACACTTGTCAGTTCTTCAATATTTATAAATAGCCGCTTCAACTGAGTAGCTGAGAAATGCCCTCCAGAGTCTTGTTGGAATTTTTTACAGTAACGCTAATGGAAGCAAATTGGAAGAGCTGCATGCAGCCATTTCTCTTGTGTAACTCCAATGCATTAAACGGCTAATTATGTATGACCTACAGGCTCTTTGCGAATCATGATGTCTTGAAAAGTCTGCTAATGTGGTTTTAAAAAAAGCATTTTAAAGGGGAATGCCACCCATTTTCACAAGCCACAATCTAGATGGTGCTTTGGCTTCCTTCCCTTTGTGAGTCTCCAGCCAAGTCAGCCAAGCTGTGTTGAAGTTCAGTTCGCAAAAAACAATTGTGTCTCATAAAGATCCACCAACATAATTTTGCTTCTTCACTGCTGGCGCCGTTCGCCGTCACCAGGGCAACATGTATTTATTTATTTGTCCTTCCTCCATATGCTTGATTCGTCTTTGTTTAATGGGGAGATGTAGAAATGACAGAGAAAGGAATAATATGTCACCAAGAGGTCCAGTTTGTAGATAGGGAATGTTCGCTACATGCCTGTAGCGAGTCCAAGCGTTGCAACAGAGTGTTTACTTTGTATTTCTCGTGGCAAATGTTGACGAACAGCTTCTGTCAACTTTTGTCCAAAGTTGGAAATCTGTGAAACTGAATCCCCCCTGCCTTCAAGTCTTCATGCTTTGAACATTGTGGTACAGAGCACCGACTTCCTCTACCTGCCATGCTGCTTTGTTCTTTTTGGGATTTAGGCACCTCCAACCTTACAGTGACTATGATTACATAAATACAATATTCCGTTTTTTTCCCTTATTCTGAAACAGGCAATATTCCTACTAAGCTGTTTACATGGCTAATGAAAAAGAATATTCCACTAATATTTCTGTTTACATGCAGCCGTGCATACTCCGACTGTGTCTGACAGGGGTCGATGCCCTAACATCTTTTATCATGTCAAAATAATATGGAAATGTGGGCTTTTCTTTTGTGCATGCATCTCTACCCCAGCCTTGCAAACTGCACAGAGCTGACCGTAAACAGGCAAGAGGCTGCGTGTCGCAAACTGCGGTAAAAATCGCAATTGAGACGTATATTCCCAATGCGCCGTATACATGCCCAAAGAATGCTCCTAAAACCTTCATAATATTGGCATATCCCACGTCTTTATCGGAAAATGCTACGTTCAGAATAAGGCCTAATTCGGAATATCCAAACGGAATATGCTGTTTACATGACCCGTATCAAATTTGAAATATTGTCATATTCAGAATAATAGTGGAAAATAGTGTGCGTGTAAATGTAGTTAATGTAACAATATATGATTGATTATTATTGGATCTTTGTGATGCACAGTGACGTTTGCCTTACAAAAATCTTAAGACCTCTGAACTATTTAGTGACACATGATATCTGTTTGCTTTGAAAGTGCATTGTTGCCGTCCATTGGACAGAAAAGCAGAAGCACCTCAGGTAGCTACATAAGCGCCACATGTGACCTGTCCCAGCTGTTGTCCAGCTGTTCTGCCTCTGCAAACGGTCAAAGTTTTTGCCTGCGGGACAGATAGGCATGTTTTATTCCTGAAAGTAGGCAGCAGCCCTTGTTAGTTCACTTCAAGAAGCCTGAAACATGTTGTGGTTCCATGGTTTACTTATTTGCTTCTGAGAAATCAGCTCAGCCATTCATAAAGTTATGATAGTTTTAATTTTTAGAGATTTTATTCGCCAGACTGATCGTACTTGATTTCAAATGGGCATCTAATAGATTTCAGCCTGCAAGCCAAGGCTGCTGTGGTTTGGATCATTAGAAACCACGTGTTTAAATGATAAAAGCAATAAATCAATAACTTCATAAATACACAAGCATTCATTTCTCATATAAGCAGAGACCTACATGGAAATTCAGAGAGTTTAAATTTTAAACAACATTGGAAACTAAATGCGTGATTTATTTGAGGCCCGTAGCACTATGCAAATGATATCTGAGCCATATCATTGCTGCTTGATGTACAGTGACTGGTTACCCTCCTGCTCCTTTATGCTGCATTCACATGGAATCAGGCAGACGGTAGATGTCAAACCGGATATCATGTTAGTGGACAACAGCAGGACGGAAAAATTAGGTGAGGCTGGCATAGAATACCGGCAATGGTAATGGTAGACGGCATTTAACCAAAGTTAAAATATAAAAAAAATTTGCCATCCTCCACAACAGAATTTATAACCGGATGTTACGTAGCTCCCTCACACAAGGAGAAAACATGGGTGATCTGGACAATGAGAAGATAAAAACGTCTCTTTTTCAGACAAACATACTCATGGGACACACCAAGTGCAGTTCTGCTTTCACTATCCATGTTGGAAATGAATGAATGACCCGATGTTTTGCAGGGAATTTAATATTACTTTTAAGTTTGCAATAGAATATTAAGAGAAAGCTGCATTGTTTAGCTACATGCATCACTAGAATAATTACATAAGATAATGGACACAAAATAATTTTATTTAATATATTTAATTCCATTCTTTGTAAATCACCACAACAACATACCGTCATGCGAGTTTCTTTTGCGGCCCTGCTACGCACGTGTCAAAGAAATATTTGTTTACTCATACTGAAGTCTCTCCTGATTGAAATAAAGAATAAAAAAAAGATTCTTTCTTTAAACACAAACAACACAGGTATCTCAATAAGCCTTATTAGCATAGCTGGTAAATATTTTTGAATCAACACAGATAAAAATAGTTGCTTTCTCAAACTTGGTTTATATTGCTCAGTGAACTCATGGAAGGTGGAATTACGAGCGCTCTATAACCTGGGCGACACCGGTTATAGAGCGCTCGTGAATGGTGAAATCGTCTACTGTAGATACAAGTCTCTTTCTTTGCCCATCTTCCTCATTACACCAGGTTTCCTATAGATTTATGATATCACTGTCACTAATCTCTTCAATAAATTCCATAAAAACCAAATGCAGAGGAGACCCTGAATGTTCCATGTAGATATGCAAAACGATTTCATTGTATCTTAACTGAAAATGTCTCGACTGTTTGTAGAACTAGAGAAATTGTGAAATATTTGAGTGTTTCTAAGGGAATGCATTGTGCCGAGGAAGAACAATTTTGAGTTAAACAATCAAGCAAATAACTAAATACAATTATGATAATAACGAAAAATTACTTTATATAGTCATGTTTAAACTGTAAACAATATTTAACTTATTTTATTTTATTCTATATATACATTAAGGATTAGGGAATATTCCTTAAAAATGTTTTGAAAGGAAATAAGAAATTACTGACACTTAGAAAAAGGACAAAGTGAATTAGTAATAAAACATTAAAAATGGAAACAGTATGTCACCTGTGGTTGGTGCAGTTGTTTGTCTTGTTTCTCCTGTAGCTTTGCACAACCACAGTATTATGGAAATGTAGCTACCACAGCAGCTTCACCTTTAAAACTGACCTCAGCGAAACAAAAAGACGTTGTGGACCCGCAAATGTGTAATATGCATGAATCTGTGAGTAAGTGTCAAGAAATTAGTGGGCGTTGATTTCAACTGTTGCTATGTACTCATTATTTTGGCAAGTAAATCATGTGTCTAAACACATACAAGATACGATGTGGTGGATGTATTGTGCACATGGTCATAGCTGCCATGCATGTGTAAATAATTTCTTTTTTTGGCTGCGGACGAATACAGAGCAGCGGCAGTAGCAGAGACTGCTGCCTCAGAGGAAATGACTTGCATACACGGACTGGCTTCATGACACAGTGAAATTATCTGCCAGCCGTGGGGTGGGGTGGATCATTTCCTGTATTGCCGTGCTCGTAGGGAGATCCTCGTGCGTGCGTGTGCATGTACGTGCACACGCCCCCGGCAACTCCTCTCCACCCCCCGGCGTGTGTATTTTTTTTCCCTTAAATAGTAGTTTTGTGTGAGGTCAGTCCTTTAATGGGGAAGCGAAGTTAATATGATGAAACGGAGTGTGCAGCTCGCTACAGGCCGACCGCAGCCGACCAGAGAACGATGGAGGGAGCAAGAGGAAAGGCAGATAAGACGGAAGGAGAGCAGCAGAAAAGAGCAAAAGAGACGAGAAAAGTGGAGGAGGAATGAGTACAAAGGAAGTGAGGGAAACATGAAACAGATTGTGCCATCCTGTCTAGCACTGTAATGATGGGGGAACGAGAAGAGAGGGGAAACGGACAAGTTTGAAAGAAACCAGTTCAGACCTGGGTCAGAGTGGGGTTCTTGTGTTCTCTGTCGGCTTGGTCCAGTGTTTCAAACGGCTCCTCATTGACCGTTCAGGAATGTGTAGCTGACAAAAGTTGATAGATGACTTCCTTATTGTTACACACTGTAACAATTAGGGGTTTGCATCGGTTTGTCTTTTGCTTATTTAGTGGTTTCCCTACATCGCCCTGGGTCCATTATGAAATGACTGAATGCTACAAATAGTCAGCTTGTGTTCAGTTGACCTAACATGCTGCTGCAGTCCAGTTCCCAGCCTCTGTTCCTGTTCTGCCTGCTGCGACACACATACTTCACAGTCAAAAATACTGTATAACCAAATACATCAGTGAATAATATTGTTAAATGATTAGAATGGAGTTTAAAAACACATCAATGGAGCAATTAAGAGGACTAGCTAGCTAGCTTAAGTGAAAACAGTGGTGACTGAACACACTGAGCATCAGCCTTTTCAGCCAGCTACCTAGCTGAAGCTAACTTTTGTCATAAAAGTACACCGGCCAGTGCACGTAATGTTAATCATCCATATACTGTACTACATACTGTTGTAGCATCACTGTATAATCTCTTGTAACAGTAGCTAAAGTGTTTTAGCTGGCGTTAACAACGTTAGCTAGATAATGCTACTTGGAAGTTCACAGACACCATGCTTCTATCTTCATGACATCTTTATCTTGAAGTGCATGTCTCTTGTGTTCATCAAGGACCTCAATAAAATGTCTTGGACTTATTCCATAATTATTTAACAATATTATTTATTGATTAATTCAATTATAATTTTGACTTGTCTGATAACCTTTTACCACATTTTGTCAGTTTTGGGGCCCCATAATGTGATACCTGAGATCTTCATGCAAATATTGGCACCAGACAAAAGTTAACTTTAGGCGGATTGAGAATTTGCTGCATTAAAGCAAATGTTTAGGAGGGATCTGCCTTGATTGGGCCGGGCAGTATAGCCCTGAACAATACTGGATTTTTGAGGTTGATACAAAAAGTATTGTCTTACGGCTCGAAGTAGACAGATCATGTGTAAACTAACAGCTTTTGCACTAAACACTTTCTTACAGACTGTATTCACACACATACAGTCCTGCATGATAGTCACCATAATTACAAAAGCTCAACTCCTCAGAAATAGGAAGCATTATTCTGCTATTCATTGGATTCTTTTAGAGACTGAGCTGCCGTGTTATTTCTGTAAACTGGGCATAACAATTCAATTTCAATTAATTTTTTTTTAAAGAAATAGAAAAAGGTACATTCATAAATTCATAACCCATTAGAAGCAATTTCTTGTGTAGGCAGAAATATCTAGAGAGTGAGTATTAAACGCAGTTCTTAACCAGTGACGACACACTGTGTGGAGGTGAATTAATCTCTTTTAGACTGTTTTCAAAAGGTCACAGAAACATTGTGTTCATCATTTGTAATCAGATGAATATCATTGACAGAATCAAGTAGGCTGCTGCTGATGGAAATATGAGTCATCCTGCTTCTCTCTCACGAGGAACAATGCTTTCACTTAAAACCATTTTCTTTGCATGTAGTTGTTTATGTATCCAGTCCGTCAAGTTGATCACTGTTGAATGAAACGCTGAGCCGAAGCTGTTACAGTGATGTGTAACCGTTTCTGTTCTGTGCAGTGGTGAGAGAATTTACAGAAAATAAACTCTCCTTAGAAATGCAGTCAGTGGTCAGTAATGTTAAGTTTGAAGCCCAGTCAGTCCTGCACTCCACTGCCTTTATTGGGTAAAATGTGTGCGTCAGTTGGTTTTTCTTAATGTTTTGTAAATTAAAGTATGGAATAATTTTCTTTTTTCTTTTTTTTACATTTTCAGTGGCACTCTTGCTACAGTGTAGTGGTCATTAAGAGTGCACGATAAGTTAGTTAGTCAGGAATGACACATTTCCTCTGTAGTAGGGCGTTATCAGATGTTCACACTATGCTATCATTAATACATCATGTCCAGCATTAGGCTAAATGATTAGAATTGGATTAATTGAGTGAATAACAAATTATGTGAATTTTAAATGAACAGTGAATGTTTTGACACTTAGTGGTTTTTCACACAAGTCTCATAATCCCCTTCTTGTGTGCAAATGAATGCTGATGAATGGAGAACACACTTCTTTCTTTCATGTTTTATGTGCAACACTGTGACTTGCAGTATGACGTAACCTTCTATGAGCAACAACACACTCTCTTCCCTGTAGAGAATGTGTCATAACTTGTGCTTGTAACAGCTCAGTTACTAACGTTTGCTCTTTAAAATGCTGTGTGATTGCACACAATCTGTATTCCCTTAGTGCAGCACTGCATAATTATATGTTGCATCTGATGTCACTCAGATGGGAAAGACACACAGGAAACCACAAGGTCCTGGTGTGCACTGTGAATTCTCCAATATATACGTGCTTGATATTGAGGTGACCCATTCCAGCTACCTCACCTGTGTCGTATGCTGTATGTGTTTTGAGCATACACATTACTGCCCTGCCAGTCTGTTGATGTTTACATGTACTGCAGTATCAATATGATTTCATGGTGGTGCTTGAAATACATACATATTCCATTTTAGTTTCAGTTGTGCTGTGTTCTGACATTTTAAATTCATTTCTCTTCTGGAAATTCATTTAATTGTAATTTTATTGTATAATATTGTATCATACTATTTTGAGATCATGGAGATTGTCACCATCATTCATGGTTTCAGTGAGGTGCACAGAAGTCTGCTGTTAGCTGTTGAGGATGTTTGACTTTCTTTGTTCCATGTTTTCTGTCGGCCATGACTGATGATTAATTGTTGTTTCTTTCTGTGTAGGACTCCATAAACGCCCTGGTCTTAGACTTGGACTACCCTGCGCTACGCAAGAACAAAAACATTGAAACCTTCTTAAACAGATGTAAGTAGCTTTTGTGTGCCAGTGTGAGAATGGGAGAGAGGGAGATACAGGACATATGCCTTCTTTTAAAGCTGAAATGTATTATTGTGGTAAATTCACAACACTGTTAATGGATTTATTGTCTTTACACTCAGATGAGAAAGTCATAGGACAGACTCGAGACCTCCAGATGAAGTCTGAAGACTTTGACAGAGTTAAAGTCATTGGTCGAGGGGCATTTGGGGAAGTCCAACTGGTGAGTATTGGTTTTCATTTTCAGCTGTCACTAACAAGGGTTACTTGGTTTTCTGGAAGAGTACACTTAGATGCATTGTAATTTCAACACTCTGTTTTATAAATGATACCCTGCCTCTTTTTCTAGTCGAAGTCGAAGCCTAGAATGAGAATTTACATGGAACTGTGAATTCCGCGCACAAATGTACTTTTACTGCTTTTACTACTTTTTCAACATTAAATGGAAAATATGTAATCATCTGTTATGATGGAAATAACTGACATTTTAAGGAAGTCTGTGATTTTATGTACCTTTTCATGTTGTAGTTTGCAGTTTTGTGTGACCTGTAATTCACCATTTGGCCAAAATGTTTCTCAGCATAGAAGTTAGATTCTCCAGTACTTTTTCCAACTCTGAATAACTGGATATCGCTGCCTTTCAGGTGCGGCATAAAGCCTCTCAGAAGGTCTACGCCATGAAGCTACTGAGCAAGTTTGAGATGATCAAGCGCTCAGACTCGGCTTTCTTCTGGGAAGAGAGGGACATCATGGCCTTTTCCAACAGTCCCTGGGTTGTGCAGGTATGGCGTTCAGTTTACTGCTCAGCTTCTGATTATTTATTCTGGGACTTCCACAGTTTTATTCTCAAAGTTTAAAGACAGCAGATAGCATACTTTTGCTGGGAGACTGTGTAGCGTCCCCTCTTGTTGATAAATACCATATGATACCATTTTGGTTTTGAGTTCTTTGATTCTTTTAAAAGTATAAAATATTGTTTTTATGCAGACTGTTACATTTTACAATACATTTTTTAAAGGGCTGCAACTAACGATCATTTTTATTATTGATTAATATGCCCATTATTATTTTCACGATTAATCCTTTAGTCTATAAAATGCTGAAAAATTGTGAAAAATGCTCATCACAATCTCCCAGAGCCCAAAGTGACATCTTCAAATTGACCAACCAACAGTCCAAAAGACCAAAGACAGATTTACTGTCATAAATGACAAAGAAAAGCAGCAAATCCTCACATTTAAGAAGCTGGAACCAGCAAATGTTTGACATTTTTGCTTGAAAAATGACTGAAACAATTATCAAAATAGTTGGCAATTAATTTTCTTTCGATCAACTAATCGATTAAACAACTAATGGTTGCAGCTCTATTTCTTTATGTTCATTTATTGATGATTAAAATAACGTAGCAATCTGACAAATACATTCAGATATGGTAAATAGATTGGTGCCAATCGTCACCTCTCGGTGTGTCACCCATACCAAAATGGCTATCTCTAGTAATGAGAGCTTGTGTTTTGGGTTGTTCAGTTGTGCTGTGCCTTCCAAGATGAGCACTACCTCTTCATGGTGATGGAGTACATGCCAGGAGGTGACCTGGTCAACCTCACCAGCACCTACGACGTGCCGGAGAAGTGGGCCAAGTTCTACACAGCGGAGGTGGTGATGGCCCTGGATGCCATTCACTCCATGGGCTTCATCCATCGGGACGTGAAGCCGGACAACATGCTGCTGGACAGACTTGGACACCTCAAGCTGGCCGACTTCGGCACGTGCATGAAGATGGACCATGTGAGTTGTATCCCGTCATTGAAACTTCAGTGCAGCAGCATGTCTGTGCTTCAGAAAAATTGCTTATTTCTTCTGCCACCTGTTTGTTTCTTTTCCTGAAAAGTCAAAGGAGTCTGGTTTTTGTAAACTCTAGTTGTGTCTCAATTCAGGGGCTGCTTCCTTCTTAGGACGTGGCCTACGGAGGCGCGGCCTTCATAGACCGTGAAGGCCGAACCAAGCGTTGTTAAATGAGACGGTCTGATCTACGGAGGATTTCCTATTTGCGTCACCAGCGTCACGAAGCGCCGCTTCTTTCGCCTACCAGCCTAGGCAGCTCTAATTGGGGTTTGAGGTTTTTAACGGCCCTTGCCTTTTTAACATTTGTATCATTAGCTATTCGAGTGAGTTGAAACCTACTATACTTACATTTGAAAGTGTAATCCTGCTCTGCCGCTGTTGACGGTACATTTGGGGACGCCATACTCTCTTGCGCAAAATGAGTCTTGGGATAGGTTGGGCCGTCCAAATTCGGGAAAAGAAGGCCGCATTTCTCGGCTGCATTTGAAGGAGCCTTTGAAATGGGACAGCCTTGTCGCGCTACTTTGAGGGTGTGGCCCCTGAATTGAGACACTGCTTAGTATGTTCTGATACAAACAAAATGGCTGAACAGAATATTAACACTGCTATGGAAACACGGTGCATAGCATGGAATACATTTTTTTCTTATAATACAAGCAAAAAATGCAGATAACACAGTGTTGCACAGTGCTGTAGAGCTGTGATCACCAGCTTATACACACTATTTTAAATCACAATTGGTTGGTCCCAGAAATTCCAGTAAACATAACTGTTTGTATGAGCTGCTTGATGGTGAAGTATACTGTAATGGTAGGGTGTCTGCTGCAGAGATTCGGAGTTTGGCAAATCAGTGTCAAGCTTGTTGAAGCCCTCTTTTAATTCAAGAACAAAACTGTCTTAGCACTTAAATCACCCCTTCTAGCAGTCAGTTGTATGTTTAAGATTTTGGACTGGAGGGTTACTCAGTCACAGAGCAGGCTGTGGTTCCTGCTATGTTTAGATTAATATCTACACATTGTCTTAAGATGAGACAAAAAAACTGATCTTAGGCTAAAATGTCAAAACATACTTAAGATTTTGAAGGATGTTGATTCCTGGATTTGTGTTTTGCAGACCGGCATGGTGCACTGCGATACAGCTGTCGGGACTCCAGACTACATCTCTCCTGAGGTGCTGAAATCCCAGGGAGGAGATGGGTATTATGGGAGAGAGTGTGACTGGTGGTCCGTAGGGGTCTTCATCTTCGAGATGCTTGTTGGTCAGTGAACGTTTAATGAAGTCATAGAGATTTTACAAAACAGGAGTGGAGATGTGTTTTCTGGTATTCCTCGTCTTGTACTGTGAATGACACGTTGGAATCATGTCAGTACGAGAACCAACTGTTGATTCCAATAATCCAGTGCGGTTCATTGAAGCTAACTTACTGTAATTGCTGTTAGGTGACACGCCGTTCTACGCCGACTCTCTGGTGGGAACCTACAGTAAGATCATGGACCATAAAAACTCTCTCAACTTCCCCGATGATGTGGAGATCTCCAAAGATGCCAAGAATATCATCTGTGCCTTCCTGACTGACAGGTAGAAAGAGTCACAGTCTTTCAGATTTTTAAATGTTAAAGTGTTGATGGTGATGACACCAGAAGGGAAGCCCAGGGTTACTTGTTAGAAAGGGTTCTTGTACTGCACTACTCACATCACATAACACGTTTATGCTATTGAGCTGCACACAGCACACTTATGTTTACCACTGGTTTAGTTTGTGATGCTTTAGGTGATCAAAGTCTGTATATTTTGCTCAGATTTAAATTTATTCACTTGTAATTTCTTTCTGAAACGAATATGTATCAACAGAGTGCTGCAGGGAAGACGTATGTTTGTAGGCCAACCTGGAAGTTAGCATCACTCTGGTTCCCTCGACAAAAAGCCAATGGGGTTTTTCCATTGGATTTTGGATTATTGCAGAAAATAAGCTCTGTGGCAAACAAAAGTTTATGATGCTTACACGTTTTGTTCAGCAAGATAATCTTCACAAATGAACACCACCTTTCGGATGTTTGAAACGTAAATGCAATTGTTAATAATAAGTAGTAAGTTAGTAGTAATTAAAAAGCTAACGTTAGGCTGTAAACGAACTACACCACGGTCGCATGATTCCAATTTGGGAAGCTTGCGTGCTTACCTCTTCTAAAAAAGCCTTTCGGAAAGTTTGAGTTAGAATAGTTTGAAGAGTATAAACACAACGAGGCTGTAAAGGCGGACAAGTGAGTAGATGAGTTTCTGTGTTCGGCGTGATGACGTTTAATGTCCCCGACAACCTCTGTAGTCTCATTTAGCCACTTGTTAGCAACCGTCTTTTTTACACATAAAAGCTTCACAATTCAGGAGTGGGGTATTTACTGACGTATTTTATGTTGCAGAACAAAACGTGAAAATCTCTTTAACTTGTGTCAACCACAGACCTTACTTCAGGCATCTAACCAAAAACCCATTCAAGAAACCCCATTGACTTTGAGACGAGGAAACCAGAAGTGCAATAATGCAAACCTATTTCCGGGTGTTAAGACTCATTCCTGCAGCATTCTATAGGTCATGTTGGCCTTTTGCTACCGATACTGTTGAACTGAGGACAAAGGGTCGATTTAGTCATTGCTCTGCAACTCATTCACTCTCTTTGTTTTGAGGGAGGTGCGATTGGGCAGAAACGGCGTGGAGGAAATCAAGCGACACCCTTTCTTCAAGAACGACCAGTGGACCTTCGACACCATCAGAGACAGTAAGTACCACTACAGTTCAACAAGCAGCCCCACCTGAGCCAATAAAACCAGCCTTTTTTACTCGACTCAAGCACTAAACAAGAATTCTTTAGGAGCAGCAGCTGTATACAGTGTGTACAGGATAGAATTATTTATTAGACTGAAACTAAAGTTTTGTTTACACAGCACTTCCTTTTTTCCCCCCAGCAATTCACCCTTGCCCTTTCTTTCTCTCTCTCGCTCCGTCCTCAGCGGTTGCCCCTGTGGTCCCAGAGCTGAGCAGTGACATAGACACCAGTAATTTTGACGAGATTGAAGATGACAAAGGCGACGTAGAAACTTTCCCCACACCTAAGGCCTTTGTTGGAAATCAGTTACCCTTCGTTGGCTTCACTTACTTCAAAGAGGACCAGTAAGTCATCTGTTTTTCTAGCTGTTGCTCATAATTTTAGGGACTTCAACACTTCTACATACATAAAAGATTTGTTATTCTCTGTAGCCTTGACTCTGTGTTGATTTTGTTCATTTCCTGCTTCAGGTTACTAAATTCTTCCAACAATTCCTCTGTGGCTCATGAGAATTCGAAAGGAGAGGTAGGTACTTTCACTTCCACACACAATAACTGCCAGGTGCACCTTGAGGAACACCAGTAATACATCTGTCCAAGCTTCTCAGGAATGAACTAGCCAGGCGTCAGTTTACATGACCACACAGAACAGGCCTGTTGACATTGCGATCAATCCAGCTTCACACTGTAAGTCATTAGGGATTATGATGGAAGTGACTCAGAAAAGGATTTCTTTTTCTGATCCTGTGATTTATTTGTACTTTGTTAGAATTTCATTGTTCTTAGCAACACAGAAAGACTTAAGCAGCTTTCAGTGCAAGTGGCTGAGCTAAAGACTAATCTCTTATTGACTTCAGTCCTAACTGAACAGCCTAAAAAATCTAACTACCTCTTTGGAGGAAGACGACAAAGGCCCAGGTTTTATTTTCAGTCTGTCATCCCCTGTTGATACACTGTCACTGCAAAACTGGCTTTGTTTATAATATGATGTTTGGGATTTAAAAATCTGAATGAATTCTTAAAGTTTTGAGCTCTGCCAAAAATTGGCAATATGTGAGTGCAAAAGTATTATAGTTATTTTGAGGGTTTGTAATGTCTAGAAACCTTTCATCTTGAGAAGTTTGAAAGAGCGTATCCTCCTTGTTCAAGTCAAAACTTAAAAGCTGCTGGGGCGCCCTGGTAGCTCACCCGGTAGACACCACGGTTTGATTCCAGCCTGGACCCTTTGCTGCACGTCATCCCGTCTCTCTGTCCCGTCTTTCCTGTCTTTCTCTGCAGCTGTCGCTATCAAATGAAGGCAAAAATGTCATGACATGCAGTAAAGGTTGCAAACAGGTTTTGAACTTGAGCATTTGATTAGTCCTTTAAAGCCCTCTTTCTACCAAATTAGCTCTGTTTCTTCTTGAAGCCATTGTAATCAAGGATGCGTCATCAACGGAGGGCGTTGCAGTAAACAGTAGTAGCAAGATGGAGGATCTCATTGATTACCTGCAAGCTTTTGTTCTGTTATTACAGATATTTGTTTTTATCCAAAAAACAAGCATGAACCAACTATTAATGATTAGAAGACGTAGAAGACTATTACCACAGTAGACCATAGACCATTGCTGCCTTCTTCATCCTCTCTTTCTAACCTGTAGAATATGACACGCCCACTGATGTCGTCACGGTTCGCACTTCAGGTCAAGGAAAACCTGCTATCTTTTGGTTCCACCTGGGAACCAAGTTTTCGGGTTCCGAACTAATTTATTTTTGGTTGAAATGCTCCGACCAGTTCAAAATTAGGTGCGCAAACCAGAACGGAACCTGTTCCATGTTGGTGGAAAAGGGGTGTAAGTCACTAGGACATGTATGATTGGTTGGTTGTTTTTTTTCTCTCCACAGTCAGCAGCACTGCAGAAGAAACTGCGCCACCTGGAGGTGCAGCTGAATAACGAGAAGCAGGTCAAAGATGAGGTGGAGCACAAATACAGGTGCAGGAAACATTACCTGACAATAGTAGCTTTTCTTAATGTTGCACCACTCGCAGACAGGAGCACAGTGACCATCACTGTCAAGGTTCTTATAAGTGTCCTGTTTTTTTCTTGCAGAGCTGCCACCAGCCGTCTAGACAGAATCTCCAAAGAACTTGAAGAAGAGGTAAGCTGTGTAAACAGTGAACTACTGAATCTACAGCACAGACACCTGTTAGTGTTGTAGATGACTTGCATATTTTTGGCTCTGTCTTTCAGTATTTGCTGGTGCAATGACCCGGTATTCCCTCCGGGATCGTATAAGTTCCATCTTATTCACCTCGTTTCCCTTTCCCAAAAACTGTATTTAAGTCAGAATAATGATTTCTCACTCTTCACTTAACCATGTCTCGGTTGAATGCCAGTGTGTCCTATCTAGTGAGGTTCAGCTGGAGCGCTTGCCGCATTCTAATAGCCACATTAAAATGTCCATTGGGATTGGATTTGTGTTAAGGCCCGATTGGATTCTCAGGAACCATTTCTCATAAAGCGAGTTATGGAATCACAGCACCGCGAAACCAGCCCTATAGGACATGTTGAACAAAGTGTTTAATGACTGATTTTAGGTGAGCAGCAGAAAGAATCTGGAGTCGAGTCTGAGGCAGCTAGAGAGAGAGAAAGCCCTGCTGCAGCACAAGAGCCTGGAGAGCCACCGCAAGGCCGAGAGTGAGGCCGACAGGAAGCGCTGTCTGGAGAACGAAGGTGACACAAGACACGCATTTTATCACACACATATTGTAGATTATATAATAATATATACATAAGAAGTTAAGGGCAATAATCAAATCAGTATTATCAGATTATATTAAGACAAGATGTCATGTGTTAATGTGACACAATGAATTCATTATCCTGTTGCCTGATAAAGGATTTTCTTTTACTTGCAAAGTGAGACATTGAAAAAGATTGTTTAAGAAATGGCAGCCGATTTAATGCATCATAAAGTGTGTTTTTATATCACATTTTTTCAAAAGCTATCAAGTCAACACATGCAGCAGCACAGTTTCATTTTGGTGCCAAGCGATCATAGAGGTTTTTTTTTTTTTAATACAGTTAATATGGAATCCAGTGAAGTATGAGCTTCTGTTTGACAGCTTCCTGTATGAGTTGACTAAATCCCTCTTGTTTGGCTTTTAATTTGAACTAGAAGAGTTTTGATGGAAGTTTACAGACAGACTGATATACTGTGGAGGATACTGCCATCACCTGGTCAAATAGACTTCTTAAACAGTGTGGGAACACGCTCACCCGAGGAACACAAGTCTATAGGACTGCTCTTTTGTTTTGCTTTGTGGATATTGTATAATTTGCATGATACTCATCACATTTTGATGTAACTGTTGCTCTGTGACACCCAAACCTCTCATTGATTGAAACTTAATAATGAAGGGTTAATACTTACGAACGTAAGAAGCTTGGTGCATTGAAAGATCAACTATTTTGAAATACTGAAGAATTTAAAATTGACATTTGATTTGACTGAAACAGAGTTCATCATAACACATTGCTCCATGTTCTTCTGCATTGTGCAGTCAATAGCCTTCGAGATCAGCTGGATGACATGAAGAAAAGAAACCAGAATTCACACATTTCCAACGAGAAGAACATTCACCTGCAGAAACAGGTCAGTCACAGAGCGTTGTATTTTGTCTGTGGGCACTAAAGTGTCTACAAAGCCACCTACAGAGCGATTGTAAAAATACAAAAATGATTGTTGACAGGAAAGTACAACTAATGAATATTATGAGGTCTTGAATTAGCTACTGTGATCCAATTTCGTAACAAATATTACAATTTAGAGGTGATTTACATATGTATGTATTTATTAAGAGTTATGAGATATTAGCCAAGTTGTTGCAGTACTCTATATTTCTCAAAACAGAGAAACAATTATGAAATAAAAGCCTTTATGGAAAAAATATATTTCAGAAATATGTGTGTGTGTGTGTGTGTGTGTATGTGTATATATATATATATATATATATATATATATATATATATAACTTACTAAATTGTGTATTATATACTGCACTAAGCCTGTTTCTCTGTTTTCCAAAATAAAGTACTTGATTGGAAAGTTTGTACAGTATGTGACAGGACTCAGGACTGTTAACAAATAGAAAAGTGATGAGTAACCAAATAAATCTGCTGGCTGATTTGAACATTTTTTTTCGTCTCCATCAGCTGGAAGAAGCCAACACGCTGCTGCGGGCTGAGTCTGAGGCGGCAACGAGGCTCCGTAAAACCCAGACGGACAGCAGCAAGCAGCTGCAGCAGCTGGAGGCCAACGTGCGCGAGCTGCAGGACAAATGCTGCCTGCTGGAGCGCAGCAAGCTGAGTCTGGAGAAGGAGTGCATCAGCCTGCAGGCTGCACTGGAGACCGAGAGGAGGGAGCACAGTCAGGGCTCAGAGACCATCAGCGACCTGACGGGTGGGTAACACACACACACACACACACACACACACACACACACACACACACACACACACACACACACACACAGTATTTAATACAGGATCTGGAAAGATTTCTAGTCTGTAAACAATGGTCATTTGTAGCAGAAAGGTACCACATCATCTTTTATCTGGTTATAAGATAGGATTAAATATTATATATTAGTTTGATTTTGTATGTATCTATTTATTTATATACATTTATAGAACAATGTGGTTATGGCTTCATCTCCATGGATGTGTTATAAGAGCTCTTATAATACGTCCATGCTTTATCCGCCCAGCACTTGTTTGTTGGTTAGTTGCATGGATGTATTATGGTTTGTTGCCATAGCTGACCGCCTTCCTGTAATCTCTAGCATTGGCATCACATGACCAATGGAGCGTAACTTGATTAGCTGGATGTTGGTTCAATTTGAGACAGAATCTGAATTTTGTAACTCAAATTTTGGGATCTGAATTTGGCCCTATCGAATTTGAGCAACTTGAATCTGAATTTTTTTAAACTTGAATTTTTGCTTTTGAATTTGTGAACATTGAAAAATAAAAGTGAAAATGAGTTACTGAAACAGATACATAATTTCAATGCAAAAAAAAATCAGTGCTAGAAATTCAATGGCTTTAAAATTTCAAAATCTGGTGAGACAGATTTACTTCCATATATGGTCGGCATGATTGTAGTGAGTGGAATGAAGTTTAGTGTTTGAAATTCTGCCGCAAGGAGTTGCTGATGTAGTTACCTGTATTTTTATGAGGTGGAAAGTCTGTCACACGCCTTGGATAAAGATCTCAGCCACCTCTGTCTGCCCAGCAGCTTACATGGCAGATTTACCAGGGCAAGAGCAATGTGCCACACAAATACAGAGGGCACACTGTAGGATCCATTCAGCAAACAACGCACTCACTGTCAGAGTGTGTGTGTGTGTGTGTGTGTGTGTGTGTGTGTGTGTGTGTGTGTGTGTGTGATAGAGAGAGAGACTTGAATTTATTTATAAAAGCTTTTATCAAAACAGGTTTGTCTGAAGGTGCTTCACAGAGCCATGATAAAAACAAGATTATGCCCTCTTTGTCACACTGGTTGAACAAATCTGAGTATAGAGAGTGGAAAATGAAATGCTCTCTCTCCTGTAGACAAGCCCCTTGAATAAAACAACAGCCCATGTGTTTCTCCATTGCAGCTGGTCAGTATGTAACAGTAGCAGACCCCAGTTGTACTGGTCGGCCCCCAGCATACATTCGTGTAACTGTACAAGGGAGTTGTTATCATCAGGGCTAATAACTCCACCTTAATCTGATTCGGGCAGTACTCAGGCTATTTAAACTGTCATATAAAAGCTGTTATCTGATTGCGTTAATTGAGGTGAGGTCATACTCCAAGCAAACACAGCTCCGTTAACACACCCAGTCTTCTGCTCAGTCTCCATTTGTTTCATTATGTAACCGCCTCGGTTAACTTTCTGTTTGGCTTTTGTCAAACGGCTGTTGTTGGTCATCAGATGCAGAGAGCAGATGTTGCATTTACAAACAAAATGAGGTAGCACAATGTAGTTAAATCTGCAATGAATAACTTGCTCCAGTGAACTGGGATATTGGAGAAAGAGCATTCATTTGAACCATGTAAATCTTTATAATCAAAATATCACCTTTAGCTGATTACTTTGAATAATCAGGGCGTTGTGTGTATGTGTGTGTATTTAAACAAACTGATTGTGGCACATGGCAATGCTGGGGGAAAAAAAGCAACATACTCACACTTGTAGGCTGCCCAGTACTGCCCCAGTCTTGCTGGCCACAGGTCACACAATAAGGAGATGGAGATGGATGAGAAATCAGAAACCCATTAACTTCTATCTGGGATTGTACGTGAGCTTATAATGACAATTCAAGTAGAAGAAGTGGTTAGTTTGGAGGTGTTTTTGTTTGCTTTTTGAAACATGCGTCTCTGAGGACCCTCTTGGCTTTGTCTTGCAGGACGCATCTCCAGCCTGGAGGAGGAGGCACGTCAGCAGAGACAAGCTCTGTCCAAAGCTGAGACGGAGAAGAGACAGCTTCAGGAAAAACACACCGATCTGGAGAAGGTAAACCAGAAAATCAGACTAAAGATGACAACTCTAACCTTATGGACTATATTCTTCATTGGTTTTGTAAATATTAACCTTTTAGTATTTATATCCTTCCTCATTTTTTGACCTTGGTCAAGTAAGATGTGGGCCTGAAAAATCTGAGTGTCAAATAAATACAAAAATGTAAAAAAAAAAACATTCAAATAAGCCATATCAAACAGTGCATTGGCCCATCACCATCTCCATAATTTAAGACCAACAGGTTGTCCATTCATATTCATACCTGGGGGTTCATTCAGACATCTTGAACTGCAAAGATAAAATAAACATAGTGATTCTTCCCCGGAGTACTTTGTCTTGGGTTATCTGGCACCAGTACAAAACATTTACATCATGAATGAAAGCATTCTGTCTAGTGTTTAGCATGACTTGCTGCAGTGGGAGCATCGCAACAGAGGACAGATAAATAATCTACAAACTGATTGAAGAGGCTGGCTCTATAACTGGTTTAAAGCCTGATTCTTTAGAGAGTATTGTTTGAGAATTACAAATAAGGTGCTGATTACACTAAAGTGGCCACCATCTTTGTAGAATTGTAATCTTTCAAGTACTTACTTGGATCAGCTGCTGATGTCTATTTAGTTTACTGAATAATTCAAATGACATATTGATCCTGAAGCTGTTAAATTAAGTTTTAAGGACTTTAGAGAATCACTCAGTGCTTGAATTATTTGATAATTATTTCAGATTATGTTAACTTAGTGCTCACCTCTGAGCTGTATTCTGCTGCAGAAAGTATTGTCTGAAGTTGAGTGAGTTCAGCATTTGCCATTATCATGTTATTGGATGTGTGGTGGCCAGCTGAGGTTTGCTCTAAGGGTTTCATCTCTGCCCTTGTTTTCTTTTGTCCAGGAAATGAGCAACAAGGAGATTGATCTGACCTACAAGCTGAAGGTGCTGCAGCAGGAGCTGGAGCAGGAGGAGGCCTCTCACAAGGCCACCAGGGCCCTGCTGGCAGACAAGAGCAAGATCAAAGTAACCATCGAGGGCGCCAAGTCAGAGTCCATGAAGGGTAAGGGCACCAACCCTTTCTTTTCTCACATACCTCCTTCTTCACTTCAACTGTCTGTTCATCCTAGTTTGTACCATGACACGTTAGGGCTGGGACGACATGTTTATCTCCTGATTCAATGCTATCACGATACTTGGGCGCCGATTCAATAAGTATTGTAATTCAATATTACGATTTTGCGATTTTTTTTTTTTTTTTTTTTTTAACATTAGACCATGGAAAAAAGTTGAATCATACACTTGTAGAGACTGTGTATCATGAGTCATATTTCCAAAAACAATGCTCGTCACATGTCAGTCAGTCTTTCTGTGAAATAAATTTGGCACCAGTGGATATCTCTGACTTCACCAGCCAGGTGTCAGTGCATCGCTACGAGTCATACACAATGTGCGTTTATTATTATAGCTTGTGTCACTATTGATTAACGTAACTTCAACATGTGGGAAATATATTGATCCATCCAGAGATGGAGCAGAAGCTGGCGGAGGAGCGGGCAGCCAAACTCCGGCTGGAGAACCGGATACTGGAGCTGGAGAAGCACAGCAGCATGATGGACTGTGACTATAAACAGGCTCTGCAGAAACTCGATGAGCTGCGCAGACACAAGGACCGACTAACTGAGGAGGTGAGGGACTGTTTATATTCTGAGCAGGGGAACAGTGAAGTGTGTGTTTGGATATTAAATGCCACCTACAGAAACAAATCTTGTCGCTTATGTAACAATGTGTCAGTTCTAAACACAGCCACTCCTCATTTCTCTGCCCCTCTGTGTTCTGTTCATCCGTTCAGGTGAAGAACCTGACGCTGAAGATCGAGCAGGAGACCCAGAAGCGCTCCCTGACTCAGAACGACCTGAAGGCCCAGAACCAGCAGCTCAGTTCCCTGCGGACCTCGGAGAAGCAACTCAAACAGGAAATGAATCACCTGCTGGACATCAAACGCAGCCTGGAGAAACAGAACCAAGAGCTGCGCAAGTCAGTTTACATTTGGTTCAACTGTTTTCTAGCATTCATACTCGAGGCTTCATATGTTGACATGAAGAGGATGATGAGTGATAGATATATATATTTTTTTTGACTACAGAGAAAGACAGGACACAGATGGGCAAATGAAGGAACTACAGGACCAGTTGGAAGCTGAACAGTACTTCTCAGTGAGTCTTCAGTCTGCTCTGTAATTCCAAATGTGGATGTAAAAATGACTAAGCGCAAACAAACTGTTGTTGTGTGGGCTGTTATGTGCCAGCAGAGCAACATTCCTTTTAGTTCAGTAGCTAATGCATGTTGTTGTGTGAATTTAATAGCTGTTAAAGGAATCGATGCTCACAGTTCAGTGGACATCCTTAGTTATTTTTTCATGCATTTCTATAATAATATAAACATTTCATGAGCAGTGTAAATGGAATAAGCTAATGCTTAATGGAGCCTGAATGATATGTTTCCCCTGATCATAGTTTTTATTTTATTGGCTTATGCATACAAACTGTATAGATTCATTATTACTCAGGAAAAGTATTTGCCTTTATGAAGCTTTTTTTTTTTTACTTCTCTAGTCTTCACAGTGGAATTGTACAGTAGTAGGCTGCTGACTTTATGAGGTGCATGGAGGCAAAGAGTTATGTAATGAATCACCTGTGAGTGCGAGGTGTATTTGACCCGTTTGCCGTGTTTTCCAGACGCTGTATAAAACCCAGGTGCGTGAGCTAAAGGAGGAGTGTGAAGAGAGGAACAAGCTCTACAAAGATGCGCAGCAGTCTCTGCAGGAGCTACAGGAGGAGAGGTGCTTTGGCTGTTTGAAATGATGATATTTTCCTTTTAGTTCACTTTAAAACATCAGTGACAAAATTCAATAGCTGTTTTTTTTTTTTTTAACCAAAAGCAAGACAAAATAAAGAGTAGCAGTCAGTCCATTTACGTCTCTGAATGAGACATTTATCAGGGTTCGTACAAAGTCTTGAAAGTTTGGGAAATGCTTAATTTTAGCCGTTATGTTTTCAAGGTTAGGAATATGCTTGAATTTGAATATAGTCCTTGAAAAATGTTTGATTTTCAACATAATCTGGTGTTTCATCATCTACACAGTCACTCATGTAAACCAAAAATCTTTTAATATTTGAAATGAAACGATCCCGTCGTCATATTTGTTTGTCGTCTCCTGGCATTTCTAATAACAATTTAGATGTGATGATAAAGGCTTCCAGATTATGGAAAGTTTTTGGTTTAGGTACCTTGAAAGCGCTTGAATTTTACTCTTAAAAAGCTGTACGAACCCTGATTTATATTCTGGGTTTTGTGATTAATAGTTGTTCAGCTTTTCAATTGTTTTTTTTGTTTTTTTTAATTTCTTTCAGGGATTCATTGGCCGCTCAGCTTGAGATCACGCTGACAAAGGCGGACTCCGAGCAGCTGGCGCGCTCCATCGCTGAGGAACAGTACTCGGACCTGGAGAAGGAGAAGATCATGAAGGAGCTGGAACTGAAGGAGATGATGGCCCGCCATCGCCAGGAGCTATCTGAGAAGGACATCACCATCAATTCGGTGAGTTGCACCAACTGTCTCCTTCACCTTCACAGTTAATATGTTAACCCCAGATGGTCTGAAAGGCTTTTGTTTTGTAGGCAGTGCTAACAACTTTTTTCTGACATTACATTAGATAAAAAGGATAGCTTGCCTCATTACTTAAGTACAGTCATATTGTATATGTGATGTACAGCAACACAGTGTAAATACAGACTTCAGGTTGGACAACAGGTGGCAGTGGCAGACAACTTAGACCCTAACCTTCCTCGAGCTGGGAAAATTGATTTAAAAATCTGTGACATCATCACAATGTAAAGTCTATGGGCGGAGGGGGAACTCACGGGCAGGGCCAGCGGGAGAATTTTACTGTACATATTCAGTGGGCCGCATTCCCCCGGAAGTAAACCCGGAAGCTAGAAACCTTTTTTGGGCGTATGCGCCAGGCGAGCAATTCTTATTGGATGGAATAGGTGCCATCTTTGGGTCTGGAACCCAGTTCTTATAGTACATCCATACATGATAAATACCCATCCCATAGTGAATATGACTCTATTTCCTGCCCCATGCAGCTGGAGGAAGCCAATAGGACCCTGACTAGTGATGTCGCCAACCTAGCCAATGAGAAGGAGGAGCTTAACAACAAACTGAAGGAGGCAATAGAAGGTAATTCAAATGTTTCAAATTGAACTTTAAGCAAAATATTGTCAGGGTGGACAATTATCATTTTTCTGTCCTTTTTTTTTTCAGAATCAGAAAAGTCAAAGGATTGGGAGCAGCAGATCAGCCAGATGAAGCAGGCATTTGAGAAGCAGCTGCAGTCAGAGAGGACGCTGAAAACTCAGGTATGTCTGTTTTGAACTTTAACTTGAGAGGTTTCGTTTTTAAAAGAGCGAAACTGGACTCTGGAGCAACTCACACCAGATCCTAAAGCCATCTTAAAACTAGACCACTCTGAAAACAAGCGGAAGCATGAACTGTGGTGCTCGTGTCCGTCTACAGGCCGTCAACAAGCTGGCAGAGATCATGAACAGGAAGGAGGTTCGTGGCGGAGGCAGTCGCCGAGGTAACGACACAGACATGCGGCGGAAGGAGAAGGAGAACAGGAAGCTGCAGTTGGAGCTGAGGTCGGAGAAGGAAAAACTCAACAGCTCCATCATCAAATACCAGAGGGAGATCAACGAAATGCAGGCGGTTAGTTACAACAGATAGCACCGGTATTCTGACTTCTCTTGTCTCTGATGTCATGTCTAATCATTCCTCTTTAATAATGTACTTTTAGTTAGTTGTACAAACATGGAAGATAATTTCCCTGGTCCCACCAATTCCCCTTGAGTAACACCAGTTTCTATAGGCTTCTAGCATCTTTGACTGGATCTTGTTTCTCCTGCTTTTTTTTATTTTTTTTATTCGCAGCAACTGTCTGATGAGAGCCAGATGCGCATTGAGCTGCAGATGGCTCTGGACAGTAAGGACAGTGACATCGAGCAGCTGAGGAACCTCCTGCAGTCGCTCAGTGTTCAGTCAATGGACTCTGCCAGTGTCAGCAGTGGGCCGGAGTTTGATGCAGATGACGCATACACAGGTAAGAGCCCAACCACTGCGTAAACCTTTCCCAAAGATTTAAATGAAATGTGATGTAGTCATTGTCATTATACTGTCGTGCAACAAAACAGTCTGGCATTCCAAAATAGTGCAAGTTGCTAAAAATGACAAAAGTATATAATAAATAACTTTTATCATTTTAACGTTTATCTATCTTGTATTTTCACTACATTACTGCTGCTGCTGTACACCAACTTTTGGAGGATTTTGCAGGTGCAAATGTTTAGCAGAAAATGCACTTTCATTCAATAAATACAGTTATAAAAAAAGAATTGGATTAGACCTTGGATCAGAACTGAGATTCATATCTAACAGTTTGTAAAGATACACAGCTGATGGAGGTGGATCAATATTGGCTTCACTCCTGTGATGCGAAAATCAAGCATCTTTTTTTGGTAGGAAAATTAGAATGAAGGCAGTTACCCTGTGTTTTAGATGGTTGGAAATTGTATTTTATGGTAACACCGGCAGATTATCATTATGCTTACACACTGTAACTTTCCATGTCTCTTTATCCCAATCAGAAACAAGGCTGGAGGGCTGGCTCTCTCTCCCTGTAAGAAACAACACCAAGAAGTTTGGATGGGAGAAAAAGGTACCGAGCATGAAGCTGCTTTGATGATGTACAACAGTCTCTCCTTTATCAACATAATCTTACCGTGTCTGTTCTGTTTCTTTAGTATGTCGTAGTGAGCAGCAAGAAGATTCTCTTCTACAACAGCGAGCAAGACAAAGAGCAGTCCATTCCCTACATGGTTCTTGATATCGAGTGAGTATAACACCTAAAGACTATCCAGGACTCATGTCAGTTTTAGTTTGTTTATGAGTTCATTATGTCCTGTGGGGGCATGTTGTTTTTTGGAACTGAGACGCAGCTGACTTGTCGTGATAAAAGCGGACATTAACTTGTTTTTGTTTTCTTCGCACAGCAAACTCTTCCATGTGAGGCCTGTCACTCAAACAGATGTCTACCGCGCTGACGCCAAAGAGATTCCCAGGATATTCCAGGTCTGCCTCAGCACCGCTTCAGTGGTTTTATTATTGAAATTCTGAATTGTACTGTGATCTCTTATGGCGTTTTCACACCTATAGTTGGTTTGCTCTGGTCCGAATCAGTTGATGAGTTTGTAAACTTGGAGCGTTTTCCCCTTGGTTCGGTTTCTTTTCACACAGAGGAAAAATCCAAGCGAACCAAAATGCATCACTACAAACCACGTGAGAACGTTCACTCCACTTATTGGTCAGATGTGTCTGGGGCGGGAGCAAGAAAGTAAATACAGGAAGAAGGTCCTGTGTTCTGGACTAGTGCATATTTCTGTGAGAGAAACATTGTTACGCAATTTAACACGGAGTAACAGCACAGTTGCCGTTTGCTCATAACTGTTGTAATTATCTGGGCAATATAGCAGGCAAAACTATACCAGCAGAACGTTTCCTCGGATGCACTTTGAGGAAACGTCTTGAAAATACTATACTGCTTCACACTTTGTAAAGAAAACGTGCTGCCTTGAGACAACTGAGCAGAACAAGGGAGCTAACATTTAGCTCAAACTTGGGGAGTACACTGGTAGTTGGGTCGGATCAAGGTTGGGTCACGTTCCCACCACAAACAAACTGCTCCAGAGTTTGTTTGGAACCAGACTGAGACCACCTCCTCTAAAGGGTCTCGGTGCAAACACACCAGGGTTCGTTTTAACAGAACCAAACAGGTTAGGTGTGAAAACGCCCTTAAAATTGCACTTCTGGATGATCAATATGTGATGTTTGTTTGTTGAGCTTCAAAAGCACAAATTTAGACAAAAATCCTCATTCTCTATCGACTCTCCAGATTCTTTATGCCAATGAAGGCGAGAGCAAAAAGGAGCCTGAGTTTCCTGTGGAGCCGCTGGCCATCGGAGAGAAGTCTAGCTACATTTGCCACAAGGGCCACGAGTTCATCCCCACGCTCTACCATTTCCCCACCAACTGTGAGGCGTGCACCAAGCCGCTGTGGAACATGTTCAAGCCGCCGCCTGCGCTGGAGTGCCGGCGCTGCCACATCAAGTGCCACAAGGACCACATGGACAAGAAGGAGGAGATCATTGCTCCATGCAAAGGTGGGATGTGCATTCACATATGACAATTGATGAACTAACAGGTTTATTGGTGCAGCTTAACTGCAGCTTTAGCATGTGAAACGGAAATTGTGATTTCAGTAATACCAATGTTGTTAATAAAAATAACTGAAGACTATAACTGAAAGTTGCTCTTTTTTCCCACCACCAGTGAACTATGACGTGTCTACGGCCAAGAACCTGCTGCTGCTGGCCGTGTCCCAGGAGGAGCAGCAGAAGTGGGTGAGCCGACTGGTCAAGAAGATTCCCAAGAAGCCTCCGCCGCCAGAGCACTTTGCACGCTCCTCACCACGCGCCTCCATGAAGGTCCAGCCCAGCCAGTCCATGAGGAGGCCCAGTCGACAGCTCCCCACCAGCAAGAGCAGGTAGCAAAGCAGACAAGAGATCATGTCGGAACAGGTTTTGCTTTTTGGACAAGCTTTAAAAACTTTATTCTTTAGTAATTGACCCTCATAAGATTGGCTGATTTCCAGTTTGCATGAAATGATGGATTATGTTTGTAGGAGGTCTCCAGTGAGGCAAAGAATAGGTTATGGTTTTAATACACACTATTGAGAAAGTAACCTTTTTAAATGGACCTTCTGCATACAGGCTAGAGTTGGAATGGTATATGGGGTTGAACTATACACATTATGTACTGTACACATTGTGTAAGTGATCAGTACTACACTGGTTGGTGTAGTACTGATCCAATATGTGCTCCATCTAGCCAGCCTCCTCCTAAGAGCACACATCCCCCTTGTTTAATTTGACATCTATTTTGCTAAAGTTATCGTCATAGATATTGTTCAGTAACCTTGTTTACATAAAGTGTGGTGTATGGTGTATCCGTCCCTGGGTCAAAGTCCCACATTCCAGAAGCCGCAATGTGCCAATCACAGTAGAGTTTTCACTCTTTCACTAGACACTAAGGTCTTCCACTTTTCACATGGTAAGTGCACACAAGGAGAAGGAGCATGCACAAACGCACACGCAGTATAAATATGGATGTAATACATTGTTTGTTAATAAACTCTGTGTTACTTGAACATTTTTCACTGTGCTCCTAAATTTCTTTGTGTGCTTTTCATTTAGGAGCACATGTACTCCTTGGGAAAAAAGTTAGCGTAGAGCCCTGCATACCCAAATGCACTAATATTTATTATTATCACTGCACTACAGGACTGTAATAAATTTTGTATTACTACTTTGTAATATGTTTTGGGTTTCTCTGGAGTACGGAGTCCCCGAAAGTTCATGGTGGAAATTCATTTTCCTGAAATTCTTCTGTGTTACCTCACAATAAGTTTTGCAGTCCCTCTGGTCCATAGAGAGAGGCTGAGCTGTATTACAGTATAATATTATGTGTTATGTAGTAGACCACTGCTGGTTGTGACATCAGCGCGAGTGGGCGTACCCTCAGCTGTGGCTGGCTCAGGCGCAAGTCTATCATTGCAGCTAGATAGATAAGCAGCGGAGCTAGTTAACCTAGCTCTCTCACCTACTGCTGCTGAGGCTGACTGAGACAGACTGTAGCATCATAGATTCAACTACAGATGCAGCCGTGGTCTAATTAATAACCATATCCACAGCTTCACACAGCCAGACAGAGCAGCTGCAGCTGTGCTTACAGCCAGTGGCTGTATACTGTTGGAGCTCATCCTTTGAAAAGGAGCAATGAGCAATAAATGCAGAATGTAAAGTGTCACATCATCTGTCCTTTCTGTAGTACTGCAGTGTTTCTCTAAACTAGCAGTGTATTATAACTGGACTGGACCAATACACCAACTGTTCCTATGGATCGGGGGAATGTAAAAGTTAATGCGAGGGAACACAAAAGTAGTTCAGAAAAAACAAATTCTCAACGTGACCATTTGGGGGCTCCGTAGTGGAGAGTTGTGTCCCATGGTGAAAAGTTATAATGGCCAATTCAGTCCAAAAATACCAGCATCGGTCCCATCTATAGTGCATGCAGTTACAAACTCTAACAAAAGCAATGTTGATATTTCTATACTAAACCTTGTATAAAAGCTGATGTTGTGAAAGCCCAAAGACTGCTGTATTTATGCATTGGAGCCCACCTTTCATGTAGAGGCAGCTTCAGTGAGAAGTGCTTCTGAAGCGTGAGAACATGAGCAGCTGTGGAGGCTTTGTTCTCCGTGTACATGATAAGCCCGCAGAATATCAGAGCCTGTTTTCAGTTTCCCCTCGGGTCCATCTTGTTGTGTGTCCCTTAACATAACACCACAGTCTCTTTAACATGAGAAGAAGAGTAGCCAATCCTACACTTGACAAGAATGGATTTTATTTATGGATGCCAGTTTGTAAATGTTACCTGGCCTTCAAAACTAATCTCCCCTTTCAGATTGGAGGACTTTGGTCTTCAGGACTGGCACTGGGCATTGGATGATATCGATGATGATTGTTCCTCTATTCATTTCTGATGAGCGCCTAATGGTAACTGTGTGCATTGTGTGCTGTGCAGTGCAGTGGGGTGATTTCAGTGGCAGTGGAACACTGTTTCTACGAGGCATCACGTTACCCAGCTACAGTCCCAGTATGCTGTGATTTTAAGAAGAGAAGGAGATCAAATCTGAATATTGATGAAAGAAAGCTCAGTGTTTCAAGACCCTTCACTGCTTATTCTCTGCTTCCTTGAAAAACATGAGATCCATAAGATTGTTTTCAGGGTGGTAGCCCACCACAACACCTACACAATACTAAACTTTGAAGTTGCTGAGGATGAAGGTGCTGTTCTCTGGTCACATCATCCTGTTAACGTTCTTAAACATTCCTCACCCATCGTGACCTTGTGTCCTCTGACCTCGCAGGTCAAACGGCTTCAAAATGAGACGAGAAGAATCCCACAGTGGACACTGGTACAAATGATGACTTCTCCCAACTTGTTCTTCCTTTGCTCAGACGTTTCCCTGTAAACGACTTAATTCCTGAATGTGTGTTTGTTTGTTTACAACCAAAAAGGTTTCTTTCTGCACCAAACGTTCAGGCACAGTCCTGGTTGTCAGTTTGTGGTGGTGGGCTTTGTCCACATGTGTTGGTACCAGTGCATGTGCTTGTTGGGGTTCCTAAAATGTGCTGGAAACATTTGGCTGCTCACCTTGCCACTGGGTGTTTTAAATGAAAGCAGACACATTGTCTTCTGGGCTAAAATAGAAACTTGTTCACTTTAATGTTTTTTCATAATTTATTTAAGAGCTGAACATTAGGCAAATGTTGGATTATATCACCCTTTTCTAATGCACTCTTGTGCAAGTGAAAATTTAAAAAATTCTGTCACTTTATCATTGCAATAAAATGGTATAATTTTCCCTTTTAACACTAGAGATGTATCTGGATTTTGGCTTGTCGCAGATATATTGATATTGGCGTATATCTTTTATCAGGGCCAGGAACAGACCTTGTCACATCAATCTGTAGGATTGATTTGGTATCTATGAGAAATACTCGCTAGTATTATTACAACGAAGCTCTTGCACACCATGAAGTCTTACTGACAGGTGTGTACATACGATCTTGACTGGGAAGAAACCAAAGAAATTCATAAACTTTTCTTGGTGAAGGTCTGAAGACTGAAACATTGTAAAATAAGTGAGTACAAGTGATTTGTGCAGGATTCTTTATTTAGTATTATTTAAATCTCTTCTTCACTCCTCTGGACATACAAAGGTATCTGCTGAGACTAATCTTATATCTGTTTCTCTTCCTCCAGTTAACCTTGCTTGGGAGTGTGGTGCGTCGTCAAGGTGGTGGGGTGCGTTTCCTCCTGGATCAAAGACTGTACACAAAGCTCCGTTTGCAGATCAGCACACTGAACTCCACATCACTTCTCCACAACCCGCCTCTGTCGTGCTTCAGCCTGTGAGAGTTACAAAGTCTGTTTTTCCCTTTTGTTGAACTTCTTTCCCAGCCAATTGAAGCGGTAACGACTATCAAACTCAACACCTGTGATCTTTTCACCCAGCTGGATGGCTTATAAACATATTAGCCCAAGTCTTCTCGTGGGCCCTTGACGAGAGCAAATGATGTGTCTCTGGGGGGGCTGGAGTGGCTCTTTAAGCTCCCACAGAACACAAGAGAGCTCTTATGAGCCCGACCAGGGCTGGCAAGAAGGGGATACACTTACCTCAACACTTCTCACACACTGTCTGACTGAAGGACCGACAGGAAAACTCTCGACTCTTCCTCACCACCTTTGGGGATTCTTGTGGCCAAATAAAGAGAGACATTCTTGTGTTTTAATGATTGTGAACACATATGAAGGGTTTAATGGGGAACACTACACTCAGAAGATAGTAAATTCTGTAATTTGTTGGCTGAATGCAGCTGAGGTTGTTGAACTTGATCCCAGATACAGTATCTGTACTTTGGCTTTATTCAAACTCTTTAACATATTGATTGTAGCTTCTTGCTTCCCACGATTCTGCTTTCAGGTGCGCGTCCACACGGGTCACAGAAACTTGAATAAGGTACTTAAGCAAAAGAGCTGTGACTTCTAGGAAAGTCAGCAAGGAGGAAGGAAGGAGTGTCTGATTCCTCCAGGATTTGAGCAAATAATTCCTTTAGTGCCTCTTATTCAGATTTCTGACTCAGGCACGCTCTGGATCACCGGTTTGTCGTTGTATGACTACAGTAATGGTTCTAAGTGAACAGAATCCTGCTCTGAATGGCAGTAGATGGAGGCCCAGACATGAGATCCTCACAATCCCATAATCTTTGAAACCTGCACTGTCAGTTATGAGGGTTAATGTTTACTGAATTCAAGGGGTGCACCATTAATGCTTTTCTGATCCGAGCTCGGCTCCTTTTGTTGTTTGAATGTACATCTGGTCTTTGCCAGAGACGACACGCAGGCATTGTATTACTTCTATCCAAATATACTTGACTGAAGCCCCCTTTCATCACCAACTACTCTTGAGTGAACTTGCATGTGTTTGCCTTTTCAGGCCTCACACTTCAGTGCTGTCACCCACAGGCCTCCACCTATTAGACATGTGGTTTTTAGTCATTCCTGGCAATGAAAATGAGGGGAACTTACCAATAAGAAGCAAAACAATGAAGGTATGCAATCATATCCCATGAGTCAAAATACTGAGCAGCACTATTCCATTGAAAGTTTTTCTAAAAGTGTTTGTCCTGATATTTTTGTATTAAAAGTAACCAAACTCTGAGTTTGGGCACATTGTTGTGTGTATGTGGCTTATATAGCAGGTGGAGAGTAACTGTGTGTGTGCGTGTGTGTGTGCGTGTGTGTACCGAGTGCTCTCCTTTAACCAAGAAGCATGTTTTATACATATAAATATACACAGTATATATTTTACATGCCATACAGTGCACATTATATTATTTATACAGCCTTGTCCACTTTGTATTTAAGGGCTCTACATCCAGATTGCATGTTTGCTACCAAACAGCTCTATAATAATAACTACTTCAACAATAAAGACGTGGATGTGCCTTTTGGTTTTGGATTATTTTTCTGTTTTTAAAAAGAAAGCTATAATTCTGTAAAAGGTGCACAACAGCTTTGTTTTTAACACGTGAGACTGAAATTACCACAATGTAAGAAGCTAGAATGTTTGCTTTATTAAAATTGTTCAGAAAATAACTTTACACTTATAAAAACTTTTCAAAATACAGTATTAATTATCCTGAGCAGGAAGATCTCAGATATGCTTTGCTTGTGCTGTCCTATTGAATAACGCTACGTTTTTTCACATACAGTATGAAAATCATTGGTCTCAGCTCCCACTACAAGAGGTGGCAGATTTTTAGTCACTGGAATGTTATAAAAGGAAATGTGTGGGATAAATACTGAGGTAAAAACAATTTTAAAACATGAACATTTAAAGGGGTCAGTATTATAAAAGCTGCCTCCATAACCAGTGTTACTCGCCAGTTTTGTTTTTTTCCAGTCGTGGCTGTATCCAGAGTAACCCCGTAATCTCTCTGGTGAACAGAGCTGCAAGACGCATGAATGAACTGCAGGTTTACAGAGCAGCCAGTGAGCCTTTAGGCTCCAACTTTAGTCTTCTTTCTTGGACCTGCTGCTGTGCCTCTGGTAGTAGAGCACAGTGAGCAGCACCCACATGTTGAGCAAAGTCATGACGATGAACCGCACCAGAACTGTGACAAAGACAGGTTTTATTAGATTCAAGGACACTAATGCATAGGAACTTAATAAGACACTAACATTAGGATATAGTTTTTGACATCGCAAACTGATGAGTTGAGGATATGGAAGTTAAAAGGTGCTAAGGGGTCTATTATGCTGCTTCCTTACTGTTAAATACGTACATTTGGCCTGAATATTGGCTATCGGCAATATTAGCAGATTCTCAAAATGCCGTCTCTTTCAGCAGCCTGGTTCACTTCCTCTTCAATCAATACTGATTGAGTACTTCCTTATGTTGTATAGAAATATGCATGGAGGGATTGGTGAACTAGCCTGCCCAGGACAGGCCCAGGGGCCCTCTGACCCCTTGGGCACCTGGGCCAGAGCCTCTGTTTGAAGTGACTGTTAAATTATATTTCTCGTTGAAAAGTCACAAAGCTCAGTTAAAAATAGGGAGGGATATCCTGAACTACAAAGAGCTACAAAGAGAAGCAAAACGACTACAATGGGACACAAAACAACGCAAAACCACAAAGAGAGACATAAACAGCGTTTGTGTTTTTCAGTCTGGGTGTTTTGCTCCATTGTAGGAGGGGTGGGGGGCCTTTTACATGTCTATGCCCAGGGGCCCATTGTCTCATAATTGATCCATGCTTTGACGGAAAATGGAAACTCTTGCCAAACTAAGAAACTACAATAGCGGGTTCTATTTCATATTTCACACTGCATGTTAACTGCATTTTCTCCCTTGAAAGCACGTTAAAGCTACAAACCTCGTCCCAAATAAGGTTTTAAGAGCTAATTTTCCAAAACAAAATTTGCCTTGGGAGAAATAGGCATCAATTTTGACCGTTCACATGGTAGATACTACTGACTGAGCACCCAGAAGCTTCCTCCTTATGCAATTTCACCTTCCTCATAGCAAAGCACCAGATCACAAAAAAATCATTTACTAATGTAAAACTCTGATGATAGTTATTTAGAAAACAAATCTTTTTAAAGAGCTCCTTCTGAAATGTTTATATGAGATCATAAAATATTCCTATCTGGGATACTACACATCCCACAGTCATTTGCAATTCAGTCTGACTTACCCTGCATGTCTCCAGTTGTCACTGTGGTGGTGTAAATCCGTACTGAAACAAAGTGAAGCCGAGTTAATGACATCCTCATTATCCAAGAGAGCGTCTAATATTTAATTAATGAAGCGTGGAATTGCTAATTTATTAAATTGGGAACCGAATAAATAGAATACATATTCATGGAGTGAAACATTACAGTAACAGTACTTTAGGGAGGAGAAAATATCTCACACATTTGTTAAGCATTAGGAATGCTAAACATGAGGCTTAGACAGATCAGAGGATGATATATGCCTTTATTTGAAGAGTTGAGATCAGCCTTTTTGATACATATTTATTGTATCACAGTTCAAGACTATAAGACTTCATTAACCTGAACTAATTGAGTCTAATGAGACATTTTCCAAAGATTTCACTCAATTATACCATTAATGTGCTACTTATTATGGGGTCCATGCATGACTTTGTTATTGTCAATATGGATTTTAGTGACCAGACGGTTATCACAAGCTTGAACATGTGAAAGGAGTCTGAGCCCACAGAGAATTATTACCCTGCTCTGCAGTGCCCCTGGTCTAAGTAGCTTTTTTAACATCTTTCAGCTCATTGTTTTGGTTTTCTGTTTTGGTTCACTCTCACCGCTCTTATTAGAGCGCAGTTTGCAGCTGTTTTCAGTGTTGAAGCTGTAGAAGCCCACTGTATATGCTACCTGTCCACCAACAAACAGCAGACCAAGTTGAACTAGCCGGTGAACACAGTGGAGTATTTAGTAGCTAAAGAGCTAAATGGCGCTAAAATGAGAGTGAATATTGGAATTTGGACATTTGACATCAAGTTATTCCTGTTCTGAAGAATCAGTGTTGGGCTTCCAAAACAACAAAGGTTGAGAAATACAACACAGCCACTGGAAAACAAATGAAGTTGCAGCAGCATTAGCTAGAAAGATTCTTCTTTCAAATTAGCTTCATCATGAAAATAAATGCTCTCTCTAAACAGTCTGGGCAGCAGACAAACACAGAGGACTGCTGCGTTTTCATGTCCAGTAGGAGATACTCACCTATGCATGTGTAGGTAGCCATAGCCCAGGAGAGGGCGCTGACCTGTCCAGCATCCTTGGACCTCCACAGGCACTGGAGTTGGGCAAATTTACTGGCTGCACTGATGAATGTGCACAGGCTCTGAGAAGGGAGTGGAGGTCAGACTGGATACAGATTTGGTCTCCAGTGTTGCTGCATGTTCATATAACATCATGACCAGCTTCATTTCATCATCAGCTACACTTTCTGTAGCCTGCAGAACTTAAAACTTTTAGGGGGACAGCAGTTGCAGGATCACTGCCCTCACCTGTTTATATGCAAAATTGCCTTCAGACACATTCATCTCATTAACCAACCAGACCATTTGGCATTTATAAGGTCTGGGATACAACAGGTGCAATGAGGTCTGTTCACATCTCCGCCTCATTACTCCTGACTGATGACGTGCCATCCCTTTGCTTACTTTGAGACATACTGTAACTTATGATTGATGTTAAACTGATTTATTACCATAGCCAAATCTATGATCCACTTCTCCACAGTGAGGAGCCTCCAACCGGCAACAAACCTGAACACATTATATTAAGGCAATAGCACATGGCACACTGTAAAAAGGTAACAGCAAAGGCCAACGGATCATAGATTTTCTTCAACACTGAGAGAACCACTTCCACATCCAGGACTCTTTGAAAGTGATGAAAGGATACAGCAAGGCGTAGATGAGGCTCTGCTGCAGGCTGCCGTTGTAGTGAAGGATCAGGAGCAGAAGAATGACATCTGAGGACACAGGGCACATGATCAGTGGGGCTGCATGTTTCACAGGTCTGGGTTTGATTTTCCTTACAAGGGGCACTGATATACACTTGTTGTCTTGTTAACTCACCCAGTAACTAATACTTCTGCTTTACAAAGCTCCAACTTGCTTGTTCAGACACACAAGATATCTGAGTCCTCTATTGTTAAGATGTCGCTATTGTTCATGTCAGTAACAGGCCTCTTGGGGTGGATATGAGCTGCTCTAGAGGCTTGAGTACACTAGGAAGAGTGATGCTCTGTGATTGTAGTACCCACTGGTTACTAACAACTGGGGCTGAACAATTAATCGAAATTGCAATATGGCCAAGTGCAATATCCAAATTGCAGGAGCTGCAATTTTTGTGATAAAGGTAAAATGTGTCACAACATACCATTATAAATGAAGCCCTGTGGTGCAGAGATGTGGTACAGAGATGCCCCGGCCTACAAATCATATTCTCCAGACGTGAGGCAGCATGCTTGTTTGGTGCAGACCACAGATCATCATCATTTTTAGATTTTTTTCAGTGAAAATGAAAGCCCAAATGGAGATCAATATGGTATAGATGACTTAATGCCCCTTTCAAATGAGACCCATGTCAAGGCATTTGTTTCAACACTACATGTGATTACTGGGATACAAGAACATTCCCACATGACATCAGTTAGTGCCCACATCAACCACGTGGATGATCCATTGATTTTCTGTCAAACCCCTGTGTATAATATTAAACCATGGGTGTACAATAGTCACTTTGATGTTCAGCTTTGCTCTAACATGGTAAGTTACTGTGTTTGAGCTCTTATTTGAATGCACTATGGATTTGAGTGTGAGGCATTTGATTTTACAGAAGATTAGAAAAATTCACACCTTTACTTACAAAATGAGAAATTGCACTTCTTAATAATGTAATGTCTTCTGGACTCCAAACATGAATATATGCTGTTTATTAAATTCACTCTTGGCTCTTCACATAACCAGTGCTGTATTCTGGTTGATCTGTGTTTGAAATGAAGACAACTCACCTTGAGCTATGAGAATAGGATATTCCAGGTATGTTGGAGGTGGGTAGTCATAGTACATCTGGTACGTAACAAAAACAATGAACCTGTAAAACGGATTGTATCGGGTTAATGCACTGGAATGTAATGTTCAGTACGAAATCATAGAAGCAATGATGGCAAGAATTGGGTGCTGAGAACACTCAGCCATCCATACTACATTGAAGCTCAGGCATTATGACTAACTGATTGTTTAATAGCCAAACAGTAGCAGAATGTTCCGTTCACTCTTTAATGGGAGCGGCTTGGCAAAATATATTCAGCAAACGTGATGAACCAACAGTGATCCACAAACTATAGAAGGATTCAGTTACAACAAACTCAGCCTCCAATTAGTTGTAGTCTTCAGCAAAGGAATTTCTGAGACTCCACAGCTGAAGATCCTGTGTTTACCAAGCTAGCATGCATATGTTTACAGGCTGTACAGGTTTCTATGTGCAGCCAAGGCGATGGCTGAGAAAGTGATGCATGGTGAAGTGGCCGTAATGATAAACAATCAAAATGAAATTCAAGTTAAAGCTGCACAAGGCATTTTCACACGCTCGTGGTGTCAAATGGCTGGTGGAGGTGTGTCAGTAAACTACACACAGCATGCTCATGTTCACCAAGCAGGCCGAATATGTGATGTTTTATACGGTCAAGGGCTGAAAGGGGGAGAAAAAAAGATCTCTCTCACTGACTGCAGTTGAGGAGACCGTTTTGAATTTTACGCTTATAAGGGCCATTACGTTATTTCATCAAGGTCTATCTGAACAAGGATTTGCCACATCACCACATGCAGACAGGTTTGATCATGTTTGAGCGTTTTTTGTTCCCAGACTGGCCGGAATGTGAGTTTTTAAAGCCAGAAATCTCAGCAACTGGTGAAGTGGTATTGATCAATAACACCTGACTGCCTGCAGATATAATCAAAGCATTTTATACAATGGAGCAATAAAATATTACTTATTGCACCCTTGAGATGTGGTCACATGTTGCAAATGGAGATTTTTTCCCCACCTGTGACAATGGCAAAACCAGAGATCCATTACCATTAGGGATGAAAGTGTGATTCTATGCCCATGTAGTATATATTTATAAAACGACTTTTATTTTTACATAAACATTGTACCCAGTGCAGCTTTAAGGCTTGGCTATTTCACTGGAGCATGCACAGTGACCACAGGATATCGCTCACCAACACAGTAGAGATTAGGAGAGTGCAGCTACTGCCAGGCACAGAGGAGAGACAGGACACTGAGAAATTATACAGCCTTACAGACACACAGCTGCTCACTCCCAAACTAAATATGATCCTAGTGGAACTTTTATAAAACCTACAAAAATAAAAAATAGTTAGGCGATATCTTCACTAGCCCAACAAGGAATACTGTCTGTAAATTTGAAGGCAGATTTATCCCTAACTTGTTTAGAGTCAATACTTCCTGTTCCAGACACAAGAACCAGTTCAAGAAGTAGTCTACTGCAGTGATTTAACATCAGATATCACTCTGCTTCACCCAGATGTGAGAACAAACAGACCTAACTGAGGCCAAATTTCCTTGTCCTCAATAATTCAACCAACATCCTCAGCTCTGTAAACGAAACACAATTGCTTAGTGTTAAGCCTTCACAGTGGGATTGTTTTGTTTTTTTTAATTAGAAAGCAGCTATTCAATTGTGTGCCTCAAAACGCAGCTGGGGAGCATCCTGGAGACAATCTCTACATGCCCTGTTTCACTCTTTATCTAAACTTGCTTTGTATCCTCCCACAAGCACCAAATAATCACTCTGCTCGTGCATTTCCTTCATTTCCCCCGCCAAAGGCAAACAGTGGGGTGGCGAGGACGGTGGAGCAGTTGATAAAGTTTGATAACGTTTTATTAAAATGAAAAGGCAGGCGGTGGTTCAGATTTATGCCGAATTTACCATTATATATTAGGGATTCAGTAGCGGTTTAATATCACGTTAAAGGATATATGCGCCTGTACCTATAACCAAGGCCACGATAAATTAGAAACATTTTAAATTGAGTTTGGAGGTGTGGTTCTCTCCACAAGAGATGTACCCGGTGAGGAACAGGAACACAACATCACATCAGCATTACATAAGCATTGAATAATAGTAAGTAATGCACTGCGTAGGCTACCTTATCACATTGGTCACAATAAATGTCCCTTTAGCCCTAAGTTTCACACTTTACAGATCAAATAACGGCATTTAATTTACCCCAACCAGCTGAAATAAGTTCTACTAAAAACCACATACCCGATCAACTCGAGGAGAAGGCTGTTGAGGCTGACTCCAGTCGTTGATTTCGCTCTCATCAGTACAAAAATCTGCGGGAACTTCAGCACCATGCACACAAACAGTGTGCTGAAATTGGCGATATGCAACACCGTATCGGACAGCATTGTCTGGCGATAGATATATAACAAAATGTGAACTTTAGCTTGTCAGACCTCGGAGGATGTTGGAAGTAGCATGCAGATGCTGCTGCTGCTGCTCCGATGTCACCAGTGTTGAGATAGATGCATTTAGAAAAGACGTTCCGTTTAAAGCTTTCAAAATAAAAGAAAGTAAATGCTTATTTTAACTTTTATTTGCCAAATTATGTTTATGTTGTAAAAATCAAAAAGTAAAATAATTGGGACGTTGAATGCAAGTCTAAAAAGAGCCACTTTTCCTAAACTAGTAGATGGACAGATAGATGGGCACTATTATTTTGAAGGCTAATTTGTTTGATTTCCTTTATTATTCTGTGAGCTTGGCAGTTTCCTGTCAGCCCGGCATCTTTTCACTTCCGCATACATCCACTGAAAGCTGATTGGCTTGTTGTGCTCACAAGTCAGAGCAAAGCATTTGACTCGTTTCAGAACGTGAGATGTGTCTCTCTTCCTGCTTTCTCATTTAAATGAGTCTGCGTTTAAGCATTTTTCAAACTATGATGGAAACATCTAAGCACTATTACTCAAATACTATGGTATAAGCAAATTATTTCAAATTTAGTGTCGGAAATTACATCATATTGTAGGCTATAATCTGCTGTACTGATTAAACACTTTTTAACATAACACAATCATTTCAGTACACCCAGACTTTCAAATGCAAAATCTTTATTCCAATGAGAGATTGACTTTGATTACAATTTTGCAACACCCAGATCATACAGCCATCTGAAGATCAGTTTTTTCAAATTCATTGGGGACCAACATTTTTATTCAAATTCTTACAAAGGGGCAGTGATTCATAACAAGATAACAATATACAGAATGGTATTTTAAGGCAGCTACAACGGTACAAAAACCTGAGAAACGCTGCCGTTCACATAAAGTGCAGATGGGTATAAGCTACATCATCATGAAAATCACACCAATGAAATGAATGTAACTCCATGGCTCCACCATGGAACAATGGCTTAGAGGTCCTGGCAAACATATAACAATATGCAACAGCTATTTTTGGCATTTTAAATTGAAAAATAAAACCAATATAATGCCAAAATAAGATATATTCTAATAGCATTAAGAGTATAGTAAATTCCTATAATAGAGCTGTTTTTAAACTGTATGCTGTGGATTTTTTGTTTGTTTGTCGTTTGTCCCTGCAGCACTATTTGAGTGCACAGAGAAATGTAGTGCTGATACAACCTTTCACTCATCCAAATTTGATCAGGTATCTTGTTAGATTATCAAGTATCTGGTTAAATACCTGATGGAGCTCGGATGACGTGTATCTGATCTGCCAGTGTCTTCCCTTCTCACCTGTCTTTATCGGTGAGCAAATGCCATCAACATAAGTCCTTGCATGTCACATACCCAAACCTATGAATAAACACAATTTCTGGACATAAAGTACAATGTGATCAATGAAGGACTACATATCTGGTAAATTAGCAGATGTAGACAGCAAACATCATTTTCTTATTACTCCTGACTCCTTCCCCGATATGGCTTCTAAGCAGACGTCTGTATTTTACTTAATATTCACTCTTCATTAAAATAACAAGAAAACCACAGCATCAAATCTAAACTAACTTAAGCTGAGCTATGGTGAGTGCCACTCCATGCCAAACCCATCTAAGCTCCACATAAGGACAGTACAATCCTTGCTTTGCAAAGACCAGATGTGCAGAGGTCCAGATGTGAAGTGACTCGTCTTTGGAGCGGTCTAGCAGGGCAGCATGTCTGGATCCAGCTTGCGCTTGTGATGGCTTCCAGACCAGGGTAACAGCCTGTCCATTCTGACCAGTTCACTCCCCAGCGGAGTGGACAGTCTGCTGCCAAACATCTGGTTGGTGGTGTTGGGGACGCCATCAGAGAAGAGCGACACATAGTTGGGCAAAGGCTCCTCTGACTTCAGCTGTCCCTACAAACACACGGGGGTAAAGTTTGTTGGCAACATTCAGCTGAATAATGGCTTTGCAGATAAAGCTGACATTAAATTCATCAGGGACAAATGAGGCTCCTATAATCAGTTAATACAGTGGATACTTTTTACAATACTGTCATCAACAATAATATTTCACTGAGAATTTAGACAATCAACTTCAGGTTGATGTTCCATTATAAAGAATTTACAGGGAGTGATAGTATTTTAGATGAAAGCTGCAGCATCAAATGTATTGCTGATATTAAAGCAGTTCACATCATTGGCCAATTTGTATTGTCAAAGAGTCAGATACTGCAGTGCTCAGTGCTGAGCATGAAACATAGGATAATTAAAAGAATGGGCAATATTTCTCATGTTTTCCATGCACATTTTAGCATTATTGAGTGTCAGGCTGTTATAATATGTCATTTAAAATATCAGGGCATATTCATTTGAATATATTCACAGGTTTAGCACCGGAAAAGGTGTAGATGAGAGGTATAGTTCTTAATTTCACAGGAAGCTCAACATTTGTGACACACACATTTAGTCTTACCATTTGATCATAGTTCCTGAGAAAGTCCCAATTCTTCTCCCTGTGGACCATAATGTATTGGGTAAGTCTGTATAGCATCAATGAACTATAAACTAATATGAACTGCCACAACTTCAATTGTCTTAAGGTTTTAGTTTGTTCTCAACATTATTAAAATAAAGTCTTGTCATCTGCAGACTTATTTGGACGGTTTAGTGGCAGGTGCCTTGGCTTACGGAGCAGTTTGTCTACTAAAGTCATCCTCACCATTCCCGCACTCCTCTCCTCTCACTCCACACCACCTCTTTCCACACTCGGTCTTGTTTAACGGGATCGCCCCTGTCTGGATTCAGCTCCGCGGACACCGCGTCTCCTTTAGCGTAGCGCGTCCTGTCCGCTGGTGGCTGGCTTGTTATCGGCCTGGTGCCATTCTTTCGTTCCGGTAACCGGTAGCCTGCAGAGGATACGCGCCTGACATTGTTCAAGTCCATTCTGGTGACTAGATTAAAAGAAAATGCAGTTGATTACTGCGATTAAAAAACTCCCAACCAAATCGTGGTTTATGCACATGTGAGCGGAGTGTGTAGCCTCTAGCGAAATCACTGCCAGTACTGCCGTTTTGTTTACGTTTCCATAGAAACGGTGTTCAGGCAATTAATGCCTACTGTCTTCACCAGCTGAGGGCAAATAGGCTAACAATACGTTCACAACTAAATGTCGTGTAAACAGGCCATCACCAGCCACAGGGAATTTACTGCAAGCAAGATAGGCCTACTGATTTTTGGCACCACGAATCTACATTAAAATAAACTCAAAATTAAGACAATTTAAAAATGCACTACAAAACAAACAAAACAAATGTGTAGGCTAATGTTAGTCTACATGCATTGATTATGACCTGTGATATTACTTGCCTAATTGTTGGTAGCAGATTGTGCTTACTGTCTTTTATGTTTGTTATTAATGCCCAGAGGTTCTTAATTTGGATTCATTTGAAGAGCTATTTTCACCACCTTCCTACAACCACTTCAAAACATTTAACAGCTTTTATTCTTCCTCCATCACTCACACACACACACACACACACACACACACACACACACACACACACACACACACACACACACACACACGTATACACAAAAGTGACAGGTGTTTGGAAAGGATGAATGGCTCTGAGAGGACCCAAACTTGAACCAGTGAGACTTATGTCAACCACTAAAGGGCAAGGTCTTAGACAGAGGCAGCTACAGGTGCAGAGGGCTCTTCAGGTTCAACAAAAACTAGCACCCATCAGTGAAACTGCACTGAATGTGCCCTTTCTGACATTCAAGGGAAGTGTCCAGCATCCCACACTGCTGCCTCTGGGAAATTACCATCTGCTGAATGGGTAGTGACCCTGTGTGTGGACTGTGGCAGTAAATGATAAGGGGGGTGTTGGACTTAAAATAATCCCCATAACAGTCCACCTCTGTTCCACCTTGCTATACTTGCAAATATGACATTGCATTTTCTGTTCCAGAGTAGTTTCTGTTGGTTATTTGGATACATATATGCCTGACCATATCCAGTGGAACAGAGAATCTGTCTAGTAATTGTGAATTCTAAATATAAAATAAGAAATGTACTTGTAAAGAAATTGTTTCTTTTTAAAGATAATATGCATAGGCTTATTTCAGGATTTTGGAAATTATTTTTGAAATAGAATTTAATCTGAAATTTTATTTTTAGATTAACTACAACACGCTATACAAACTGTCATCGTTATTTTTATTACCTGACGTTTATAAAGGGTGTGTTGTTTTTATGACCTTTATTTTTAAGACCGGAAAATCTACAATATGTGCCTTTATTCTGAAGCCGGATGTACCGTAGCTATGTAGCGCACAGTAAGAATTGACGGAAATTAAATCCGCCACTGGCTTTCTAGTCATTTTCCTCATGAACGAATTGAAACGAGCACCAAGGTCAAGGTAACACAAATGTGTTTTATGTACCGTTAGCTAAACAGGGCATTTATTTCTATTTCTAGTCGTTAAAGTGCATTTTAAGCTGGTAGAATTTTGGCCCAGTATTTGTGCTAGATGACATTACCTCTGAGGAGCTAACGTGAGTGAACATTAGAGAGAAGGCACTTCATCTCTTTTGGCAACTTTTTCTGCAACGCATGAGCATCAAATCTATGGCTGCTGACTGCTTATATTTACCAGGCATGGACTAAAAAAATACGATATAATGTAGCTCTCTCTAAGCACTAGCCGGCTTTTTAACATATGCTAGCTGGCTAACCGTTTACGGTCAGCTATCTAATGTTAGGTTAGATTAAATAAATAAAAAGGTGTTAGGACAATTGATAAGCTAACATAGCTTCAGCTGCCTTCAGCGCTACACACCTGTGAGACGGGGGAGTGGTCACTGCTGAGTACGTTGACCTTTTCGGCTGTAATAATTTAGTTAACGCTAGCTAAAGCTAGGTTCATACAGGAAATAGCCAGGCTAAAGTGTCACAAAGTGTATAATAATAAACAGCCAGAATAGAAATCTTATATCAAACAACCCAATGTTTGTTGCTAAGGTGTGTAGTAGCTAAATTTATATGGAACAATATTTGTGTAGCATAGCCATTTTGGCTGTAAATTAATGGGATGCACACAGGTGTTTTCGTTTATTCTGCTTGATTAGACCTCTCCTCAGGTGGAAGGTAGCTGGAGCTGTTCTGTGAATTACAGGATGTCACCAAGTGCATGTGCAAGTAAAAAGGATAGGGGTGTCTAATTAGGCCAAGTGGAAACAACTGTGTTTTTGAGATTCAGTTAAGTTCACCTGAACAGCTCCAATACGCTGAAACTAAACCAAGAATCCACAGTACAACATATTGTATTTTATTCAGTGGCGTACAAATGAGCTCGATTGAACTTTTTAATTTTGTGTTTTATCCAGACAATAAACAAATGATTCTAAGGGAATATTTATGTGTGTCCTGGCACAATCTTACAACACACTTTGGTGCTGTAATGATGTTGTGTTCAATGTGGCATTTACAATAAAAGATTCACATAGGCTACACTGCAGTCAGACAATATGGGTGGTTTGTACATCTGAAATAAGCAGTGTGTGCCAAAATGTACTGAGTTATCAGTTTGAAATGGCACAGTGTTGTCTCTTCATTAGCTGTGAGAGGATGGGAGCAGGGTGACATCATAGGTCAGACAAACAAGGAGAGGCTTATTGCAAAAGTAGGCCATTGTCCCAAGTCACACTGCCAAGTCCTAATCTCTAGAAAGTCAGTCAGTGAGCTCAGGGAGGCATAAGGAATGTCTCATCTCATCTCTTCAGCAGCATGGAAGTTGGTGCTGAACAACTGGTTACAATTATAACTTATGTTTTCTGTTTAACATAGATCAGTTCAGGTATTACATTTTTAAATCATTGTTTTATGAACTTTTACACTGTCATGTGCAGGACACATGGAACCACAAAAACCTGAACTGGCCCTCGATTTGTCAGATACAGTATGTTGTCCGTATTGGTTTAATTGGTATTCATGAGAAGTTATTATCTACAGTATATCTCATACCACTAAAGCTAGCCCTCACACAGCAGTTTTAGTTGAAAATAGATCATATAGCCTTACCTGCAAAGGCAACCCTTACTCTGGTATTACATTTTCACATTGGGATTTTGCAAATTTAAATTTATGCTAGAATCAGCCCTATCTGGCTAAAAGAAATTATTTACTAGGCCATGTGATATACATGATATAATCTTGAATTTCTGGGGATTTTTAACATGAAACAGTTTGCCCTTTTAACATGCCTAAATAAAAAAATAAATGTGTATGATTAATCTTATTATAATGGCCACATTCCATATCTATAAATGTAAATTTACAGGTAAGAAACCATGCTTTATTGCCTTTTAACAAAGAGTTCATACAATACATTTATTCAATTTGACACTATAAAACAAAAGGCAATTAAAACTATAGCAGCTTGTACTATAATTTTTTTAACTAGATCTTTATCCCCCCTAGTGTTAAAAAATACTGCTTTTTTCTTCCTTCTCTTTTTTTTATTTATTATGTGTTCCCTTTTGTACTTGTAAGTTGTTGTCCAGTATAAGAAATAAAGAAAAAAAAAAGAAGAAGAAACTGAATGATGGCTGAGTTCCATTTAGCTGCTTCAGTTTCAGGGTCCTGGTATTGTACGTGCTGGCTCACTGTCACACTGTCATGGTTCTCTGGGACACTTGAATAGAACATAGCCATCGTTAATGTTATTAGTAACACCTGTGCTTTTCCCATTATGGCAAGTCAATACGTCTGCTGTGAAAAAGGCCTGTTACTGGGCCCATTGCTCTTCTCCTCCTGCAATATTTTCTACAAATATGATGCATAGTTCTGTTGGAGGCTTCCTCCCAGCTTAAAATAGGTTTTAGTCATATTGAAATTATACTGGTAGCCTGAATGGAGAAAAGTGTCTTTTTGCAGAGAGGTCACAGATGAGGCTCAGCTACACCGCTCTTCTGGAGCTGGTAGGAATTCAGTCTCTTGCCTATGGGTGCTTTAGCAGTGTGGATGTGTGCTGACAAGGTAAATTGGACACTGGCCTTTACGGTGAAGGACAGTCGTCTTAATCACAACCACCACTTTGCTGCCCTTTTACGCTGTGTTTGTTTGAACTGTCACCCGCCAGCCACATTCTCTGCATTGTGGGTCTTATGGTTGACTAGTCAGATGAGGTGGCAGCGGGGTCAGCAGTGCACATGGCTGGAAAGTGAGAGTGACATTCCAGCCGGGGAGAGTCACAAGTGAAAGTGTGCAGGCTGTAAATAGCCACTGGACCTGGGAGTCAGGGGATCAACAGGGTATAACCAGAGAGGGGGGGTGTTTATTGGAGATTGAGGAGGGGACCGTCTATGTGCTTAGGAGTTATTTTGGGAAGCAGCTCGGGTAGATGTTCTGCTGGACCCAGTCTGTGTCTCTTGATTTTAGCTTAGCTGGACTGGGAAGCTCTCATGGAGATCAACAAGAAAGAGGATAAAGGAGAAGATGACAGTGAGTGTTGGTTGGGTTTGAAGCTTTAAGGCTCAGTGTTGCCTCTCCAGGCTTAGGCCTGTGTGTGTGTGTGTGTGTGTGCGTGCCTGTAGTTCAGCCTCTTAAGGTTTCTGTCCTTTTCCCCCAGTCTCCTGTTTTCCTTTTTTGATGTCAGTGTTTCAAGATTAGGCTAGAAGTTAAGCATATGTTCACCATAAACCTATCTTTGGCTTAAAGTCTTTAGGAAAACTAAAATCATCACTCAAGCTTTGTTTTTTTGGCAGTTGAAATTTTCTTTTGAGTCAAATTCAGACTTCCTCAGTCTCTAATCCTTAGGCCTATATATCAGATTATCTTGTTGGTTTGGCAGTTCAGATGTGTCTTTCCTATAATCCTCATGCATTTAAAAAACTGCACATGATCACATTATACCTCGGCATGTATGTCACTCTGTTATGTATAAAAATGCTACAGAGCACACAATATCACATTATTATATACAATATGATTATATTGGAAGTCCTGATTGTCCTGTACTCTGTAATAGCTGCAACTTTTAGTATTGCACTTGAATATACTACAGAATCAGAGGAGGATGAGAAGAATATCACAATAATGTAAACAATATAAAGACTGTGATATTTTACTGCCTATGTATTTTTATCTAACCAGTATATTCCATCTTGAAATGTAATCGGACACCGTTTTCTGAGTAACAAATAGTACCAGGCCCCCTGTAGTGTAAAATTAAGAAGCTTGTTGTTTTAGTGGGATGGTGCCACGTCACCTGAAAGCTACAATGAAGTCATGTCTCCTCCTAAAAGAAGTGTAGTTCTCCCTACTTTGTTGAGATTAGACCTACTTGGGTTCTCAGAATAGCACTTCTAATATTGTTCTTGCCACAGACCCTGAGGGGGAGATGACAAAGGAGGATGTTTCAGAGCCTGTCGAGGGAGACACTGTGCTGGGCTGGGCCTCTTCCCATCAGCGTCCCATTATCCACCAGGTGGCCTCTGCACCCATGCCCAGTGACTGTGGTGAGGATCCACACACACATGCACACATTCACTTCATATGCACAGTAGAGCTTTGTGACATTTCAGGCTAAGTAACACCCTCACTGCAGTACTGAGAAGACTGAATATAAACAGCTCTCTGACTAGAATTTGAAAAATGTTTCCACTGCATTTTTGATCATGCAGTTAAAATAATAATCAGCTGATGACATAGGAAACACTATCAGTGAGTTATGATTGTTGATCATTTGATCAGTGCACCACTACAGAAGACGAATCAAGGTTCAAGCAATAATAATCATGTCTGAAACAATGATAATGATCCTGATGGGACGAGAGATCGAAGTCCTGAACTTACACTCAATATCTTTGCTGACCGATGATTCCAGTTTTAGGGTGGCAGATATCTATTTCTTGCTCATCTTATTTATTATTATAATATCATTTTTAATAGTGTGAATAGTTTTGATGGCTTATGTTAACACAAAGTGATGACTGTCACATTCCCTACAGATTTATTTCTGAAATGTATTTTATTTGTAAAGGGACCATGTACAATATTAAACATAAATGTTACCATTTAATGTATTTTACCAGAGTTAGCTTAAAGGTAATTTTCATCTGCAGTGATTTTCAAATAGTAGGTGCATTTGTTAGTTCCAGTTTTACTTTTTGTTGTCTCATGTATTCCAATGTGTTTGACAGAAAGTATACAAATAATTTATCTATTCCTAAACAGGTAACATATCACTTGATTTTGAAAGAGTGGAGTGCTGACATACAATGTTTTTTATCTCAGAATATCATGAATGATATCATGTGGCCATTAATCAGCATGAAGGGCTCTTTAATTGAGTCCCCTTACATATAATGCAGTCAGCAAAGCAAATGCAGAAGGTTTATCCTGCGTGTTGTAAGTGTTGGCATTCACTGTGAAAGGCCAAGCTTATTTGTTTTCAGCCTCGGATGGATTCTCTAATGCTTCATTTGGTTCACGGCATGCCATCCACGGTCACATCTGATTTCATTCGCCTCTGCAAGCCCAGCAAGGGCATTTCCCAAGATTAGTACTTTGATTGAATCGATTGAACAGTCTGTTGCAGAAAGTTAATGTATGTCTGTGCTGCAGAGTTTCACACATGCTCTAGTCTCTTCACGTGCATATACAGGTGATAAAGTAACATGAAGCTTTGGATTCCCAGTTCCACTAAAAAGATGGATTACATTCCAGTTAAAATTGATCTGTTGTTTTTTGTCACCACCTCCAGAGTTCTCCTTCTTTGACCCCAGTGAGCCGCAGTGCAGGGAGGTTCTTCTGGATCCCAGCACCACCATACCAGAGCTGTTTGCTGTCCTCAGGCAGTGGGTGCCCCAGGTTCAGAAGAACATTGATCTCATCGGCAATGAGGTGACGTCATCCAGCATTTTTCACTGTCAATGTGCTTCAATACTGTTTAATTACATTACCATAGTGAAAACTCTTCTCTGTCTGCACTCAGAAGTCAATGCAAAAAAAAAACTAAATACAAAATATGCTAACTGCAAACACCAGAATACTTTAGAATGAAATAAAACCAAACGTTTTTGGTTGTTGGTCGAGGCCCTGCCAGCCCACCCCAAACCACCTCCACCAAGAGTTACACAAAGTAGCTGCAATGCAGTTAAATTGCGCAGGGAAGCACTTGTCTCAAAGGTAAAAGCAGGTGATTTTCTCTCACTCTCTTACTTAATAACGGCTACCCTTGAGAAATAAATGCCTCGTTTTGATGTCAGTTTGCGCAACAATTCTCATCCAAATTTAAAGATCAGTAGAGTTCTGAGAGGCCCAGCTTACTTGTCATTCATCAGATCAGTGCCCCCGAGTTTCACTTTATAGCCTATTATGTAATATTTCTGCACAGTGACACCAGTGGTCCTTAGTGACACACTGCACATCTTGTCTTTGCACAGATCCTAAAGAGAGGCTGTGGTGTGAATGATCGAGACGGTCTGACAGATATGAGCCTCCTGCACTACTGCTGCAAGGCAGGGGCCCCGGGCATCGGTTAGTATTGACAGGGGTGTTAATAAACACTCTCAGCTGGACTGTAAATATGTATACACATCTCCTCTGTATTGTCTGTGTGTTAGTTTATCTTGCTACTCTGACCTCTGAACATAATCCTGTATGACTTGGTAAGCACTGCTATTCATCAGTACTACTCCTTCAACACAGTCTTTAGAGCTGACACACTGTCTCTTACTACCCCCCCCGCCCCCAACACACACACACATACCCTGTATCCCTCCTCTGTTCCCCAGGTGATGCAGAGACAGCAGCCAGCTTTGCCCGCCAGCTCCTTGCCCTGGGTGCGGATCCCAACCTTCGCTCACGCTGGACTAACATGAGGGCCCTGCACTACGCTGCATACTTCGACGTGCCCCAGCTTACCCGGGTGGTGTTGCAGGCCTCCCAGCCTGGAGGTGAGAGCAGAGCTGCAGTGAGAGGAGGGAGGGGGTCTGGACAGGGCAAACATTTCCATTTTCATAACCAACTGCAGTGGGGATTAAGGCCTCAGTAATTTATCTTTTTCCTGTGGTAAACATACAGAATTGCCACTTTATTAGGTGCACCCACAGTAGCTACATTCAATCCAATACAACATCCCTGCAATGCAGCCTAACTTTATGCAGCTTGTCATATTCAGACTTTGTTGTAGGTGTCAGTCAGAGAGGTGTTGATTCTACTCGATGTATGGAGGCTGTAGTTTGTGTTGTTGCTTTATGTGGTATGTTTTTGCTAAATTATGTCCACCCCCTTTTATGTCAGTGGATTGCTCTGGATATAGGTGTACCTACTGGTATGGCCTGTCTTGAAGCGTCAGTATATAAATATTTTCCTATCATTACACATAAGTATGGACAAATGACTAAATTAAATTATTTTAATTTTTTTAGTTGCTAGTTTCCCATATTACAGTTTCGATTGTATTTTGTTGGGCTGCTCATGTAATTTTTTGTTATAGATTATATTTAGGATACTGAGATATACACATATATATATATATATATATATATATATACACACACACACATACATACATACATACATACATACATACATACATACATACATACATACATACAAACAAACAAACGAAGATATAATGCTGTCTCAAGTCCAGGCTGGGTGAGCCTGTAAGCCTTGCTGTGCCTGTGATACAGCCCATGATGTTAGTCCCCTCTGGTCAAACAGCTGGTTGAGCTGTGCTGCGTCTCTGCTGACATGCTCACTACATGTCAGCATTGACAGCAGGGAGACAAAGCCTAAAAAACAGCTTCTACAGAATTTACTGACCAAGTCCTGTAGCATACACATTTATAAATTACAATCCCAGTTTTGCATTGTATATCAGAATCCTGCCTTTTATAACGTATTCTTAGTGAGATCAAATGTTTAGATTCCCTTGTGGTTATATGCCAGCGGTTATTGACTGTGAAAACTGAAATCACATGTTCAGCTATAAAATGAGTCTGTCTGCTGAACAACAGGAGCTGATTAAGTTGTGAGTGTTGTGGTAAACTAATGAGAGAGGGCAACATCACAGACCCTGAGTAGTCACTGCATACATATACTGTATAAATACCCCGAGAGTCCCTGTTCACTACAGTTGTGGACCACCTTTGGCTGCCAGATGCTGTAGCAATGACTCAACTATGGACCTGGGGTGTGTTCCCAGATGCAGTTTTGCTGAGTTATCTGGATAACTTTTTTTTTTTTTTTTTACATCAGTCCATGTTCCAGTTTTGAGGGTTTCTGGGTTTTACTCAGCAACTTTAAGATAACTGTAAATTCACTAAACGTGATTCATGGACAAAAACCCCCTGTATTGTCCCAACTTCTTTCACATAAATTTACCAAGGTCTCTTGTGTTGTGGTCCATTCATTATACGTCTCATATTATTGAAAAGTCTTTGAGATGTAGGTCTTCAAAATCCCAACATCTCTACTGTCATGGTGGTGATTAAACCTGCCAGCACCCATGATCATGTCAAATCAAGTCTGGCAAATGTTGCTTTAAGTCTATTCTCAGTAATCTGTTCAAACAAACACAATGGGATGGAGTTGGTGTTAATGTAGCAATACTTACCCAACCTCTACAGGGGCAGGGATTCCATCTGTAAATAGTCAAAAAGGATTTCGTAATTTGAGGTAACTATTAGAAAATGCTAAAACACAACATCATACAGTGTCAGGACTATCCCATAGAACTTGTGAAAATGTACAATGCCAATCTCTCCTGATTGACTTGTTTTTTTTTTTATGTAGAGGTAGATGCCACCTGTAGTGACTTTGACTTTGGCACCGCCCTACACATCGCTGCGTCCAACCTGTGCATGTCAGCTGTCAAATGTCTCTTGGAGCTGGGAGCCAACCCTGCTTTCAGAGTAAGTTACATTGTTGTCTTTCATACACTCACACGCGAGTTTGACAAATTGACTTCTTTCATCCAAACCATCCAAAAAATGATTACATTTAGTCCTATACTCTATCTTGGTTACAGACTGCTACATTAGTCATTAAGTTCAATATAAGATTATAAGATACTAAACAACCCTAAATCATTTCTCGCATCATTTTCTATTCTGTACTGAACCTTCACGAGAGCAGGACAGCAATTGCTTTATTATTCCATCTTTATCATAAATATATTTCAATGTGGTAAGGTGTTCACATTTGTCTGTCCCCTACCTATATCTATAAAGGGTAACAAAACACAATACCAAGATCTGGGTGACATCATCAGATTGCTGGTTTTGTCTGACCAGCCATCCAAAACCCAAAAGTATTACATTTATAATGACGTGAATTAAGAAAAGCAGCCAATCCTCACATTTGAGACATGAAAATCAGCAAATAGCTTTGTCAAAATTGTTGATCAGTTTTCAATAAATTGATTAGTTGACTTAATCATTTCAGCACTACTTAATCACCTCATGTAATGCAGTCCAGTACAACACCACCACAAACTGCAGTCTTAAAAATGAAAAACTACCATGTTATTGAACCTATACTTCTCTGACAGGCTCAACAAAAACTGAACATTATAAACCTCACAAAAGTTGTTGGTTTCATGGCTGTTGTATTGGATTTCATTAGACTGTTCATGATACTGCTTCCGCCCCCTGTATTTGCACACAGACGTCATCAATCAGAACTCCCTTGGAAATAGAAAATTCACTCCCACAATTTTCCCACCATCAAATTCACAAAGCCTTTCTTATGTGATGTAATCCCAGGTCCTTTATTTACTGCATTACAGAATTACATTGATTTGATAGACCTTTGACAAAAAAAAGTCTTTATGCTCAGTTAAGAAATATAACCGATTGCAATCTTTTAGTTGCTCTCTCAGGCCTCACATTTATTCCATTTCAGATATTCAGTGGTTTGTTTTTTTTTTTTGCGCATGTTTCCTGTTTGGCCTTTTCTGACTCAGTGGACAGATAACACCTAAAGTGGCAATGGTTTGCAATACAAATTTCCCAGACATGTTTTGAATAGATCTACCACTTGAACATCTCTCATTGCTCAGTCTGTCTGCCTTGTGCCTCTCAGTTGCCGTCATTTAATGCCTGGTTTGAGGGGCGTGCTGAACAGCCCTGATCAACAGTTATCTGGGATTGAAGGATGTACAGAGGATTCCCAGTAGATGGTGAAGTGACATCAAGACTCTCAGAGCCTCCACGTTCTATTGAAAGTTTTTAGCCATACTAGAAGTTGCATGTCTCAAATGTGCCATTATTTTGCTTTACATTAAACAAAAGGTTTTTTTTCAGAATGGTGCCTGTTCTTTGTATGCACTAATGTTCCCACTGGAGGTCACCAAAGCACTACACACCATTATCCAATAATTCCCTCGCTCAAAGATGAGTGCAGAGGCTCTGTATTTTTTAGTGTGAATGCAAAGTTTGGAGGGCGTGTGGGCACTGGTTGATATGAACCAGCTTGTTTTTTAACCCTTTATTTAGAGATTTTCTGGGTTAGAGACATGGATGTTTGTTCCTTATCCATTGAGGGGAGATTATTTTTTAAGGTTTATCCAGTCTTCACTGCTTCCAATAAGCCCTAGAGATATGTTGTATCTGTTTCTACGGGTTCTGAAATTGCTATTACTTTTTTCAAGGACCAGTATGTTTGCTGTGACCCAACCGATTTTAGTTGAGGTATAGACCAGTCATGTAGGTGAATCAAAGTCATAATGTTGAGTATACTAATTTGATTATTACTCGAGAGTCCACTGCAAAATGCAGACACACAAAGAAAAGCAACATTAACTTTGTTACCTTGAACATGTTAAACCACACTTTCTAAATTCAGTAGAAAATGTAGTTTAGTGAAAAAAGAAATAGTGCATATTGTATTTGCATCGCTATTAGCCACCTTTGTCAGCACCATATAGCATTGGTATAGGCACGTGCATTGATTTGTGATGTACTGGGAGGCTTTACCTACCAAATTATGTCACTTTCATTTGGAAAATGTCAGTGGTGGCTGGCTGTGGAGTATAAGGCATAATACCAGAGCCCAGAAATTCAGTTAAAATCTCTCTTTTTCTTTTGAGTAAAGGTCAGACTTGGAAGTGGTTTAATTTGATATTTCTCTTCTCTGGCCCTACAGAGATTCATTGCAAAAAGCCTTGGATTCGAGCAATGGAAAGTTTTATAAGGATGGAAAAATAAAAAAATGTTGCTGGCCTTTCATGCTTCCCTTACCACACATCTTATGGCTTAATAACTATGGCAACTCATCATACTTTACATTAGTAGCAAGTTGCTGTAGTGGATTGCTTACTTGATTGTTACAGTTTCAGATTTGGAGTGAGCCACTGTTGCAAGTCTGTTTGCTATGTGCTGGATTTTTGTGGGTAGGGTTAAGTTATCCCCATCAATCGTCAATGTATAACTTTATCTATTGGTTTAATTTACAAAGTTTAGTTCTATCAACCATTATTTTTTGGAAAAAATCCCCTTTTACTAAAAGTAGCTTCTTGATTTCATAGCTGTTTTTGAATCGAACTATAGGTTAAGCTCACTGTTTGGTTTACATTTAAACATCACACAGAGGAAAAAATGTAGTTTGAGTTTGAATGTCTCTGGTTAAGAAATTATAAAATTTCCCAACTGCCACATCACATAAAGTACATGATTGATTGTTCAGAATACAATGATTTACCAGTTTATTATTGTACTTACTCCTGTACGCCAACTGGTGTTTTGAATAGCCCTTAAATTGCCCTCTTTTGAGAGATGTTTCAAATATTCTGTCCTCGTCTTGTATGTAAAAAACATTAGCAGTTCAGTACAACAGTACAGCCTCAAAATAAACATCAGAGTTTAATTGACACCTATTTGGCACAGTAGTGACAAATCCGAACATTATAATTTCTACAAAGATAGGATTCACTGCATAGCTGCTGTATTGCTTTTAGGGCTGCATCAAATTATTATTTTCATTATCGATAATCTGCTAATTTCAAGATTAATCGATCAATCATTTAATAAATGTCAAAAAAAACTAAAAAATGTCAAAATTGTGAAATTTCTTCTTTTGTCCAACCAACAGTCCAAAACCCAAAGACTCTTCATTTACTGTCATAAATGACAAAGAAAAGCAGCAAATCCTCACATTTAAGAAGCTGGAAGCAGCAAATGTTTGACTTTTATGCTTGACAAATGACCGAAACAATCAATCGATTATCAAAATAGTTGGTAATTAATTTTCTTTCGATCAATTAATTGCAGCTCTAATTGCTTTGTGTTGAATTGTACAACTGTTCCTATAAAGGAATATCAGCGGGGTCATTCCTATGTGTTGTTAAAGGATAAGCTTGTTTGATATGTTTATCTTCATACAATACTCAAATGGTAAATGTACATTTAATTAAGATAGATTTAAAATAAATTGGAACCTACCCTTTAACTACTGTTGTAGACTCAGTATATGGCTGCTGTGTAGTTGGCAAAACCATTTGCCACATGTCTGGCTGAGTGTGAGACAGTTTTAAAAGAATGGTTCAGTGTGAGAGCTTGGCATCGTGTTCCCTCGGGGCACTTAAATGAAATGCACTGAAAGTGTCTAGAAATGATTATTGTTCTGTTGAATACCCTATCTATCTACAGCACAAATGAAGAGAAGAGTAGGTTGAATATTGGAAAAAATAAAGCATAATTTCACTCATAAATATAGAAAATCAAGATTGAACCGAACATTGTTGAGGGAGTACAGATTCTGTTAAGCCCAGCATCCTCTTTACAGTAATGATAACAGTGAACATTTTGATAATGGAAATAAAAATACAGGTTTTGTAGTATTTAAAGTCTTGGGAGTCTGTCATCAGTGAGGTTGATACTGCTCTTGATATTCATCAGTGTTGATCATTTAAATGACATTTACTTGGCATGCTGGCAAATGAAAACATTTTTGTTGATGAAATTCTCTACTTAATTTTAATTGTGTTTTTGCTCTTTTGTGCTTTTTCCTTCTCTTCCTACAGAATGAAAAAGGGCAGTGCCCAGCCGACGTGGTGCCTGACCCCCTCGACATGCCCTTGGAGATGGCCGATGCAGCTGCCGTGGCCAAAGAGCTCCGGACTTTGCTGAGACAGGCTTTACCAAGACCCAGCTCCCCTCTGCCCCTCACACTGCAAGCCCAGTCCCTTCCTGCTCTCTCCGACAGGGCCAGGATACAGCTCGCCACCATGGGAATCCGACTAGGTGACCGCGTGGTGATTGCTGGACAGAAGGTGTGTGTGGTAGGTCACTATCAAAAGGGAGGAACAATTTAAAGTATCTTGATTAATCCTTCAATTGCAGCATTTTCAGTCTTAATTAAAGCTGTGCCAAGATTTTTGAAATATCTACTTTTTTCATTTGCCATATCTCAAAGTGGTATAATAGAGGGAAGGTTCCCAACCCTCTAATTAGGACCCGATGATTAGCTGAATTCAAATGAGTGTACACTTCTGCAGTTACAGGGAGAACCTCTGTGACATAAACGGACTCCTAGCAGCAGTGTGTGAGTAATGCATTTAAAGAAAACGAAAGCTGTAGTCAAGAACGTGTGGCTATACCTTTTGGTGTAATACAGAGATATGAGTCTTAACTATGGGTCAGGGGCTGCATCCAACCAATTTCCAACTCAAATGAGCTTGGCTTTATAACTACAGACAGCTCTGGAATACAGCTGGAAAAAGCTTTTACAGGACAAACCTACATGAACAAATTAAGGAAGTGAATCCTGTGTTCGGTATTGTTTAATGTTCGCATTGTAGCCCAACTCTGCTGTCAAATGGGTATTTTATATTAGTGTGTGCATTCAGCAGGAACACCGTATCTAATAAACAAGAATAGACAAGAAGTTTCCAGTTCATTATGGGTCACTTTTCAACTTTTTATTCTACAATGTATTGTAACTCTTTCTGTTAATAATTAACATTCTCTGTTTTTACATTTGGAGCAGTCCTCTCTTAATCACAAGCAGTAAAACCAAAGCATCTATCTGCAAAATCAAGCAGGAAGAGCTGGATTTGAACCCTTCAGGGTTAATTTGCCAATTTGTCATTTTCTTTTAATATATTTTACACAGCATTGATTCAAGTATTCACATTTAAAAACCACAAAAGTAGAAGAAAAATAGGCTGCATTTTCAGATCGGCCTAATCAACCCAGCTAATAATCAGTTTTAAGCAGCAATTATTACATTCTACTAACTCTTAACCAAGAGGACATAAGTGTGGAGAGGCTCGTTCTGTTCCAGTCCACCCCCATCTGTACAGTAGCCAGACCAGCCAGCATGAGTCACTAGTGCAGTGACAAGGACATGATCCCTCACCAGCTTCCCATCCTTTCAAACCTGGAGCACCATGCCAAGCTGAAAGCATCCAAGCTGGGGAGTGAACCCAAGTCCCTGCAGTTATCCACATTTTCACATTACAGGAGGGAGAGCAGTCTAATCACTAATGTGCACACAGCACAGATATAGTTAGTCGCAGAGCAGATTGTTACTGGCTTTTGTACATGAAATAGTTGGAGTTGAATTCCTGCCATGTCCTTTTTCAGAATTGGAAGAGAATGCGCTGATCTTTCTTTCATGGGATTATTGTTTGAACTGATATTTTACAAACATCTACTGTACTAACAATGGCACATAAAATTAAAGCGCACAGCATAAATGGCCAGTAAAGCAATAACATACAAAAGGGATTCATACACCGTCAGCCTGTAGCCACATCTCATCAGTGCCATGCAGCTGTGCAGTGGTTTATACTAAAGACAGAAGCTTTGGTTAATTTTTCTACAATTACTTCAGCCATCAACCAAGAAAAAATAGTTTCCAGTTGCTAAGCAACACCATTTTGGCATCCATTCCTGTCATATCAACAACATTTATCTCGGCATGTTCAAGTTCATCCAGCTCTAATTGTGATTCTGTTAAATGTCTGGTAACAATGTTAGATGTTTTAAAATACTCAGTCTTTCTCTTTCCCTGTGGATCATCCTCTTCTCTCAGACTAATCTGTTCTTCATCAAACCTCACACAACCTGTGGTGTGCACAGCTGGCAGCGTGAACTAAGCCATGCTGGTTGATCTGTAAAAATCTGTAATGTGCTCAAGTGTCAGAAAATTGATCAATCAAGTGTAAACAAAGTGATACACTGAAGTAGTCACATAGCAGCACTGCAATTACAGGCATTTATGGAAACACTCTTGACCAGGTGCATTGTAATTACAGTATATGCTTTAAAAATATTCTCTAAGGCATGCAGTTTACTCTTTTTGGGGTTTTCTTTTTATTGCAGCAATCTTCCTTTAACATTAAACCAGCCCTTACCTATGAATTTAGGCGAAGAAATTCATCCAACAACCAATTTATTTTTGCCCAATTCCTTCATGTAATGTGAAGAAATACTTTAGCATGGCTGCTTGACCCAACCACGCAACTACAGTGTGGTGGTGTAAGCCATGTGTAATCCTTTCGACAAGAAGCACGCTTTGAAAGCGGAGATTTAGCCCCATAGGTCAAATGAAATTTACAGTTTTCTATCTGTTCATGGCACAGTTCAACTTTGAAAAAGAAAAACTAGGACAGCCCTCCAATATGACTTTTTAATATTGCCGCACAGTTCAACTTTGACAATTTGCTACACAGTGCTCCAGCTCCAAAATGAAATGAAACCCCCAGAAATCAGTTCTTTCTCTCTGTACTTTGTGTATAAATTTCGCTGGCCTTTTCCCAATGACTTATGTGTGCCATTAGTTATCCGGCTGACAGCAATGGGCCAAGCAAGGCCTGTAACGTTTATGGGCACATGAACTCAACAAAGTCGTGGGTTATGCCAATCTACAGTGTGACCAATTATAGTGCTAGGCTTTGCACTTACGTCACTCATACTAAACACTAACTCGTGTTTCCATAACCCTGCCTACAGTCAATATCTCTGTTCTTGGTAGTATGTTGTATTTTTCATCACGATTGTTAGTGGCATCAAATATTATCCCTTGTACACCAACACAGGTTAGTAAAATACAGTATGAGACCGTGCTTTCCCAATTATTTATGTGAAAAAACGGAACTTTTCTATCAGTCTTGGAAACTGCTTTTTCCACATTCCTTCTTCAAACACAACAAACGGAAACATTTAAGTTTTCCCCAGTTCTGTACTTTTGGTACTAGCACCAGTTGTCGCTCACTGGTATATTCGCTCAATTTCTTTGTGCTGTAAGCATGTCGCAACATACAGTATCATGATAACCACCAAAGTATTAAAAAATGGCAAATAATGATACTGGTAAAAAAAACAGGAGGAAATTCAGTTGAGCTTCCTTTCACTCATTCAAGCTGCTTTTTTGAATATTACCCCAGTGCTACCATTCTGGAAAAGTCAACTTGATCAGCCTGTGAAAGTTAAACAGTCGTTTTGCAGTGACATCTCCCATTTTACAAGTAATCTCAGTGGCATTTCATGAGTGCATTCTTATTCCCACAAGCTCACCGAAAACAAATTAGGTACAAGTACTGTACAGTGGAAAAAAGAATTGTGTATCATTTTTGAAATAACAAAATCTTTCTTGACAAATGACCATTAGATCATGGAGTGCCTTTTTCTGCCCTCAGGGTTGAGGAGTTTATTAAATTGGAATGGGGCCTTTAAAATTGTACAGTGTAATTTTAAGACATAAGAGATGACATGGTGAAATGGTTGGTGTTCGCCTCCTTTTTATGTGTGAGATTTGAAAGAACTTGGCTCTTCCCTGGCTCAGGGATGCTTGTGGGGATTTACTCCACCCATGTCTGTGTCAAGGTAAACGCTGGCTTTAAGGCTCTTCAGATGCGAGTGCTGTACGTGTAGCTTGCAGACAAATCAAATGCAGTCAGTGTGGGTAGAAGGTGAACTATTTACACAAATGATGTTGCTGGTGTTAGTGCATAGTGGTGGAGGTGGCCTGTTGCTCGCCATTAGTTTTGCATTAGCCTAACTGCTAAGACTTTAAAGGAAATGTTTAAGGATAAATTGAGAACAGAAAGCATGAAAGCTATAAGAATCTTAAAACATATCTGCCTTTCACATTACAAGCTCTAAGTAGCATTACCAACTTGAGTTTTAAAGAAGTACTGTGCACTATAAAATACATGTTTTTGTTGACCATCATACTGTCCATCATGGCCAGCTTCTCTATGAAAGAGCCATATTAATGAGTGTCAGGTCCATGATAATGTACTGTATGACACTCCATCTGGACTTAAAGCAGTCTGGTAGTCCTTTAGCCTCCATTTAGCTTAGTTTAGGCAAGCTTACTGACTTGCAAGCTGTCAGGAGCAAGGATTTTGATGAATACTTGTCCGAGAAAAAACTACCCTCATCATGGATGTACATTATCAGCTTTTACTCAGAGTTTGTTTTATTGATCACACAGTATTGTCGACTGAGTTCTTGCTATCTAATCAGGGTCCTTAAAAATCCCTATACACCTTAGTAATTGTTGTGTTTTGTAATCTGTGTTGTGCCCTTGCTGTATGGCCATCCAAACTGCACACACATAGATGCAAACAGAGACATGTAGACGATAAGAAAATACTAATTCTAGCCCAGTCGGACATTGCTCTGGAAGAATGAGCCATTAATAGATTTTTGTGCCACACTGAGAACAGAATTGCAGTGTGCTGAGTTGTAGAGATTGGCTAATCAAAACTCTTATTATCTTTCCTGCACTTTCTGGCACAGTCTCATGCTTTGATCTCTATTTTCCCTTTTTAATTGTTTGTCTCCTTCTCTCTCTATCTCTTTGCTTTAGTGAACATAGACACATCAAAATGTTGTTGAGTTTCTGGTAGGGGTTCTGCCCCTGACATAAAACATGGCATGAAGATGTAATGATTTCACACACTGCTCAGTGCACTGGGCAGTCCTTTTGCTGCATGTCTTGATTTAGTTTTGATTTATTTTGCATACTGTGTTTATATTTGTTTTGACTTTCTGCGGTATATAATTGTGTGTACGCAGGTTGGAACCCTGCGATTCTGTGGCAGCACAGAGTTCTCTGGAGGCCTCTGGGCCGGAGTGCAGCTTGACAAACCAGAGGGGAAGAACGATGGCTCGGTAGCGGGGGTTCAGTATTTCACCTGTCGAATGAAACATGGTAGGTCATGCCACAGCTCGGCACTTAAAGATCAAACACATTGACTCACCCACCCGTTCCATCAATTACTTCTACCATTACTGACTTTATAGGACTTAATTGGTCCAATCAGGTTTTCAGTGGTATCTTATCTAACCCCAGGAAATTAGATTAGTCTTTTTTTGTCAATTGTCAGTAAATTGAATGTGTTCAAATTAGCATATGCAACGTGTCTTTGTGTATAGTTCAAATAATTTTCCTATGCTTTTTTTGTTCCCCCTTCAGGAATCTTTGCTCCCCTCTCTAAGATAAGCAAACCTTTGGAAAGACATAAAACCAGCACCACAAAGACGTCTACACCCATACACCCCCCTCATCGCATTGACCTGTCCCGCATCACCTCCAAGATAAACACAGGTAAAGAACAATTTGCATGCAGCTCATAACACTTCTGAAGATTACTGCTTACTAAAAATCTGCTTTTGATGTGTTTGGTATTCGGTCAATATGTAAAAAGGATACTATGATAAATAATCTGTCGAGTGAGCTATGGATGGTTGCTCTACCTGGCTGTATTCTTATGATGCAATCTGTGCTGAGGTACTATCAGGTTGGCTAAACATAGCAGGTTGGCGTAAGACTGACGTGAAGTTTTTGGAAGAATGGGTTTGCCTGAGGAGTTCTGGCACAAAGTACTGTAAATAAAAAAAAAAAAGACTTAAAATTATCAAGTCATAACATAAACTCCAATGGCAGTGAAACTGAATAGCCTGTAGGGCCCTGCAGGTGAAGAATTGTGTGAGCTTTTGTGAACACGGGTGAACTAGATGTCACAGGGGCAACTGTTTCCTCATGTCACAGGTAATCTCATTTACAGTCCCCTGGAGGAGACCACTGGATACATTATTAGACACCACATATCATATAAAGAAACAAAAGAACTGCACCTACCCCAGAGAAACACAAACATTTTGGAGTAACAATATTAGTCCGATGAATGGCTCCCTAATATTGGCACAGTTGAAGAAATAATTCTTCAAGTGCACTCACTTTAGGGGCTTTGGGACATAAACTTCATAAGTACTAGCATCAATAGAAACTGTGGCTTGTGCTTGTCCACTTATTCATTACCTTGGGAATGATGTGCTGAAAATGGCAGAAAAAGTGTAATAGCCCCCCATTCTCCACTAACTGCATTACAACAGGATCCACATCCTGTGTGATAATCTGGTGATCCTCATCCACCCCTCTCCCTCTGCTATATAACTAATGTCATCATCATGTACAATAAAATATATTATTAGCAAAAGGCTGTTTAATTCCTCTAAACTAGGGGTACTAACATTCTCCACAAGCGCTGTGTGAATTGTCAATAGAATATACCTTACTGGCACAGTCTGAAGTATGGAGGATCCAGGAGGATCTCCCCTGAAAGCAATAAAGGTAAACAATTGAGGACAGTCTCAAAGATTGCAATCCAATCCTCTAAATATCTCCTAATGTAATTTGTACTCTGTGATTGCTCAAACTAAATGTGTTTTTGGTGTCCAGTTTATGGCAAGAGAAGGTCAACACTGCTTGTGAAACCAGATCATTGCAGGTTGTTACTGCTAGCTGCTGGATTACTTCACCAAGCCAAAGAGGTGGCTTTGGGTTTAAAAGAGAGACGAGAGAGGTGTCATTGTCTGCACATAATAACTTAGCTGATGGGGCATACAGTGACAACAGTGATATTCAGTAATATGCATGAAAACCTATGCTGTATGTTTGTTGTCTGTAATTAATTTTTGCGTGTCGCATTACTTTGACCTTACATTATCATCTCCTAATTAGTCAGTTAGATATACAAGAACAGTATGTCCAGTCTTCACCTCTCAGGGGCAATCCTAACAGTATTACAGCAAGTACATCAGTAAGCAGCAAAATCTTAAAAAGTGCTTTGCTATAGTTTTTGTTTCCAATACTATTGGTCTGGCAAGTAAAAAAGTCAAATATGGATGGACTATGTTTTTATTTTATCATATACATAAATATAAGGAGTATTAAGGCTAGTAAAAGGAAATGTGTTTGATGTAATTTTAAAAAGTCTTGCTGTATTAACAGTACTCAGTCATTCTAGATACCAAAATGGTATTGCATGTACTGCCAGTTTTCATGCTGACACAGTGGGCTTTTAGCCTGCTATGGAGGGACTGAGTCACTCCATGGTGTCCACACTCTTTTGTGCCAAAAAGAGGCTTGTGTTGCAGGATTTATTGCATCTGGACTTTCATATTAATCTTCCTCGAATGCTTTGAAAAGCGAATTCTGAACCAGTGCCAAAGGACAATGCATAAATTAGACTGCTGACAAGACCTTGCACTCAGTCCTTGGATGCCCATATCCTCAGCTCCTAACTAATGTCTTCTCATAATATAGTCCAGTCACTTCAGAACATTGTAGAAACCTTATCTTGGTAGGTTTTTGTGGTTCTTGCGCCCTCTAGGGTTTACAGCTGTATTGTGGTGGTGTAATATTCAAAGGTTTTGAACGCTGATTGATCTGGATGTGACTGGAATAGCGGACCTCAGAATGGCCTATGGAATTCGGTGATTGATAGTCCAATTAAGCAGGGTTTAATAACTAGGGCATAGACAGGCTGAATAGCCTGGCAGCCATTCATCACAAGGTGTATGTGAGTGTGTTATGTGTGGCATGCAATGCATGTGAGGGCGTGTGTGTCAGCACCTCCATACAACCCAGAAACCGGACTAATTTATGACCAAACACGTCCCATTGGATCAGCAGTACATAATGCTTGCTCATGTGTATCTATAGATTGGATGGGATTGTGGAACTATCTCGTCTCGCTAACCAGGAGAGACAGACACAGTAGAATGCCAGGCTGGCCCCTATTAGTGTGTCAACTGTAGCTCAGGCCTCAAAGGGTGGTCAGAACATACACAACACTCACAAAGCACCACTGCTTGGTTCAGAAAGCCTCAGTCTGTCACTTGAAGCAACCGTCAATATGTGGAAGGATAGATAGAGCCAGGAGGGGTCCCTGCAAGCTAAAGGTCAAGTGACAAGAAATGTTTGGTATTCTGAGTTGAAATGTAGTCTCCTCTTTGGAGTTCAAAGAAAAGGCACAACTCTGCCTCTGAGGGGAACGTTTCCCAGCTCTCTCTAAATGTGAACTGAAATGGCAATCAATATATACCAGACTGATTTGAGATTTTTCTAATGCCTTTTCTAAGCGCAATATAAAGTTTAAACTTAGGTGACATATTAATGAGTTGAGCGTAATGTGTTTTGGTGGCAGATTTATGTATGAATTGAATCCTCATTTGAGATGGTTATTTTTTTCCCTTAAATCTGTTTAGATACATCAATGTTGATTTTATTGCCTATTAAAGAACGGACTCAAAGGCTTTTGTCAGTTTAATGGTAGATTTAATTCAAGTCAACAAACGATATAAAATGCTTGAAGTTGTTAAGTTTTGGTGCTATAAACTAGTTAAAGAACATAATTATGTTTACTTCTGCAAGAAATGTTGTTCCTCATTGTGTGCTGTATGAGCTGGTACCAAGATTCCTTTAGAAGTTTTTTTTTTTTTTTTTTGTTCTTTTGTATTCACTGTCATTAGAGCTTTTGTGTGCATGTAACTGCTTGTCTCAGCATATTTAAGTGTTTTTATTGTGTGTTGGAGTGTAAGAGACGGTCTTAGTTCAATCAAGAAAAATTGCCGTTCAGTAATTCTTGTTTCATTGCTACTCGACAATGTCACTGTCCTTTTTATTTGCATTTTTTCCACTCTCCTGCTCTTGTTTTATCTTTCAGTGTAGCTTCTTTGTCTCTGCCTTTACTTCTGCCACTCTTCGAGTGCTACACTGAGCGTCTTCTTAGTTTCCTTGTTTGTAATTCTCTTTATTTCTCCAAACTTGATGAACTTTATAAACTCTCTCTCTGCATATTGTATTTACATGCAAACCACTCCACTTATGTCCATAATATAAAAGTCCTTCAACAGATACACCATGGCAACTATAGAAATTATATTGACAGATTTTATAAATATCCTAGTTCCGCTAATTTCAGCTGTCAAACAAAAGAATATAAATATACACTTTCATAATTTAAATTGACAATAGACAACTTTTTTGCTTTAACTTATCATTATGAAGTAAATATTGATTGCACAATGTAATGGCTATAAAATAATGACACCATTGGCGTTAGACTGATTTCCTATAAGCCTCGCTTTCACTGTGCAATTCTGTCTGCTCCTGGGTTTGATCTGCTGGGGAAAAAGAAGGCTCGATTTACAGCACAAAGGAAGTCAACCATTGCACTGCGCAACCAAAACAGAAGAGGAATAGGGCTTTTATTTTCCGGTAGCTATTGGTAGCTATCCCCAGCTAGCGGAAATGACGGACGGTGGAACAACCGGAGTAACTGTGAAGAGGGAGAGCGATAAAAAACGAGGAAAAACAAGAGTGAACCTCGGACTGGCATTCACTAGATAGAGAGCTGCAGGACTTGAGAGGGTTCCAAACCGACTACCGGGTGTTTTACTCTGCCTCTATCGTAGCACTGAGATCGGGGATTCTTAGTTATTTCTTGCTTTGGACCAGCCTGGTTACTGTCCAAAACGCTATCGCTAGCAGCCAGAAAACGAACCAATTCAATTTTATTTATACAACACCAAATCATAACAGAAGTTATCTCAGGGCACTATAGAGCAGAGGCCTGTACTACGAAGCGGGATTTGCGGTTAGCGAGATAACTTCAGGTTTAACTGGGTTTTCAGTACTACGACGGTGGTTCACTTCTTACCGGGGTAAATCACCATGGTAACTTGTGCTGCACGGCAAACCTGCTCCGGAGCAGGTTATGTTGGAGATAACAGATCAACGCGTACAAAAGCACCGCCTACTGACCAATCAATTCTCTTGGAAAACAACATCACCAATAGAAAAGAAGTGGAGCTCGGTACGTGCATCATGAGAGGAACTCTTTTTATATGAGAGATACTTTCTCGTCGGATTGACCGACTTATGTGTCATCCTACAACAGAGACTGACTGAGGCACTAAAGCTTTGTACTTATAAGATATGAATGTAAGCCTATTTACCGCTAAATTATGTTTTTATATTTATTTATTCATTGCTCCCAAGTCCGTTTGACACCACCTGAAAGAATCAGGCTAAAATTGTCATACACTCCATAAGAACATCTAAGCAACACATTAACTTAATGGAATACTAATGACAGGGCAGTGATATTATAAGCATGTTAATTTGCGCTTCACACAGTTTTTTTGCCAGCTGTCTTTCCTGCATTCAGCAGCTGCAGCTGCAGCTGTAGCTGTATTGCTTTTAGCCTGGATGATGTTTAAATTTCAAAAAAAGTATGCCGCTCTGCTGCCAGTACACCTGTCATGTTTGTGATTGGTCATATGCTGCAAACACCGCCTCTTTCATGTGAACGCGCTCATGGCTTGATTGGGAAACCCTGGGTTGACTTATCGAGTTGATAACCAGCGTCGTGTGACCGCTTAGCGGGATCGCGGTTGTTAGGCTCAGTGAAGCCAGATAACGAAAAGATATCCTGAGTATGTTGAACTTGCTTCGTAGTACAGGCCTCTGGTCTAGACCGTAACGTTACTCTTTATATTATTATTTACAGACCCAAAGATTTCCACCATGAGCAAGAACTAGATGAGTGTTTTCTTCTACTCCACCCCTACGCCAACCCCTGTTGTAGTTACGTACTTGTTTGCGTGAAGCAACACTCGAACTGTTATTACTCAATATACAATGATGACAATGTCACTTTACCTCTTCTGTGAACATGCTTCTTTCTTCTCTTTTATTTCCAAAGTGGTGTTGATCGTTTCTTCATGGAAAATTGGAAACAAATGCAGTGTGTCCTGTGTTGTTGGTAGTAGCTAGGCTCGGAGGGAATCTGAAAGCGATCCGCTTGACTTGGCGACAGCGACGGCAACAATAATACCGGAAGCGCTAGGGGGGGTAAACGTTGAAAAGTTGCCTATTGCCACTTTAAGTTGTCAGATATATAATATGAATATTGATCTCTGTGTTGAAAAGTAGTCATTGTGTCTCTTTTGTCTGTGTGTATGGGCGGAAAGGTTTATCTCCATCTGTCAAAAAAATCCTTGACAATCAAAAAAGTCCACCTGGTCCCAGTCAGGGCACAGAGGGAGACGCCTCAGTGACAAAGACAGGTACTGCAGTTACAGCTGAGTGGGCTTTAATGTACTGTGTATCAGAGAACGGGGTGTGGGAGTGAGTCTGCAGTATAACCTCTCTTTGGCTATAACTGTGGAACTTGTTCAAATCTTAGTTCCACACACTCCTAATCATCACCTGGCTCTGATCATTTGTGCACCTTAATACTTGAATCCAACATCATAATCCATCTGTGGGTAGTTCAAAAGGAACATCAATGCAAAATACAAAAAAATAGTACTTTATGTAATTGATGTGACTTTGATAAACCTCTGTGTATCCTCCATTAGTGCTACAGTTGCAGTTGAAGCATAATTTAGATGGTAAAAAAATCAGATCTGATTGGGTCTTATGCATCGCAGAATGTGTTATTTTCTTTAACCTGAAAATACAATATGCTCGCAGTTGTGATTGTGGTGCATGAAACCAAAACCACACAAGTACAGCGATCAATTAAGGCAATTAGGGATTGATTAGCTCAAACAGAAATGACAGAATCAGCAGCTTTAACTGTTATTTCTGTGCATTGCCGTCCACTCTTAGGGGTCCATTAGCTAAGTCTTACAATTGAAAACAATTTTTACCCATCACTGTCTGGGTTCCAATTTGTTTGTATCTGAATCTTCCCTCTGTCTTAAAAGCACTTTGGTATAGATTTAATCAATTGGCCCCTAAGAGTTGGGCACTTAATGAACTTATGGTCTGTGAAGGTCTGTGAAGCTTAATGAGGTCCTACGTCCACAAGTGAAATTGGCATCCCCCTCCTCCATCTCATTCCCTCAAGTTGGGAGGGCATTAGCATGTTTGCCTTTAGTACGAACAGGTCAAGCAACTGTAAAAGATTAAGCTCACTTTATTTGTGCTTCCTTAGAATCATGTGTAACAGCTGCTTGGATTTCTGAAAAAGTACAGTGGTTATTGTCTGGATCTGAGTGCTGTAGGCTCTGTCACATCCAGAAGAATAAAATGGAAAAATTAATAAAAAGCTTAGCTTCATTATTTCAATGGAATTAGTCCCTGATATTCGGATGGATGGTGGGTTCAGTATTAAGAGGGGAGGCACACAGTTTGTGCCGTGTGATGTGGATAACAACATTAACAGCTAATGTTGTGGAGCCTAGATGCAACAGTTTATGTACCTTTTTTAAATGATGATGTAGTATATACCTGGCAAAGTGGCTGTCTTCACAGAAATAGACTTTGTTAATTAACTGTTTGTTCTGTGGGTTCTTTCTTTAAATTACCTGTCCCTTGTGTTTCTTGTCACTCATTCCTCTGTGATTTTCACCACAGGGGCTCTCTCCCGCTCTCTCTCCTCTTCATCCTCTTCACTGGACTCTCGGCATGGGCCAGGAGCACGACCTCGTCCACTGCCAAGGCAACGTCTTCCTGCCAGACAGCGAAGACAGCGCGTTTCCCTGAGTCCCAGGACCACGCCCTCACCGGCCCTCCGCTCTTCTCCTGACACAACTGCACTTACTACTGCAGGTCTGTATTATTATCATAATAATAATAATAATAATAATGTTGTTATTGTTATTATTATTATTATTATTATTGTTATTATTATTATTATTATTATAATATACTATATTGTCTTAACACTGACTTTAGTGAAGACTGATATTATTTCAGGGTTTTCTCATGATTATACAAATCTAATGGAATCAAATTAAGGGCAGTACGTATCACAGTAGTAAAACACTCTTTCTTCATCTCTCCCAGGTCTTCAAAGCCGAACCCCCTCAGCTAGGAGCTCTGTGTGTGGGGTCCCGGAGGTGCGGCTGGGGGAGAGGGTGCTGGTGGTAGGCCAGAGAACCGGTGTAGTCCAATTCTATGGAAAGACCAGCTTTGCTCCAGGTCAGTTGTTAAAATTGATGTTTTCCCTGCAAAGATTTGACAGTTGAAATCCCACTAAAAACTGCTATTGTGACACTTTAATATTTCACCATAAATCCACTTGTTATTTGGTAGAGCAGCGTTATCAGGATGAACTTCAAACGCTTTCCAGAGTCATTAGGACAAAGATGTTATTCAGCCTAATTTCCATAAAGTCCTCAATATATAGATATGTGCACATGCATAGGGAAATGCTCTCTGAAGTTTAATTAGCAAGGAATTTCCTACAATTATGCACAATAAATTAATATCAACACCATGTAGCTTTATGGGCAGTTGGGTTGTTCAAATGTACTGATACTGATTCAATAGACTTCCCACAATGGTTTTACAGTTGACTATATGAAGAATTTGCTATCTGTTTACTAGCATATTACAGTACATGTGTTTTAATCCAGAGGTTCAGCCTTATCAGTATATATGGCACCTTGAGTTTAGGAAAAACCTAAAAAAAAAAAAAAAAAAGCCTTCAAAGCCTATCTTAAAGATGTATTATTCCTTTTAATAAATCATGTCCTTCCATTCCTGTTTTCAGGACAGACATAAAGAATTACAGTTACTGCAGTTTCTTTAATGGTTTCTTTAATATTTCCCTATATGCATCCTGTTATTTTTAATTGGGCAGCAAACTGGTGAGCAGGTGGTTTTTGAACAATTCAATTATGGTGACCCTGCGTTACCTTGTTATCATTATAGGGTTAAAAATAAGCTTCTGATTCTTTTGATACATAAAAATAAAAAATATTTAAAAAATATGGTTTTAAGGTTGAGTTTTTCATTTTCACAAATGCTGAATAAGTTCTATCCAAAGAAATGACATGAAGGAAGGAATGAACAGGGTCAAGGACAGGCAGTTTTGTCTCTAAATGTAAAACTTGCCTTTGGTTCCCTCTAGTTGGTACACCAAGAAAACTTCATTCTCCATTCTTATTGTAGGAAGAAATGTCAAAAGCAAAAGCCATTGAAACCCAGACAGAAAACAGCTCACGGTATTCATTAATATTTAGGCAGTTCTGCCCAGGCATCAGTCATGTATGAATAAGTACTAACATATCTCACACCACTGAGGATCATGTTTGAAGGGATTTCAGTCTTAAGTTTCCTTTGATACTCTTTAATCAGTTATAGCAATGCTCTGTTAACTCAGCCTCAGTGTATTGAGGACTGTGTCTCCAAAAGCAGCAGTCCTTGCTGAAAACTTTACAGTAAATTGACTTCTTTTTTACATTTTGTCTATTTCTTTATGTGGCACACACAAGGTGTCATAAAGTCATTATTGAGAGAAAGCGGAAAGATGCTCTGAACTCACTGTCTGCCTTGTATTACAGGTCAATGACTGAAAGTTAAAGAGCAGAAACCGTTTATTATTATTTACTTAGGGGCTACATAAGAGGGAGTGCTGTATAGCAAAATATTGGCTCTGTTGCACTGGTGTGGTAGGCCAAGTGACAGGGAAAAACCAAAAGCTCAGCTGAAACGTGTACATCTTTCGTGCTGTGTTAATGAATATAAGCACAGTGAAATATGAAACTGGTGTATCACTGCAAATCACAAGACAGACAACTTTCCATGTAGAGAGCTTTCTAATAATGTAACAACTATATTTTCAGTCAACAGCTGGTTGCTCTTCTGTGTACAGTTTGGCCAGTCTATGCATTTCTCACTAATGCTTTCCTTACTTATGACTTCAATCTTTTTTTAAGGTGGATTTCTCTCCTCTTAGGTCATTGGATATGTGATTATCCGTCAATAGTCCCTTGACAATTTGTTTGATTTCTGCCTGTGCAGGGCTCTGGTTGGGCATCAAACTGGATAAGCCAAGTGGTAAGAATGATGGATCAGTGGGAGGAGTGAGGTACTTCAGCTGCCCACCAAAGCATGGCGTCTTTGCTCCTCCGTCTCGTATTCAAAGGTGGGTGCAGGCCCTTTAAGGTAGCTTATAGTTTCACTAATGACTGATGGTCCCTTTTTGGTTTTTGCCAGTGGTCACCCAGAGAAACAAAAATAGATTTGTCAAACAAATATCTTTGAATACATGTTTTAAAGAGAGCAGATTTTTGAAGAATTTGACAATATGCCCTGAAAACCCAGAGGTTGTGTTTCATTGCCCTCATCAATACATCTAATGGCACTAATGAGCTCCTTTGACAGTGTCATTTGTGCGAGTGTTGACATATTTGATTTTGCCCTCCGTGCGGCAAACAGGCCGCCTCTGTATTTGTGATGAAAGAGAGTCCGAGTTGTCAAACGTGAAGCCTGGGGTCATTGAACAGCATGACTCCTCATTTTAATGTGGCACCTAGTTATGAGCCAGATGCCATCATCGACCTTTAAATATGGATTATGGATAATGAATATGTGTTTGTCATTTGTTTAGGTTAGAGTTGTGAAGAGGTTATATTTTCACAACAGGGAATGGAATATGTAAGAGTACCTTAATACCTTAAAATGTTGCATGCATTTTCTTTTTTAAGTATGTGAGTGTTTTTTTTTTATTAATACAAATGTATTGATATGTCCCACTGTGTGATACGTATGTTGTTAATTTCATATTATACTGTTTTGATTGTAAGTAAGACAGGTCATAAAGCACACGTCATGAGTTTGGTTGCCTTTAGGTTATGTTTACAAGAACATCTGACTACTTTTCACTATGTAAGGCAATATTTAGCTGAAGTTTAGGCCTTTAAGAAGGAGCAAATTTTAACCAAATAAGAATGAGAGTTCCAAGTTAGGAACCCCGTATCTGATTGGAAATTGACCTCTGCTTGTAAGATGTTTCGGAAGATGAAGATTAGATGACTTGGACATGAATATGAGAGTTAGTTTTAAAGACTGATTTGGAAGATTTCTCTCCTGGAAAACGTTAATATCATATGTTGTAAGAAGTTGAGTTCCCTGAAATAGAGCAGCTGATGGGAGCAATTATTTGAGTGGGTTGCAATTCTGACGAAGCATTTTTGTAGAAAGAAGAAAGATTTTGTGAAAGGTTATGGAAAATGTACTTGCCCAGACTATGTTGCATTATAAGAAGTAAGAGTAATAAAGGGTATAAAGGCATTGTTTGTCCACAAAATAACTTAATTTCCTAATTATACCAAAAGGTTTGGTTACTTTTTCACTGACGTAATCGATGTGTTCTCTTCAGCTCAAGTTCTCTTCAATTGCTATTCCAAGGAATGTAGTTGTTTGGACTTGAGGCATATCATTGTTCTCAAGTGAGATCTTTGAGTTTTTACAATGTCTTTTTGCCACTGAAAATTATTAAGTTAAAATTTGTAATATTTAGAGACAGTTTGTGACTTTGAACCATTCTGCATCAGCAGATAAATCAGTTAGCTTCTTTAGTCAGTGACTGAAAATTAGAGTGTGAAAGAACCAAGGTTGTGTCATCTGCAAACATTATGGGAAAAATCATGTTGGGCACATTTGGTAAATGTTTTATATGAGGATATAATAACGGCCCAAGAATGGACCCCTATGGCACACCACACTGTAATTACGCTTTGTGAGAATGGCAACCCAACATCTTAACAAACTCTTCTTTATTACAAATATATTTTTTTTAGCAATACAATTGCTATGTCGAGAAAACCATGTTTCTGCAGTTTACATAATTAAAGGTTGTCCTTCACTGCATCAAATGCTTTCGATAGATCCAGAAATATGGTACAAATAAATTCATTATAACCAAGTGCTGGAAAGCCAAAGTGGAGTTGTCTTTATGAAAGCCATACTGATGTCTAATAGGCAACTAAAGGCATGTCTTTTTAGGCTTCAGGTCTTATTTTCTTCTGTTTCACGCGCATTACTACAGTGATTGTGTGTTCTAAGTTCTGCCAAAATGCAGGTGACCTACACAGCAGTATTGTGCCTGAATGCATCTTGTATAGACCCTGACCGAGGACTGAAGCTGCTGCTCTGCCTGTGCAGAAGTTGTATAAGTTAGTGTGAGGCCTCAGCAGCCTCGTCCAAAGCTTCAGACCACAGATCTGATGTAAATGTATTCATAATGTTTCATCTGGTCAAAATATTGTCACTAGTGTTATGCTGTGTGGAGTGTATTGTCTCTGTCAGACTGGCTGTCAGCTGAGGTGAATTTTCAACCCTCATATCATTTTTTTTTTTGAATTCCTCTTATGTCACATTTCTATTTCTAGACAAAGTAATAAGGCATAGGTCGGCAGTTTGACATGTATTTTCACTTTAAAGTCAATGGTTTAGTGACAATTTGTTTTTATCTTAATATTTGAATAGCTTTTGGAGTGGTTTGCTCATGCATCACTGAAATGTGGGTTTTAAAATATGGAACAAAATAAAAGATTGATGATGTATACTTGCAATGAATAGTTAAGAAGATTCTCCAAGATACATTATCTTCTATACTTTAATGTAATGCTCTGTAAGTATCCATGGGTCTTGTAGCAGTTTTACTAACACTTGAATACAATGAGCAATATGTAGGTATGTTAGTAAGTTTAGTTACAGCAGGGGCCTACTGTAAGTGATGTTTCATTTTTGATAGATGCATTTTAATTTTCCAGGATGTTTTACATTCATGTAACTAGAATTAGGCTAAATGGTGCCGCTATGGTATAACCAGTGCAACTTCAGTTCAAGCCAAGTCTCTGAAATTTTGAGCAGTGTTTTGTGTTTGCATCATCTGTTGGAGACTTAAGATGGAGACTCGTCTATTTTAAACTCGTTGGAGCTCCATTCAAAAGATCTGCAAGTAGCTCTAATCAGCCTTCTATAAGGCTTTCTGGTGTGTGCAATCTGGTTTGCTCATGCATTCAAGCTAGTATTTCCTAACTAGACATATAATTACAGTAAACCTATTAGCATGCAGAGCCAAAAAACAGAAAAACTTGAATTATACACATTTCACATGGGTGTGTTTTTGAACGCCGCTGTGATGCTTTAGATGTAATGATCATGTATGTCTCTGACATGTAATGTGTCTCAGCCGTGAAAAGTGTGATAGTTCAGAGAGATCTGAAAATGTTGGATGGATTGATAACAGCAATGGAAATTAGCACCAGCCACCAGCCAATTGCTGGTAAAATATGAAAGTGGCTGGTAGATCTCAGACACAAAATAATGATTTACTATTGAGTGGTGAATTTGAACATTTATCTGTCCGTGGCTGGTAGATGTTCACATTTTAAAGTTCCTATAGTCAGGTACTGTTGAAACATTGTAATTTAAACTTGAAACTTACTGGTGAAAACAAAATTCATTTTCTGATATCCAAGCAGATGAGATGTTTGCTTGATTTTCGATATCGCTTGCCTTTTTGCTTGTATTTCCCACTGCAGTGACTCAAAGTCTCACAAATTGGAGATTAACTGGACTAATGACAGTGTAAGTGGCAGAACTGTGGATGTATCTATACTTACAAACATATCATTATTTTAGTGTTTCTGAATCAATTCCTGCTTCAGTGTATGTGCATATTGTGCTGTTGATTCATAAAAAACAGTGCTGCTGTGGGCAATATTGGAGCCCTATTATAGAAATGTAAAACAGCCAGTTAAATAAATCTACAGTTGGCGCTTTGCCTACTTTCCATTCTTATTAATCACACTGTTACAGAGATTTATCCCACCATTAGCTGTTGTCAGCTGGACTGGTGTGTCTGAAATACAGATGGGTGACACACTGAAGGAAAAGCCAACAAAAACTGTCTTGGTGTAAGGTTAATAGAACAGCTTCAACACTCGGACATATATTCCCCAGAACTCTACTGGAGCGATGAACACTGTTCTTCCAAAAGATATTCCCTCAGTTGGTGTTTTGATGATGTTGGTGGAGAGTGCTGGATAACGTGTCACTCCCATCAGTGTTCAACTGGGTCGAAATGTGGTGATTGTGAAGGACATCATGATTCACATAATTTCAGCTGGTCACCCATCTGTACATTTCTCCAGATCTTTCATAAGGAAGACCAACTTGAGCTTTTGGTTCAAACGAATCAGAACTCGCTTGATAGTTTGATACTCTTTAACACTAATTGCAAAATAAAACCTTACAATATGGGTGTATATAGAGAATATAATATGGGTGTGAATAGTTGCCTCATTCCGACTTGTTACCTATTGTAGTTAAATCTCTGTTTATCTAATACATACAGCATAGTGATGCATTATAGAAACAACATACATTGCGGCTTGCAAGATTCTATTGGCTATGTCTAACTATTGTGGCATCACTGTGCAGCGGCAGTGTTGGGACACGTTCAGTGCCCTGAACCAAAACTATTAGAGCCATGTGGATAGCCGAAAAAGTAGATCAACAACCTCTTTTAGCTTTGTATGTTAAGTATGAGTTTTCTTTGGTGCCAAATATGCATTGTGTCTTTAATTCAAGATTGAGATGAAATGATTTTTCACGGTTTGCCGAATTATGTACTTAACATAACTTAAATGTGGACGGACTCACTGGTGGCATTTGGATGTCTGTGACAGATAAACCTTTTTCACCTCTCAGCTCTTTTACATCTATTTGCCCTGTTCTTACTTATGTGATGCAAACATAGGAACCACTCCCACACGGCACCCATGTTGACCTGTTGAAATAGTGCACGAACAAAGGCAAATTCCACTTGAGGCATTATTATTTCTGCACATCAGATTGGGTGTGCACCCTACACAGACAAAGTGTTGACTCAACACAGGTATCAAGTGCCAAGGTGGCTATTTATGGAGATCATTTAATCCTGGGGATATGGAAACCATTGTCTGACATACATATTCACAAGCCACTAAGTTATTCACTGCCAGACATTGTTTTGTTTTTACTTCACATTTTCTGCAAGTGGATAAAAACGATTGACCTTTTTTATTGGATGGCATATTAACAGCACAATGCTTCAAGAGTATAATGTGTGTCACAACTGAATGAAAGCCAAAAGCAGTTGACATCTAAAGTACTGAATGTGTTTATTTTAAAGGAGAGAGAGGTTCTCCAGATTTGAGGGATTACTGGTTAAATGAACACATTCCATCTTTCTACCTAGGTATAATTAGTCTCTGTACATTCCTCTGCTGCTTGGGCTTCATCTCAATGCAGATCCACAATTCAGGGGGGGAGGTTTCCTCTTCTCTTCTCATCTCTTCATTGGTCTCCCTATTTTCCTGTGTTTTGTTTTAAACCCACGGTTGACATCTTCCATGAGATAAAAGCTGCCTTTTGGATAGTCAGCGCCTGTGTTTTCTTGCCATCCCCTATTCATGTCCTTTTTCCTCTCTTCTTTTTTTCCTAATTAACCCCAGGGCACGTAGTGTGCTTATCTGAGCATATGGTTTCCCTCCATCTAATGGAGAATCTCACATTCTCCCCATCCAGCAACTTCTTCTCCTTCTCTTTTCTTCTCCTGTCAGCAGCTATCACAACCCATTAAGAAAACAAACATCATTTCTTACATTCCACTATATTTTGCACCACATGAATTCTCTGTGGATTATTAAGAAGTGAAATATGATTGAGATAAACTCAGTGGAGGTTTTACACAGGGGGTCGTCTCATGTTGAAAACTCGATGAGGATGCCTAAATGTTCATATATAAATGTTCGATATATATTATGCCAATTGCATGTTTCCTTCTTCTCTTTTACCTACAGGATCCATGGATCTGTTGATTGCCTTTCAGAGCTCTCCTCCTCACGCCTCAGTCCTTTCACCGGTGAGAGTTCTGCCTTCATTGCAAGCTTTGACTGAGATTTCTTTGAAATGTGTCTTTGCATTTATTATGCTGTGAGTGTTTGTGCAGTCATTCTTATGCACAAATCTGAGCGGGAGTACTTGACTCTTGTGATTGCCATGCAGGAACAATCCGTCGCAGTTTCAGCACATCCTCGGCCATCGCCACCCAGAAGGAGACGAGCAGAAGAAGTCCTGTTACCAGGTGTGTCTCTCTTCTGCACAGCCCTCAAATTTCACCCTCCCAAAGCTTTTTAGCTTCATCTTAATCCCCTGCAGCAGTGGCAGAATCAATACTAATAAGAAGCAGTGGTATTAGTCAGCAAAGGTTCCTTTTTTAAATGGCCAATGCATGATTGTGGTTATAATGAGAGAGAACAGGGAATTGAAGATCAATCCCTCAAACACCAAGCTGCCATGAATCTCCCACTTACTTTGAGATATCCTCTCACACTGCATACCTTTTCTCATAAATCTTTCTTGCTGCATTTCCCCTTGTGCTCCCACAATTCATCAAAAAAAAAAAAAAAAAAAAAAAAAATAGAAGTCGTTCCAACCCTCACCGTCGGCGCTGGAGCACCCTCAGCGGTGGTATCGGCGGTGTTCCCGGGAGCACGGCAGGGTCCAGCCCCTTGCCCAGCTCTGACAGACAGGTCTGCCTCCACGTGGGCATGCAGGTCCTGCTCAGCAGTGCCAATGAGATGGCGTTCATCCGTTACCTGGGCACAGCGGACTTTGCCCCGGGCCTTTGGCTGGGTCTGGAGCTCCGAAGCCCCAAGGGCAAGAATGATGGCTCTGTGGGCGGGCGCCGTTACTTCACCTGTCGACCCGGCCACGGCGTGCTGGTCCGTCCCAGCAGAGTCACTTACCGTGGCATCAATGGTTCTCGCTTGGTGAATGAAAACAGCTGAGGACTGTAGGAACCAGAGGGGGGTGGGTTGGGAGGAAAATATGAGATGTTTTGACTCTCTGTTTGTGATCTTTTCAAAGCAAAAGGTTTACGTTTAAACTTCTCATTCTTTTTGGCATAGCACATTATTTTCTCATTCATATAGCTAGTCCTCTGTACTCTCAGTAGTTCAAATTTAAACTCCTAGATTTAGTTTTTGGAAAAAACAAGGGCAAAGAAAGCACTTTATAAAATTATCTTTAAATTCTTATTAGAATCCGTCTTGGCAGGATGCAGGAGGAAAAGTCTTAAGACATAAAACACTGCACTATAATCTGATTGCACTGAAAAACATCAATATGATAGATCAGATATGCTGGATGGTATGGATATGCACAGATGAAAACTATTTCTATACCCAAAGCTAATTTTGATCAGATCAAATAGAGATTTTTATCAGATAATTTAGGTGGTAATGTAACCTACTCTCTAACCAAAAGTGTGCATGTGTTTGGGATTATGTGCGCGTGTGCATGTGTGTATTAATTAAGAGCACTTTGAAACAAGGGAGATTGATTTCTTTCCAGAGTCGTCATATGGCTTACACATAATTGATGGAAGTTGAGTCAAAACTGTATTTTCACATTATGAATCAATCTGAATGAAACAGGATTTAATTAAGCCTAGACCTTTATCAACCTCCATCAGAATACAACTGCACCAACAGAAGATGTTTCCTCCTACGTACATCAGTCTCTGCCACAGACTGTCTACTAAGCCTATGTGGATAAATTATGGTTATATTGTGCTATGGGCAGCAAAAATCCTACCTTTTGCCCCCTTTGGCTAGGATTCTGTTATGGTTAGCAGCGGACTGTTAACATCGTTGAGGCAGTGATGTCATTTAGGTACACTGTCTATTAAATAACAGTTCCCATTATAAATATATTCACTTCAGCTGGGAACACACTTGAAAGCCTGATTGTAAACCTGACTTGTGTCTGGGTTGAGGATTCAAACAGACTTCCTTCTGACTGAGCATCAGAGCTGTCACAATAATGTCAAAGTTTCATTTTTTACAAACTGAATTTGGAAAAATCTGATATGGCATGTAGTATCACACCTGACGGCTTTTCAGTACAGTATCATTACATTTGTTGAAGACCACATTTCAGAGCAATGGGTTTGGCATAATTGCATTTGACGCTTAATTAAAGCAGCTTGACACAGGAAATATGCAATCATCCAGAAGATTCAAGGATTGAGTTTGCTATTTGATTAGAGCCGTCTGGGCAACTGAGCAGAGAACAAGCCATCGATTGTGCATGTGGAAAACAGGCCCACTATTCAGTAAAACACTCATGTACCATCCAATTAGGGTGTGTAGGCCACAACAGTAGCTGTAGAATCTCCAATGGCCTTCTCTCATTGATCTGTCTGGTCAGGCCCCCTGTGATTGAAAAGCAGTGGTGGTCGGAGCCCAAGGTTGTCTGAAATATCTGCCACAGATCTAACAGATGAAACGAGTGAGCGTTTTAAAGCGCAGTCTTTCCAAATTCCTATTGAAACATTTTAATCAACACTTTCTTCTTTAAAAATAGCTTCTCATTTGCATTAAGGCCATTGCTGTGATCATTTATGTGGCATTTGTTAGTGTTCCACATTTCAAATCTCATCTTTAGATAAACTCACATTTTGGTGTATCTGCAATCCCAATTGTATTACAGCATGAGTGATTTCAAATTCCACTGATGGGTATGAAAGTCTTTCGGCGCTGTGTTCTTGTGGGTAATAGATTTTTCATGAAATTCCTGATATGTATATTTGATGTGTGTGTGTGTGTGTGTGTGTGTGTGTGTGTGTGTGTGGGAGGGGGATTAGGTCTGATGCATTTACATGTTGTGGAAAATAACAGTATTTGTAAAAAAGAAAATAAAAGATTCTATTCTAATTTGACCTCTTATCTCCATGACTCTCTGTATTTCTTTGGCTCTGTGCCTTTATGCAGTGTGGTTTTTGTAATGAAAAAGAGGTTTACTTTACTTTCTTTGACTGTTCATAAAGTGCAGAGGAGAGCTGTCTACAGGGACTGAAAATGAAATAGCACAAGCACTTTGAAATGGTTACACGTCTGTTCACTTACCATCTGATTCCACTGGGGCTCATCTCAGCCAAAGCTGAAAAACCCTGCTGCTGGAGCGGCATTGTTTGCATAACGCCAGCCTGGGCACACAAATTTAAGTTTGAGTGTGGGTGACATACTCTATTATGCCATGATTGTGGAATAAATAGATGTTTGAATGGTTGCTTTAAATTGTTTGCTATGCTTATTGTAGTCTGAACAGGAGGAACAAAACCAAGGGAAAGGATCCAGGGAAGCGGTGTTTGCCTGTCCAAACTACTGACCGAGAGATTGATTCAAAGGTGAGAATGAAATTAAACATATAGTCAGTGGAGCACCAAAAACCAAAACTAACTAAATAAACAAATACAAAAAGCTCTAGCAGTAACATCAGAAGTCAAACCAACCAAGGTGGAGCAGCGCCAGGCCATTCCTAATGTTCATCATGCCATCACTAACCTAAAAAACATTATTACAATGACCACCAACTGAGCTCCTTTTTATGGAAAAAAAAAAAAAAAGTATCTATACACAAATCATTTGTGTTTGCATGCACAAGCATCTTTTATTGTAGCACACCCCATGATTGAAAACAATACATTAGCTAGATGACAAACTTTTACCTAAACGTACTTGTAGGTGGTAGGTGGGGTCTTGTAGCATTCTTCAGAATTAATTTGCTTAAACCTCAGTGATGTTTGCCAGCACTTTGTCTCATACAGACAATCTGTCCAACTTTGGTTTTTCAAAAGTGGAACTGGAGAATAAAAATACCAAATATAAAGACTGCAAAGTCTTGCTTTGCCAGGGTGAAGTCATTTCATTTGGCTTAAAGAGGTTCTAGCAAAGCATGAGTCATCTCAGGAAAGGGAGGAAGGGTATTGCCACATTCATGTCATATCAAAGTTATTGTAATTACAAGTTTCCAACTTTTAAATGGCATTCGCGTCAACATCCAAGTCATGATTATGACTGATTAAACTTTGATTTTTCTGAAAGCTCCAGTATATCCAACTTGGCACTAAACAAGTGCCTAAAAACCAAACAAATATAGACATCAGCCAAAGACTGTCATTCAGTGTAATTAAACCCAAATTTATTGGATATATTGTTATTTCATCAACGCACAGTATTTTGATCCTCATACAACCGTCTTGATGATGTGAACCCTCACAAGTTAACATGGAAATCTTTCCCATCTCTACCATCCATCCCATATGACGTAAATACGGCATTTGCCCAGTTTGATGAGAACTGCTGACCTCACACCTGAACCCAACCAACATGCCTGCTGTGGATGAGGCAGGGCTTGAGGACTCAGGAGAAGGCTTGCTCATCTCTGGCAGAGGTCACTGAGGTAGTCTAAAAACTTTGCAGTGGCAAGGAGCCAGATGTTGAAGGCCTTGGATACTTTTAGGTGATGCTCCCCTTTCAGTGATGTGTTAGGATCAGAAACGGGCCTGGAGGGCGGACTCCATTTATTTGGTGATAACATTGCTTAGTCTCCACTCCTCCTTACGGCAGGGTGTTGGAAAGGAGGCTCCAGTCAATTGTCAAATTTCACATTCAGGAGGAGCACTGCAGATCCCATCCTGCATATATGAAACAGTGGATCAACTCTTCTTCTTGCAGGGATGCTGTAGGGCTCATGGGCCGTTTGCACATGCAGCCTACATGTTTTCTGTGGCACTGGAGAAGGCCTCACGATGTGTTGGGGGGCTGCTGTGGGTGCCATAAGGTACTGGAATGATAGCTGTGTCTGCATACTCAGCACTAAGTCGAGTGTGTGCTCAGTCTGGGGGTGGGGGGGGCTCCACCATCATTTTCATGGAGCTAAGGAGCAGAGGGAGTCCTATTTGGTAACCTCATGACTGCATCTTTTTTCTGAGTGGTCACATTTCTGCTGACTGTCGTGTTACTTGTGCATTAGTGTTAAGTTTTTGGATTGAGGGTCAGCACCTCAAAGTCTGGGTCCATTGTAACCTAGGGAACATGATAGATAGGCCGATGCGGGAGCCAGTTGTCGCCAAAAGAGAAAATGTTGGGCTCATGTTCATAAGTTATTAGTGGGATTGTTGAGTTGAGCTTTGGCTTCATTGGTTCTCTCCTGTAACCTGTTACTCAGTGACGGATGGTAGCTGACGACAGCCAGACATTTTTACAGTGTTCCTACTATTAGTCATCTGTTAGAACAAATAAAAACACAGTAATTACATGCATGGTTCTAAAGTCTTAGAACAGTATACGTTCTAACTGTCTGTGTATAATTAGTTATAAACTTAGTTGCTTTAAAATCCTTATCCTACATTATGACTTTATATCAGGAACATACACTTAGTGGTCACTTTAATAGGTACACCTGTATAATCTATAGCAATTCAATACTGCGGCTCAGTCATAAATTCTACCTTTATGAAGTTTATAATGTTCAGTTTTTGTTGTTAAATTCAGATGTTTAGTACTGAGGTCATATTTAAAGGTGGTATTGTACTACATTATACTCATAGTATGGCCCATCACTAACTGTGACCTCAATGCTAAAACATATCATTTAATTAACACCTCTATGTCAGTGTCAAAAAACTGAACATTATAGGTGTCATAAAAGTAGACTATGGCAGGACAGTTGTATTGGTCAGGTGTACCTAATAAAGTGGCCACTGAGTGTATGTCTCATATGGCACACTTAAAGCTACTTTTTTGATTATAATAGTAACATTGTGAATGTCACTTTTATTTGATTCTTTGAGAAAGCAGAAAAAAAAAACAGTGCACATACTGTGTTACATTATTGTTGCTAATAGTGTGAGCGCTTACATAAATGACTTATATATGTAAATGTAGACACTGAAAGCAGCTTGCAGAGAGCTCCAGTGGATGAGCAAAGTGGTGGGAAGTGCAGTAATGCTTCTGAATTCAGCCTCTCTGCATGGTGACTTCTTTGTTGTCTGAAAATCATAGCAGGACAAATGGCATGTTTTTTTAACTTGGATGTAGCTTTTGAAATAATGGATAGGCCTCCCTGTGACACACCATTTTGCTGTTTGACTCCCAAACCCCTGTCTCTTGTGTCTGAATGGTTTGCTATCTGTGGTATAAAATGAGATGAAGGCAAAACCTGAAACAAAGCTCAGACATACTGTATCACAGTGTGGTAAGTACTTAGTTGCACCATCAGCACTTTGTAGTGAGTGTAGAGCTGATCCCTGATGGGAGACAAATGATCTTAGTAAGACCATGAAGTGAGACTCCAGTCTGCTTTTTAGCCTGATGGAGAGCAGCACTGGCACAGCTGGCACCCAAGGAATACAGTTTGCTATCGCTAGCAAATACATCCTGGCAGCTGCACAAGCCTCTACATTTGTAGACATGTTTACAATACAGGGATAATCCTGCTGGGGTCTCCATTCACCCTGTCGGGGCTTATGTGCAATAATGACCAGCTCACTGTACATAATCCTGTTTATTACACAACTACTGGACCATAGTGAACTGAATGATTTGACACAAAATAATGATTTAAAGTGATTTTATTACTAGGTGCTTCCACTCCAAACATGAATGCAGTGCCTGTAACAGAATCACTAAAATGTAAACAAACACTGTACTTGCAGTCTCTAATCCAGGGGTCTGGACCTCAAATTACCAGGGGGCCACTGGCCAGGTTGTTCTCTCCTACGATGAGAAAAATGAACTCCAGTGTTTCCTCTTTCCCTCTCCTCCTCTTCGTCCTCTAGCATACTGCTCTGCATGTTTAGTGGAGTAATGTAGCGTAAGACTTTATCTCTGGAGCACAGCATCTCTATCCTTGCAGATTAGAATGGAATTCAATTCCATTCAATTCAGTTTTATTTATATAGCGCTAAATCATAACAGAAGTTATCTCAGAGCACATTTCATATAGAGCAGATCTAGACTGTACTCCTTATAATATTATTTACTGAAACCCAACAATTCCCACCATGAGCAAGGACTAGGCGACAGTGGCAAGGGTATAACTCCCTTTCAACAGGCAGAAACCTCAAGCATAACAAGAATCTGAGTGGGTGGTCATCTGCCCAAACCACCAATAGAAGCAGTTGCATTATTAAAAAAATCATTGTCCACCTCTCTTTAAACCCACCAGTCTAATGGTGAAGGCCCATACCACATAACCACAATGCCCCTGGTTCCATCCCAGCCAGGGACCTTTGTTCATTTGCCTCTCTCTCCTCATGTTTCCTGTCTCTCTCTACATTGTCAACCGTCAAACAAAGGGGAATAAAAGAAAGATTAAACTGTCCCCAGGTAAGCCTTTCTTTTAGATTTAGAGAGGCATTTTGGTGTCAGGTGTGCTGCGGTAAATCAGAGTGCTGTCGGTTAGCTTAGCTGTCTTATGTTGCACAGATTGGTGCAGGTTGCTAAATGTTTAAGGTTGAATTCTCATAACTGTAGCCATTGAGACCATGGGTCAAGTAAACACAGAAAGTAGAACCCAGGATTAGCCATCTTGTGTGCCCGATCTTAGTTTGAGACCGCTGCTCTTATCTAATAATCACAAATTTGAGCTTAAAGAATAAATTAAAAGTAGGCTAATTTCTAATATTTCTACTATCTTGTCTGGTGCCTCCAGAACCAAGGAATACAACCTTTTGTTAATCTGATGCAGGATTTTAGAAGTTATCAACCAAACTTCAAAATGTTTCAGCAAATACCGTATGTGTTGTCGATTTCCCCATCCTGCTCACACCTATGATGCATGTGTAGTAAGTGAGTAATTATACAGAAACCTTGTATGTCTTCCTGCTCCCCCCCCGGGGGGTGGGTATTCAGGACTTGTTGCATTCGTTTTGTTAAATATGTTGTTGAGTTTGGCTTCTCGGTTTAGTTGCTCGCTGTTTAACAAGCTGTTGTAACATTATGAGCTGGTTTAAAGAACAATAACTTTACTATTGTCAAAAAAAAGAAATTCCACAATTAACAGAGCAGCTAGGACAGAGTGACATTTTTCACAGTTGTCCGTAGCAGTTTCGGTGTGATGCCTGGTGTAAGGGTTTATGGCAGCTATAGTGAAAATGGACCGAGTCTGTTATCTTGAAACACAATTCTTGGAACTAAGGTCAGACTGAATATCAGTGGAAACCAGTCTGGCATCTTTATAAGCACTGTTTATGTCTATAGAGACATATACTCTTCTTGTCCTTTTGTTCCCCCATTTTTGTCATTGAGCCATGGCACTGCTTTTGCATTTGTAAAGTGAACAGATCACAACACAAAATTAATTTAATATATTTTCTTTCAACCTGTTTGTTTGGTCTGTCTGTCAATTGCTTTTCTAGTTGGATATATGTGTTTTTTCTTAAATTCTTATTATAGAGTCAAGGGCAGTAAAACACATACTATTAAAAAGGAAAACTAAGTAATAAATCAAATCTGCAGTGGAACATGCCGGGGTAGCTAACATAAGAGTTTCAAACGTTTTAATCCATCACATACAGCTAGCTAAAAACACGAAGACAGACATGCTGAGTTGAGGTGAAGACAATACATTTAAAAACACCTTTTTGGTGAGAGACTGAAATTCATAGTCTTTAAGACTGTAAGACCAGAGGACAGTAGGGCAAGATAAGACCCTTAATATCAAACGAATGACAAAGGCTTCAGTGGCAAACACACAGCAGGCTGCTTTGACCCCTGTGAGAGCTGGGTGGGAGGTCTTCTGCACTAGGCTGAGGGCTTGATATCAGTAGCTGAGGTCAATGGTAGTAGACTACAAGTCAAGTCTGTACAATCAGAAAACAACATCTCAGCCTCTATAGTTTGACATCAGTAAACAGCACCATATTTTCATGTATGCAATAGTAGATTATGGATATAGATAGGATGTTAGCTCCGTACATTACCACTTTAATGTTCCTAATGTGGATGTGTTATGAATATTCTGCTGACATTATCACCTGTGACAGATGACTGGTAAACAAATCTCCTCCCCATCTGGATGAGTTGAGATGTCAAAATAAAATGCAATAGAAGCTAAGAGGACAGCCTTTACAGTTCAGCATAACACATACTAATATCAGGAGACAACAACTTTAAACTCACTGTTGAGTAGCTGCAGTACAACTGAAGGGATATGAAATAGCACCTGGATAACATCTATACATCTATAACATCTGGATAAAGTCTGGAGGTATAAAAAATACTGAATGACAGATGTCATGAGTTACCATAGGAATACTTGAAATTACTACTTCAATATACTTTAGTAAGTTACAACAATAATTATATGTATATAAAATTAGATTTGGTAGATTTAAAAAAACGTACCCCGGTATTGTGACATTAGGGTAAACTAAGTCCCTATAGGAGTTTTGTACAGGGTTTGATGTGATGAACTAAGTGTCTGTAGTGCTGTGGAAAAATGTTTCTTTCAATGTTGCATGGTAACAGCATGTTACAGGTTTTCTCAGTGGCTTTGGTACATTTCTCAGATCAGAACTGAAATTCTCCAAACTACTTGTTCAACCTCCACATCATCGAGTCACTTGTGCACATCATAAAAGCAATTTCTCGTTCTTTTGAACAAATTGCAAATGCTTTGGCAAATGATTTTGTACAATTGTCTGCTGTTTCCTACATTATCAATTGCTTATGTCATGTTGATCAGAATGTATTATTCTGGTTCTCTGTTGAATAGTCTTACCACCCAAAACATCTAGGCATTAGTTCATTGCATAAGTCATTACATGCAAAATGGATGAACTAGTTGTCATAATCTGTCAAGCATATTTTCTGTACATTTCTATTAGATTTTCTTGAATCTTGACTTTCACTGATGAAGGGAAAGTGTGAAGTGTTAGATCAACCAATGATCAACCGGTTCTCTAAAATAGCTCAGAGGTGCATTTGTGGCCCGACAGGGAGGAACGTCAGGAGGTGTAGACAGACTGCACTGTAACTCCCCATACAGCGCTGCATGTACAGTTCTGGCTAACGGGTGTTTCCTATGTTTACATCTCTAATTTAGTATTTTTCCCTTTGGGCTGTAAAACTGTCTTGTCTTTTTCTGTTCTGTATCGCAATGACATGGTCTGTCAACAAGTTACAGTACAACAATTTACTCTTGCAGTCAGTCTTCCACATACAGTAATGTGTAACTTTGTACTGTTGACATTGATATATGCCATACAGAAAAAGTGCAGCCTTGTGCCTGTTCAATCATTGTCATCAGCCATAGTTCATCAGAAAACTGACAACATGGCATAAGCATTTTGACTATCTTGTTTGTAATAATGACACAAGGACTTGTCATTCTGATGGCACCGACATGTTCATTGGCATAAATATTTACTTTTGAGAGACAAACTAAGGATTTTGAGCAAGTTACAGGCTTTTGCAGATAATCCATTGTGTGGTGCCATGTGTGCAAATTGTTTGGAGAAATGCGCTTACTTTCACGTTTTGCAAATATTAAGGATGATTCCAGAAATGTACCAAAGCCACTGAGAAAAACTGTAATAGCATTTCCTACCTACATAAATCATAAGTCTCTGGCATACAAAATCAGTAGGGATAGTTTATCAGGTGGAGCTACATTTATTTTCTTTCTATAAGAACCTCTTTTTTTATATCATGGATGTCATGCTGTATAATAGAACACATTTCCTGCCTCATTTGTAACAGAAATGCAGTCTATAACAAATCTGCCCTTAATTATCATTTTTTCGGCCCCTGGAGATGGAATTTGTCAAATAATATACTAAATAAACTTAAGTGTAAATGAGGTAAATAGGATTTTGTGTGGAGGCTGATGGATCTCACTGATAACGTGAAACTTTACTGATCTGAAATAGCATTATGGTAAACAGTGAGGTTTAATGTAACATAGGGTTCATGATACCAGTACTTTAAATAGCTGGTGCACAGATTGCCTTTAATGAGCCCCACCTCTCCAGTCCATTACTGCCAGCTTTTACCAATACCACCAATCGTTTGTGGTGTCAATAACATTCAAAGCTACTGCCGTCAAACCAGAAGTCCTAAAGTAATACAGACGTGCCAGATAGAGGTTTGATCTGGCGTTTTTGCAGCCCTATTTCTGTGTGTAGGCATCATGTTACAGTTTTAAAATAAAGAACATTACTATTGTTAGCAGTTAAGGGATGTTACACCAAACAAGCTGCTGTATATCTGTGATTGATTGTTCTTAAAAATATAATCAAATTATGATGTAATCACCAGTCCTATTTCAGTTAATCAGATTAATTTGGCCCCAATCCCAAAGAGTGCAGCAGACGGACAAATGCAAAACAGTTATTATATAGTAATTTATTAATTTTGGCGAATGTCTTCTGAAGGGCAATTTACAGCTTTTACCAGAGCCATAGTACAATACTTTATAATTACAACATTTACAGGTGCAGTTCAGTTTGTCTTTTTACATCAAACGATGGAGATGAGCTGTGAAGGGAACACAGAATGAATGCATTTAACACAGGTACTGGAGACAAAGCAAAATACTTTTCATTGGCCAATATTTTTCTTGCTCATTGACTTGGCCTACAGGAATGCATTTGTCTTAATCAGTCACTGAGTGTCATGACAGCTCATCAAGGACTGACAGGATTGCCAAATACAGTCAAGCAAAAGCATCAAAATAACTGACACATATTGTCATCATTCACCTAAATATCAACACCGCCATGCTCATGGCGTTATCTAATAGATACACTGTATGTAACTGTCCTCAAACTGAAAGAAGCAGACTTTAAACACAGACAAACACTGTGTGTGTGTGTGTGTGTGTGCAAAAATGAGCAAAATGAGACTCAAACTAGTCCCGGCTTTCATTCACATGTGGAGCAAAAGCAGTTTGTATTCAAACTTTTCACTCAGACTCATTTGTATTCCACAACACTCATCCTGTAATAGAAAAGATAAAATATGCAAATTTAAGAACGTAGAGTGCTTCAAGATAGCAATTTGAAGGTTAAGATTGATTCAGCAATATCCACTATGTTTCTCGATCCAGACAAAAAAAGGGAAAAGAAACTTTTTTTAAGAAGAAATGAATTAATAAAAGGTTACTGAAAAAGCCATGAGTAAAGAAAAGCCTCAACTTCACTGCCTCAAAGCACTTTTTCAACAGAATGGAGTGAACAAAAGGAAAGTCAGCGGAGCAGTGATATCAATAGTACCAGGGACAACGAATTATTACAAATCCCCAGCAATAGCAAAACGCTGAACTCTTAAATGTTGCTGAGGGTGGCTTCTCTTTAATCCGTTATATTCTTTTGTCAAATAACTCCCTGACCTGCTTCAGTGCTGTATTTATCCATCTACTCCACCTTAAAGGCCACCATAAAACCAAACCATTTTTTGGGACTGTTGAATCTGCCCTTTGTCTCCTTTTTGTTATTACCATATTACCAAAAATAACCAGTGGATTTAAAATGAATTTGATTGGATTTGAAGAAGCATGTTCATGAATAATTTATAGAGCCACTTCCAAATAATAAATAAACAAATGAATAAATAAACAAGCAGGCAAGAAAACATCAACAAACACATTTTTCCCAGTATTTTTTTTGTATAAATGTCTCTGGTAATCCAGTGTCCAATTCTGTGATATTCTTGAAAAATAGTCTGATACAAGTTATTTAGCACGCTGTTGTTTTCCAAAAGGATGTGGCTAAGGAACAGTGTGAAGATCCTGCAGCAGAACTGACACATGTGGCTGGCAGCTGCTACAGTCAAACTGGTCACCAAAGTTTGTGACTAAAAGTCTTAAGCCTGGCAAAATATAGAGATTTGAATCCGCCTAATTGTCCATTCTCACAGACAAGAGACATCCTCAGCTGTCAGCGAACACATGGCATATGTGCTCGCTCCTGGTCACCACCAGATGGAAAGTTGTCCTTGTGTCTTCCTGTGCCATAAACTCTCCATTTGATTCTTTCTCAGTATTCTCACTCAGTCATGATCCCTCCAGCATTGAAAAAATACATTTTTTAAACTCTTAAAACTAGCCATTACTCTACATTTTGCCTCCCAAAGCTTTTTTAGTTCTCTGATGTGCTTTAGCATCCATGGGGGATTTAACACACCTCCAGGGTTCTCATGGGAAAAGCCTGATGGACTCGCCCAGCTCTGTTTCAGCGAGATGGGTTCTTTCCAAACTGGAGGAAGAAACCAAAATGGTGGGACGGTAGGGGTGGTGTAAAACGGTCTCTGTCCTGACACAGTGTTTCCTGAACACACAGTCTCCAAAGACGGGGCTTGAAAAATAGACCAGTGGTACAGGCATTTGGGCTAAAGCACAGTGGCATTGTGGCCCTCCATCCTGGGCAGCCTGGGGTCCTGTACTGTCCCCATGGTGACTAGCAGTGGACGGCTGTCCTCTGATATACCCGACCGACCCAGGGACACTGATGTGGGAATGGAGGTCCCCCTCTGGTGGGCTGCCGATGAGGGCATGGAGGTGCCCTGCTGGAGGGGAGGAGTGGGGTTGGGGTTACCATGGGCGGCCTCCAGCGGCATGCCTTGCTCCTGGTAGCCGTAGCCGATGTTCCCACAGGGGAATCTTCTCAGTCTGTAGAGGGGAACCGGGGGCAAGGCGGCTGAATCTAAAAGCAGAGGTGACTGGGCAGCAGGGGGTGGTGGTGGGGGTAACAAAGGCCTGCAAAGACCCTGCTGCTGCTGCTGCTGCTGCTGCTGCTGCTGCTGCTGCTGGTGCAGTAGCTGGAGTTGGTGCTGCTGCTGGAGCTGATGCTGGAACTGCTTGTGCTGGTGCTGGTGCTGGTGCTGGAGACCCAGTGCACCTGCCACCTCAGCCACAGTCCGGCCCACATGCTCCTGCCCCTCGCCAGGCACCCTGCCACTGCTCCCTCCTGCTCCCCCCACCCCTCCCAGCCTCTGCTGCTGCTGCTGCTGCTTCCTCTGCTGCAAGAACCACGATCCGTATGTTGGGTTCCAGAGACTGGTGCTCTTCCCATTGTGGCCCTCCTTCTCTGGCGGGTAGCCCTGGGTGAATGCCAGGTTGATGTGGCCCCCCTCAGGGCTGGGCTGGGTGGTGACATGAGGTCCCTTGGCAGTAAGTGTAGAGGTGGCCGTGGAGGTGACTGTGCTAGTGGTTGTCATGGCGATGGAGGTCTGCGTGTGAGGGTGCTGGTGCTGGTGGAGGTATGGCTGGGGCTGGGGCTGGGGCTGGGCTGACGTCTGTGCTTTGGGCTCCGATGCTGTGCTAGTCACGGCGGTGTGCTCCCCACCTCTGTGGTTCTCTTCTGTAGGATAAGATGGGGGCGGCTGTGGAGACTCCCCATCAGGCACCTGGGAATTCACTAGCACAGTTGGAGCTGAGGAGTCGTCAGGGCGCATGGGTACACGCTCCTCCTCTTCAGGGACGGGTCCATACTCTATAGGCAGGGGCATGGTCACCACATCAGGGTCCTGAAATGGGGTAGACCATCAAGAGATCATTGTCATCCAGCTAAAGTATGACGTGAGAAAATCTAGTCAGCTGTAGCTAATTAACATACATTCTGATTAATATTTTTCCTTATGCCTGTGTCTGTTGTATTTATGCTTGGTCAAAGATGGCTTCCTTGAGTAAGAACCACCACTCTGTATACTTTTTATCTTTGAAAAGAGAGAAAGTGAACTGTGTTTTTTTTATTGTTTTTTGTTGTCCAGCAGAGTGGGAGTCACTCCCTAGATAAATCATTTTCAGACAGGTAGTTGAGTAGTGGTGGAGCAAAAGATCGATATCTGGTGGATGGTGAAGTGTCAGTAAATGTCCCGGTTGAACTTTAAAGCTCTGAAACAGGTGCCTTGAAGCAGCTTGTCCAGGCAATCAGTGAAGCTAACACTAGCTCAATGTGTTACAGGGTAGAGCTGTCAACCATGTCATCAGGGGTAGTCAGTCAAAAATCTAAACTTAGTATTGTCAGATATGCCGGTACCAGGAAGTCTTCACAAGTAGACACCTATGAAGCTGTTAGTGATTAAAAAAATCTTACACAATGTGAGCAGAATCTATAGAAAACTATTACTATTAAAAGTTGACTTTTCTGTGGCTGACTTGTTAAGAAAAAAAAAAGAAATCTGGAAGGACAATAACAAGCAACTGCATCATTTTATCTGATTCTTTTCATGCAGAAATCAGTTTTGATTATGTTTAATACAACCACATCTTAGCATGTTATCCTTTATAGACAACCAAAACAGGCTAGGGGTTTGCCAAGTAATGTTGCAAACCAAGTAATGTTGCAAAATCGCATTTAGGTATTTTCCTCAAATGGCTCAGCCCTAATTCATGTTGTCATGGCAGCCAGAATTCCACAGTGTGCTGTGTTTTGTTACCTGTAAGCAGTAGTCAATTCTCTCCAGGATAGTTGAGAAGTTAGGCCTGTCTTCAGGCTGATGCTGCCAACTCTGAGTCATTATACGGTACCTAAAGATACACATGAATGGGTAAACACACACAAGCAGAAAATACTTAATGAAAACATTTTCTCGCACTCCATGTGGCTGTAGAGAAAAAGAAAACAGAGGCTGACCAGCACCATCTCTCCCGCTGATTTAACAAACGCCACACTGATCTCTTTTGACAAAATATTCTTAATAGTTGTTTTGATCGCTTAAGGCAGAATTAAAGTGTAATCTCCCACCAGTTTGAGTGATTGTGTTAAATGGGTGATTCAGATTACAGGAGGAACTAACAGTGAAATTAAATCCTGAGATATGGTTTTAATTGCTGAGCTGATTCCAACTGTAGCTGCTGCTTTCATTAATCAGTGTGTCCTGTTGTGAGGCTGTTTCACAACTTCAGATTAATACAACACTGCAGGGCCTTTTCAGAGGAAAAAAAAATACACATTCACAAGGAACATGCAAGGCAGGTTGCAAAGTGATACGAGGAGTAATCTGCAAAGCTGCGGCCAACAGGTGTGAAGGATAAAGCTGTGAAATCACAGAGAGGCCACAGTGTATATGAGAGAGAAAATGTGTGTGTGCATCTGGACATATATGTTTTATTAGAGAGTTGGTATGTGAGACGCTATCTGAAAAGTGAGTGGAAATCAAGAGTGATATGCAAATGTTTTTAAGCTCTGCATCATCTCTCCATGACTTCTTCCAAATTGGGAGGCAAACATGAAAGAAAACTGTTGATGTGGTTTCCATATTGAAGCAGTGAAAGCAATCTCCCATAAAATGTTCTGACACCTTCTAGGTCACAACTCGTTTACGTGTCAGTAATCGGCAAATCATCAGAGCCTTTCATGTCTGCCTCTGTGTTTTTTTTATGCAGCCTATGTGTATAAAATGTATGCATCATATGCAACTAAGCATCCTTCTTTCTTGTTTATGTTAAGGAGAAGCTTAATTAGACCCCATGGGATCACATTACTTGTGGTCATGTGAAGCATTTGAATGCATTCAGCATCTGTGTGTGGATCTGCACTTACACTGGCCCAGGGCAATTTTTCGGTGGGTCCATTCTTCCGCCATTGGTAACAAACTCCAACACTTCCTGGTTACTGCGACTTGGATATGGCATATAGCCCAATGAGAAGATCTCCCACAGCAGAACCCCAAACGACCTTAGAAAAGGCAGATGACGAGAGGAAAGATTAGTTAGAGAGAGAGGAAGAAAGAGGGTGAGACTAAGGACAATCAAGTCATAAATTATAAGCATCATCAGAGCTGAAGCTATAAAGGATGAGACCAGAGGACAAGAATTAGATTGAGACAAGACAAGGAATTTAAAAAAAAACGAAAAAAAAAAAACATGGCTCGGGTTCAAATGCGTTGAAGGACAGAAGAAGGTGAAAAACAGAAAGGGAGAAAACGGGCAGGTTGGGACAGCAGACGTCTGAGTGTGAAATATAGGAGGTGAAGTCACAGCGAGGGTGAGCGGCATCTTCACTGAGGCAAGGTAAAAAGAAGTGTGACGGATTCTCACCACGTGTCCGTTTTAGATGTGAAGATGCCCTCCATGAAGGCTTCAGGTGGCATCCACTTCACTGGCAGCATGGCACGCCCACCCTTCCTGTAATAGCTTGCCCTACACACACACACACACACACACACACACACACACACACACACACACACACACACACACTTTGAATAGTAAAATGCTTTGATTGATGACTAACCATATGGCTAATAATAGTCATTGAGGTTTTTGTTTGCCTACCAATAATAAAAAAGGGAACAATTGTAAAATGAAATCTGTAGTTTGCAGTGCCATCACCATGGCAACACCACTGCCCTCAAAAGCAGAGGGTTAAAAAAAAAAAAAGAAAAAGAAAAATTCTAACATCCAGCAATGAATTCACCGTTTGTCAGTGGCTGTATCAGCACTCTGATCCAGTCGCATTTTCAGCTTCCTAACATGTTGGTGCGAGAGACCCTCTAAGAGTTCCTTATCTAGGCGAGAGTGAGGGGGAGGGGGGGGTTCACCAGGCCGAGGAACCCAGCCTGAGTCATTTTTAATACTCGGCGCTGGCAGAGAAATTATCTGATGTGTGCTCTATCTGATTGTTGGTGCTGAGAGAGGCCACTGCCTGGTTCATCTCGCCCTGCTCGAAGGCACACAGTGAGGACAGACCTGAACTGGGTTCTGCTTCCCCGTCCATCATGGTGCGCACACAGGAAAATGGACCCACATCAAGATCCGAGTTAAGTGGTGTGAGCTGTGTTTGCCCCCCCCCCCAAGCAGTTGTTTGTAAAAATGGCTTCACAATAAATAGGACTGTAATAGTCTGTAGACAGTTTTGTGACTGGAAGGTTGCCAGTTCAAATCCCTGGGCCCCTTTGGGAAAGTAAAGCAGTAGCAGTAACACTCTCTTTCTCTTCGCCTTCAATATCTAGACATGAAGTACCAACTGCTCTGCTGGAGCTGCACATGGCTGCGCTGGAAAGGACTGTAATTACAGTGGGCAGCTCCCAGGTGTGAATGTGAAGCAGGACGAGAAAAGAGCATTGTGCTGAGTTGGCGTTCCCTGGACAAATGACAGCTTAGAGAAGAAAATAGAGAAAAGAAAAGAATGGCAAACACATCAAAAACAGGGTGACAAAGAATAAAACAGACTATTGCAGCTTTGATAAAATATGGGACAACTAGCAAAAGAAAAAAAAAAAAAAGAATAAGATTGTGTTTTGGCAGCCTGAGCTCCTCAGATATGGCATCCAAAGCCCATGGGGCTTGGGCTGCATGACCCATCACATTTTGTCTTTAGTTTAAGCAGGAGGATTTCAAGCTGTGCTCTTGCTCACCAAAAATATCTGAACTACTGTTAAAAGCCAGAGCTATGCATGCCTTAAAATAAATAAATAAAATGAAATCCAAAATATTATGCAATCTGCAGCCAGGCCTCACCTTCTTAACTCAACCATGTGAGGCAAGTCAAAAAAAACCAACAACTTAATTTTGCAATGTTTGTTACTTGCTTAAACCCTCTTTTTGGTGTGATATTTACTATAATGGAAATTCATGTTTTTGAAGGTTAAAAGAATAACTGCATTTTCCACAGTATTGACTCAAGGCAAATAAGAGCCAGCACTCGTTAACTCATAGCTGTGTGTCTTCAGGGGAGCAGTAAGTAGAGATGAATATAGATGATATGCAGTCAGATAATATGGCTAAAAGGGAAATATATACTTAGCAAACTTTTGGCATAAGAAGTTAGCCTTGAAGAAAATGACACATAATCAATGAAGCAGAGAAAACAATCACTGGTTGAGTCTGTTTGCTTGACAGATTAGCTAAGAAACACTGCAGGGCAGTCACACAGATCCCTGCCCAACGCCTTCATTTATCACTTAGAATAACACGATCAGTTCAGTGATGGGAATCAGTTACCTCCCCCATTTTAAGGCCTACAATTAGAGAATTGAATCCTGCCACCATCTTCTCTACTGCACCCCCCCCCCCCCCCATCCCCCCTTACCCAGTATCCCTCTAATTTTCCTGTCTATCCCAATAAAGAAAATAGCAAGGGAAGTGGACTGGCCTCCATCAAAAGATGCAATTAGATCCAACAGCTACAGCAGTGGGCGCTCAGTGGACCCTGTGTTTGTTGAAAAGGCAGATTTCAGTGCAGAGGAGTTTACAAAAACCAGGCTGCTACAATCTCCTAAAGTCTTCGTTGTAATATATTTACAGCTGCAGCCTTTTCTGACCTCTGCAAGCAAAAATACATTTTGATGTATGAAAGATGACCTGAACACATGAAACTTTTGTATATTGCTATTCAGTCCGTTATCTGCCCATTAGAAAATGCTGAAATGTTTTGAAAAGATTGAGGGATGGTAAAAGTAGAGCATAAGACTGATAATCCCCCTATCAGTGGATCGACCCCTTTTTTTTAGCATGGGGTTTATGGACATATTTATTACTACTGCTAACACCACCAACACAGACTGAAAGCTGAGCTGCAGATTAGGGAGGCTTAAATACAGTCCCAGGAAATCTATAGCACAAATGGAGGTGCTTTATATGTGTGGTGTGTTTTGTGCATTTTCTTTCCTCTTGTGTGAGCAATTCAGTGTGCAGAAGTGAAGCTGGAAGATGGAGACGTATTAGAGGCCAAAACTAACAGTGTGAGACAGAGGCATCGAGCAGACTGTGTTGAATGGAGAGCGAGATAGAAGAAGACAATGTGGAGCCCAATACTTGTCTGTTCATTGAGTGTAATTTGTCTTGAGTGTATTTGTTCTGCCTTTTCTGTGTGTGTGTGTGTGTGTGTGTGTGCGCAGCAGGTTGACATTTATAAATACAACCTAAAGCCACACCATTGTTAATAGTTCCTATGAGAATATGGTCATTTAAGGCAAAATTCTTTTCTGAAAGCACAGTGAGTTTCTCTTCATAGCGGCAGCTGTTTACCTCAGGATGGTTACTGACTGGCAGCTATTGTTTACCCAGCTTTTTATTTACCAGCGCATCTCCAGTGTGCAAGCATGCGTGTGAGTGAATTAGTGTGAGAGAGAGGAAGTCCATGGAATACCATGTGCAAGTACGCCTGTGGCTGTCCTCCCCAGAATATAAAAAGCTGACATTAAGCCTCGTCCTGGTCCCTCACTGTGACACCCGTCCCCCAGTGATGGCCTCGAAATGACTCCCATGTCCCTCGTCACATAGCAGGAGGGCCACATCATGAAACAGCCAAAATAACACACCAACGGCGTAGCGGTATTGTGCGCAAAACAGCCCTCCCTAGTCTCAAAATAATAACAATGATAATAAAAAAAACTCCCAGTCCCAGCTCCAAGGCTCCAGGCTGAGAGATAAAAACAAAATCACATCGAGGCACCTGAAAAACTGACATCAGCAATTAAATCAAGCACTCCTAATGCGGCTCCCCAGGGGTATCGCGCAACAGCCTTTCCCGGATGCTCTGCGAGTGACTTTGCTCTCGTGTTTCCTTCAGATGATTCGAAAGTGCTGCATTGATATAGCTGAATATTGTGACATATGTCCCCTGCTCTAATTTCTCACCAGATGAAAGACTTGGGAGATTTCCCTGCTGGATTGTGCATTCATTTAAATGGTGTCACGTGAAATTGCTGTAGCTATATTAAAAAGTTTGAACCAAGAATAATGAGACACCGTTACAGATGAGCTGATGTGGATTAAAAGTCGGCATCAGTACGACAGTGTGACTGAGAATAAAAACACTTTCATAGCTGAGCTTCAACATTTACCAGTTCAAGTCTTCATGAGGCCTTTACATACACGTGGGAAGAAAAACCCTTCTTAAATACTTTGCTGATATAGTTTAAATCTTATAAATTTGTCTTTCTTATATATTGTATGTTATACTGTATGTCCATGCAGTTAAAAATAACTTGCACAAAACTGCACACAGCGTGCTCATGTTTATCAGACTGGTCTCTTTCTACCAAATGATACTAAAGGGAATAAAGAGGAAAACGATCATTATCATTAACATTATCTCTGTCACTGAGTCCAGCTTTCTCTGGGCTGTGTTCACTCACTGCTGTTTAGGGAAACAGTTTGGGTTTTGCTCTTGCATTTTAATTTGTCACATCTTGTGGTTGAAGAATGTTCCACACCCAGAATTTCAACAACTGGAGCTAGTCTTCGTTGAGGTGAGACTGTTGAGAAAACAACAGCAATGGTTATTTGTTCAAATGGCCTAAGACGACATATGTAGATGTTAAGTGCCGAAGCAGAAAGTGGAACATCCTCTTAGCGCAGCGAAAAGCTGGAGAGGAAGTGAGAGGGGAGGGATGTGCGAACAAAGCATTGGGCTGTTACTGGAGACTGGGGTTTTCCAATAAGGAGATCTTTCCATAACCTTAACCGAGACACTTCTGACCTCACCCAAACCACATCCAGTAGTGATGCTGGCTGTTCTCTGAGGGGCAACAGACTTGAAACTTGCCCAGAGAGGCGGTGAAAGCCTGGTATTGAGTTACACTTTGACTATAAGATTGCCAGATCAGATAATACTCACGAGTTGTTTTTAAATATACATGTGGGTGGTTTTGGTATGCAGCTATTAAGAACTGTTGGTTAGGAGGGCTGGGATATTTCATTCATTAGGTATTGATATAGTATGTCAATCAAGATACAACTATTCCTGGGTATTAAGTATAAATTAATAAAAATGATTTGATTCTTCATAGAACTGGTCTGCTCACTAGATGTTTCCCCACATATTTGTTTTTTAAAAGATACATTGTCTTTCTCAGTTTGGTGTGAGCTTGGTCTCAACCCCCTTTTTAGACCTTATGTAGACTCAAATTCAACTGACTCTGGTCTGGATTTTTGAGGTCTTGTCTGCTATTTTACATGAGTTGGTGATAAGTGCTGGAACTGTACCTGTAAATGTCTCGAGCCATCCCAAAATCTCCAATCTTGGCCACGCGGCCCGGTCCTTTGCAGGTCAGTAGGCAATTCCGAGCTGCAATGTCCCTGAAAGATGAGAAAAACACATACAGACTGTCAGGTCACTGCATCTACTTACTGCTTGGTAACTTTATTAGAGCACGATAACTCACTGCCACTGTAAGTCTGAATTATGGGGTTTTTAATACATGGGAGTATATAAGAGTTAGACATACTGAACACTGACTGATTCACAAAGCTTAGCTCACGCCTTGTTTCTTCACTAGTTTACCAAAGTTTTTCATATATTTGCATCTATAAGAGAGCTCCATGTATGAAACACCTACAGACGCTCCCCTGTTGGATCTGAAGTTGAGTGTAACTACAAAGTTGCCCTGGGCAAGCTGGTAAAGTGTATAGTTTCCTACAGTGCCTTTATAGCTCTGCCCACATGGTGCATCCAGAGAGAAGATTGAAATGTTCCACAGTATATGCAGGCAGAGTGGGTTAGAAAAGAAGATTCATAAAATTCATATTTGCACTGTATGGGCTTGGTTATTCTATGAGAAACTACAGTAGTTCACACAGCGTGCTCTACTCCTCCTGTCTGGGGAAAAGGAAATAGAGCCCACACACTGTATTCTGCTCCCCAGGCTTCTAACATCTTAAGAAGTGACGTTGTGAGCAAACTGCTCCTCATCAGACTAAAGACAAGTGCACACACTAGGGCCAATAAATACGCAGAATTGAACATCAAAATAACATCATGTGACACTGTGCTCAAACTAGATCATGAGACGGTCAGGGCTGGAAATGAAAAAGTAGCAGTGATACAAACCACAGCACTAAGCTCTGTGAGTGTGTGTAGACAGCAACACATTGTTTTGATGTTTTGCCTCAACGCTCAACAGCACTAAGTTGGATGTGAAATGACACAATGAGGATAAAGTAATAGTTCAGACTGATTTAAACTGAGGGCTTTTTAAGACCGGGACTACACTACACATGGTTGCCCCACTTAAATGTGCCAGAAGTGTTTGGACCTATTCAACTTCTAATATTGTAGTACTACTTCGAGTTTGATATTAAATAATTGAGTATGAAACAAAAACTACGTTGTGTCTAGGGCATCCATTTGCCTTTCACTTTATCTACTACTCTCTACTTTGCTTGAGTCCAATTTAGACTAAAGCAGTTAAATGAGTGTTGGTAAAGTGAGTTATCAAACCAGCTACAGAGAAATTTCCTAAATTGTGCCATCACGCCACACCATTTCCTGTTCAAGAAAAAGCAGTGAAACAATCAATCCATTTAGGGGCCTCTCAGCTACTTCAGCAAGACTGAATCATTTCCATCATAGCATAACTACAATCAGCATGTGGGAGTGCGCACGCACGCACACACACACACACACACACACACACACACACACACACACACACACACACACTTTAACAAGATCCTTTCTCATGAGGTGCTGGAGCTAAGTCCAAGTAGTCCTTGTTTAATGGCTTGGAAGAATTCATGCAAATGATGTAATTTTGCTTGTAGGCAAGGACGAGCCTTGAAATGCAGCAGTAGCTTTCACAGACTGCTAGCTGAGGGCTTAAGGGAAGGACACAGTGCTATTGTACATGCAGCACAGTGATGTGAGAGCAGGCTGTTATTAAAACAATGTTAACTGGCTTCATACTGTAGACCTTATTTACAGTCAATTCTAACTGCAGCTTAAAGACCCATTTTACTGCAGCACCTAGAGAACAATCTGTTCTTATTAGTCTATTTTAGCACAGGTTGCATTCAACTACCCGACTCTCCTCAGCACAGTGGTTACAATCTCTGATGTTAGTACCAAGCCTGCTGTAAAATAAAGTAACTTGCGAGTAAAATTACACGATCCACTGGCCAAAATAAATACCACCACAGAGAAAAGCATAGAAACACACAATAGCCAGAGTAAGTTGTTCTCAGACAGCATTAACCCTGTGATTTAACCTGTTGGAGCACATCACAGCTCATCATCCAACCCTGTTATCCCTGAGAAAAAGCTGCATTTTCTGAGTAGCGGCTACTCCTCCACTCTAGCTCATTCACCTGCCCTTTACTCAACCCCGAGTAAACACACCTCCATAAAAATTGAAATTAGCTCCAAGGACGGCGTCAGGGTGAATTTTAATACAGGTTTGAAGGCAGAGAGGCTTGCTGTATAGAAGCTCACGAACCTCCGGAGAAGAGTCAGCCATTAGGTGGATTGATGGGGCTTTACTGTGCCACGTTGGGGCAAACAAGGTTTAATAGGCCTTGTTTGTCATTGGCCAATTCCTAGGAAGTCAAAGAGGGGCACAAAGGAAGGGGGATGCACTTTAATTGTCTTGATGTGATTGTAGGAGCAATTTTGCAAATTTTCCTCATGGACATCCATGAAGGAGATATTTGCAAGACAGGTTCAAGAGAAGAATGTGTAAATTCATTAGTCCCATCCTCCGGTTCAACTACCGCTGTGAATATGGATATTCACTCTGTTGACTTGTGCCTTGGATACAGACCGTAAAAAGGCAAGCCGGCTTTCCCATCTGGCTGCTCTGATGCTAAACTCGTCACTTGTCCTTCCTGCTATCATACGAAAGGCAAAAGGCATGCAGGGTCCATATGTTACGCTTGGATGGATGCAGTCAGCTCATAATTCTGAGTAGAAGTCAGTCTGTGTTTGTTCAGTTTGTATATTTTCCTTTGCACATTTACATTCCATATGTATATGCATAGCCATATGTACTGTGTATTGTTTACAGCTTGTTTTTCTCTCCGTCTCTCTGATCTGTTTAGGTAGGCAGGATTTAGGGCCACAGAACACAATACATCCTTTCATAATCATGCGCTTTATTTGTTTATGCGGGCAAACTTGTTGTTTTTGCATATTTATATGCAAAATATGGGGTCATCTGGTAAAGTACCTGTGTATAAATTGGTTCTCCTCCAGATACTGGCAGCCCTTAGCGATGTCTCTTGCCACGTTGAGAAGGTCCACCATGGTCAGGCTGGATGGGTGCTCCTGATGAAAGACCCAGAATATATTAGTGAATGTATCAGAGGCAGATTGGAAAAAACAGAGGTAATACACATTGTAGTTGTAAAGAAAACATGACTGCAATGTTTGAAAATCTGACTGATCTAACTTGGATCATAGTGTGCTCAATTCAGGGGCTCAATGAGAAGAACAGAAGTGGTAGCTTGAGGTGGTAGAAAAACGAAATGCACTATTCAATGATGATGTGCACTTGTGTCTCACCAGCCGGGGTCTGGTCTCCCTCAGGAAAGTCTTGAGGTCTCCTCCGGTCATCAGCTCCAGCAGGATGAACCTGGGCATGGCCTGCAGACTGACACCTATACAACGCACAATGTTCTGGTGGCTGAACTTACTGCAGGGACAGAAACACAGCAGGAAGAAGTCTATCAGAAATGGCTTTGTTGGCACTGTTTGAGAGACAGAATTGTGTTCCTTGTCCAAGTGGCTCTTACCTGATGATTAAAGCCTCCATGAGGAAGTCCAGTTCATCTTGCTCAGAGCAAACCTCAGGAAGCGTCTATGGTAAATAGAAAAAAAAATCTCTGGTTTGAAGTTTTATATACAGTAGCTATTATATTTTGTATGTAGTGCCTGATGCATTTCTCCATGACGCTGAACATAAGGTAGTGAAGTAGAGCTGATACAGTATTTGTGCTCTAAAGTCTTTGTACAAAAGTGGATGTGTAATTAGTTTAGAAGCCCCAATGGATCTGATCTGATTCAATCAAAGGTTGACCTTTGAGAAACAGAAAAAAACTGTTATGGTTTCAGAGACTGGGCGAGAACTCACCTTGACTGCGACTTGCAGTGGACTCAGTTCCCCTGGTATCCCCACTGCCAGCCCTTCATATACTTCACCGAAAGCACCGTGACCCAGACCCCTGGAGACACACAAACACATTTATTATTTACAATTACATTCATATTTTATATTAAGCTGAAACTTTCACACGGGGGGAGGGCGGGCGGGTACAAGAGCAATATTTAAGCGGAGATTTCTAGACTGAAGATATTAAAAGCAGCCAGCAGTGAGACATGTCCTAAATATACCTGTGCCCAAAGAATAATCACCTATGGAGCCGAGTACTAGATAAAGAAATGAAAACCTGTGGAAAAAAAATCAACAAAAAGGTTCAACAGCTTTTCAGCCCACAAAGGCAAATAACTGTCTCCTTGTGGCATCCTGCTGTGGATGTCAAAGTGTAGAATGGTGAACACCAAATCAGAGTTTAGATTTTTTCCCTTTGCAGCTGTTTCACTTGATTCATGACTTGCATTAATCTAGATGCTGGAAAATATTCATGGGTGCACAAGAAAAAGAACTTTATCACAAAGATTAAGAACCAGAATGATAAACTGGTGAACTATAAACACATGAAAGACACATTAAAAATTGAAAAAGAGCCCTGCAAAAATCATTTATCAGCCGCTTGGATCACTGCAGTAGACCCATACACTGGGAGGCTTCACACTTTATTATTTCAGGCTTTATTTAAACTGCTACTTCTCACACCATGCTGTATTTGAGTCATTCCTATTGAAATAGTTTGTACTAATGGCTTTTCATTACAATTACAGTGAACTGCACCATTTGTCCTGTTTGTTCAGATACTGTTATCCTTGAGTCAATAATTTCACATTTCACCCCAGATGTACAAAGGTGTCATCAACTCGTACGGAATTTGTTCATGATGGTCTTTTTTAATGATGCGATCATAATGTCCCAAGAAACAGTGCTTGCTGAAGTAACAAGAACGTTGCTTCTGGACCTTTAATCTCAGCTCTTTTACCTGGTGAGGGAGATATTACGTCGTGGTACTTCCTTGAGGTCGTTGACCGACGCCGTCTTGCCAGCAAAGCAGTAGTTGGGGTTGTAGTCGGTCATGATGGTGGAGGCTCGCAGCTTACTGAGCTTGCAGTCTGGACTCTGCAGCTCCAGCTGAATAGACTGCAGCTCTGTGTGTTTGCGCCTGTACACTGGTGAGATGAAAATGAAAGAGGAGTTTCATTTGACCGCTGAGATATACACTATTTAAAAAACAAACAAAACCTTGGACCCATCTTCTTGTAGAAATATTATTGCTGGCAGCCAAAGCACACAAAGTGGAAAGCTTTCACAGTTATTATTTCTCTGAAGACGTTTTGCTTGTACAGCAGCAATTTTTATGAAATGGAATTCCTTTGTGTCTGTGAAATATCGATTCCTCTCTATCTTATGCCAGATTTGTCTTTCCAGCATATCAGACAAATAAATTAAACCCTCAGTGTGTCTGTATGTCCTGTAAATGTGTACATGTAAAAGACACAGTCACATGTGTACTGTGTAAGCAAACATGGCAACAGTATGCACAAAACCAAGACAGCTTACACCTCCGTCCTTCAAATTGCAAACAAATGGACTTGTTCTATGTAGAACAGCCCACTGAATGAAGACACTGCTTTTTCTCTTTGGTTCTCTCACGCACACAAAACCACACACTTTATAGTGCTAGAAGCCTCGACCTGGGCTGGGAACACATTAGTCGCAGGGGGAATTGTTTGTGTGTGTATTTATGTGTGCATGCTTATGTGTGTGTGTAGGGGAGTTATTTATTTACCAAGTGCTGTCTAATGTACGAGTGCTGTCAGCCGCCGGCTAAGCAGCCATCCATCATTAGCACGTTTCATTCATCACAGTGGTAGTCCCACGCCTCCTGAGCTCTCGCCTCGTCTACTGATGCATGCGCAAGAGTGTAAGTGGGAGTCTGGATGTGTGCGTCGGTCTGCGAGTGCGAGAGTGAGCGTGGGTGTGTGTGGAGGAGATGATGGCTCAATGAGTGCATATGTCTGGCTGTAATAGCCTGAAAGCAAGCGGGCAGATGGATGTCTGCGCTGGCCGCGAGGCTCACTTCCCATTCTGACAACAACCTGCTAAGGGCCGTCTGAGAGGGACCAGGCCAGACACTGAAGAACGTTGTGTGAGTGTGAGAGACCGAGAGAGAACATGTGTCTATTGTGCAAACAGAAGACAGGAGCTGACAGTACAACAGAACCTCTCCGGCTCTTTATGGTCGGTAACAACTACTTCAACTTCCCCACATCTTCCATGTTCATTTTGGTCGTTGTGAACTTCACTGTGTTAAGTCACTGCATGTCATGTGTGTTCTTTGTTCTCCCAGTGGTTCCCAGTGAGTACTTGAGACCATTGGCCACAAGATGCATATGCATTTGAGCAGATTTGACTTTCAACCCCAGACCAGACACCCTGGTTGGGATCCACTTTTTCAAACTTTAAATGTACTTGTTTAACAGCGACTGGTGACCTCCACCAGCCATGTCGAAGGGTGAGAAGGGCTGAGTACCTTTCTAATCTACAACAAAGTTCCTTCAGGCATCCTGTTGGTCTGCTTGATAAATTGTGGGCCCAACAGACAAAGTATCTCATCCTTCTTGATATATTCTTTTGTCTAAAATAATTCCAGCTGTTGAGTATAGTCACCAGCAACAAAAAGACTTACAACTGTAACTGTTACTTACAATATTAACGGACATCCAGTGACATGTATGGGTAAGGAAGTTCTGAAATCTATCAAAAAGTACCCAGTTTAGCTTTACAGTGCTTTTACTGAACAAAGCTGAAATAATGTAAACATGACATGAACGCTTCAGGTGCTTAGTTTGTGTATGTTTTGTATTGTGGACTGTTGGACAGATAGTACAGACAGTAGGGTTTTGAAGGTCATTTGTGAAACTAAATACTAAATTTATGGCACAATTGTATATACAATGTACAATATCCACAAATATATAGTGTATATATACATTTTTAATTTAAATCATGAAATCACTCCTCCTCTAGAATCCTATCTGCAGTGGGGAACCTTGACTGGCTGATACCAGATTTCTACTGAAAACTCATATTTTGGGTGTCTTAGTACCATATATTTTTATTTATTCTACCCTTACTGACTGACGTGTGTTGATACTTACTTATCATGACTCCGGACACAGCCAGCAGCAGGGCGGCGATGAGGGCCGACGTTCCCACAGACAGACCCAGCGCCAGGTGGGACAGAGACGGCTGGGGAGGCAGCAGGGACACCTCTGCTAGACAAGGGGAAACAACAGCGTTCCACAGTTGTTATCTTCCCCAGAGGAGTATTAACATTCTCTTCGCCACTCTGATCCCCAACTTAATTAATGATGTGAAAGTGATGACACAACAGAGCTTAGGAGCAGCGACGGCCGGTGCATGTCAATTCCTTTTTCAGTGGCGAGGGGAGATCTCATTTCACTGGTCTAAGCTGAGGAACAAATCTACACACCGAGAGAGACCATATTGAGATTGTGACCTTTTATGACCTAGCATCATAGAATTATCTACTGCTTGTCATTACTGAGAACAGATTTGCAAATCACAGGGCAAGGAGACACTCTAGGTCATTAAGATATTATTGAGATGGTAATAGCCCCCTTATTTTGCTTCAAATTACAAAGTGACATTCCGCACACATGAATTCATTTCAGATCTACAGTCAAACACTCATTATTCATCTGAGATTACAAATCATAATTGAAGAGGCAATTCTAGGTCTGCAGGGGTTTGTCCACATCCCTTTGTTAACAGTTTAAACCGAGAAGAAGACGCAGCACTTGTGTGAAAACTGATTTTTAGTCAAGGTTGACGTGGTCTAATGGGCAGAGCCAGGTGCATGAACTTGGGCTCATTAAGCCGATTATGAAACACATTGCACAATGTCACTACATGAGTATCCAGGTGAAGCCTTTTATCCTTAATCCCTGACATGATAAGATAAAGAGCTTTTATCTGACTGTAGCACAGAGATAAATTACAAATCACAGAACAGGGCTCAACACAGCTAATACTGCTATAGGTGTATCATTTCCATTAACAGGTTGGCTTATCCCACGGATTGATAATTATTATGAATGATTAAGGCACTATTAAAAAACGTTTCCTCAGATAAAGATTCAATAAAGTACAGAGCCTCCCAGGCTTAATTATTTTTGTAGATGAATTCATTATCTATTCACTGAGTCACAGTCTATTACAGGTACAATTACATTCAGCTTAACTCATTTCTACATTTGGAGTAATTTCACATATTTGCGTAGAAGAGAGAGAAATAGACTACGGTTCTTCAGTACAAATTGTACAGTATGTGTGTGTGTGTATGTGCAACACTGTGTGTCAGACCTGTAGCGTTGATGCAGGACACCCCGTCCGGTGCCAGGATGAGGTCATCATCGCAGTAGCAGACGATACTGTCCTTGATCTCGAGGCATTCATCGCTCTCACAGTGGCTGCAGTTCTGCACCGGACTGATGATCACCTCACCATTCCCCTCCATAGCTTTAGGCGCACGCGCACGCGCACGCACACGCGCACACGCACACACGCGCACACACACACACACACACACACACACGATGCAGAGCAGAGGTTCCCAAAATGAACAGGCTTTGATTAGACATCTCCAGGATGTCTGCCGGTAAAATGAGCAAAAGTTCAATAAGACTGCAATGTAATTTACAAGAAATGATTCTAATTAAAGAATGTATGAGGATGACTTTTCTTCTTTTACTCTCACCACCATCATCACCCAGCATACAGTCTACCTAGTTACATAAAACATATAGTAAATCATAGTATAAATAATAATTAAATCAACAACAAACATCCCTCCAAGACCTCACAGCCTCCCACTTCTACAGTGGAAATACTAATGAAAACAAAGGCAAGTCAGGTGTGTTTCTTGAATAAATGTAATCACAAATCTGTTGTCAAATGGGTGGGTGAGTCAGTGATGTCAAGAACATACTGAGCTTTATAAATATATACTGTAGATGTGATGACTGAACTTCAGTTTATCTGTTAAATCATGTGAAATATGAAATGCCACTCAAACTGACCCGGGTGGGTCATCGTGTTGCATGGAGGGTTAATAGCTTGCAGAATTTCATTCCAGCCCTCTCTTACCTCAAACTAGATGAATTTACTGATTCTGACTGAAGGTGTGTTAATCAGTAAAACGATCTGCTGTGTGTCTTGGCTGGAACAAAATCTGCAGACTCTCTGCCCTCCACAACACAACGACTCATGCTGCCATAAATTGTTTTAAAAGGATTTTACAACATCCATTACTTAATTCTGATTTAAAGGAACCAGTTCTCTTTATTGTAAACTACAGTGAGCACGGACAAATCAGTTTAACATGAATTAGTTATCGGCTGTCTGTGAAAGCTTGTACTGTTTAGTAAGCAAAGCAAATGCACTCATCTGCAGAATCTATTTTCTCTCATCATTCTGTTATCAGCTTTATAAGTACAAAATACATAAATCTAACCTAGAAACACTTGAAAGGTTTCGAAGGAAGAATACGAATGTCGAGTACAGATGATGACTGCATACTAATGTGTAGCTGTGATACTCTGTATTGTGGAGCTTTAGACACAGCCGTGTTGAATACTGCATGTTACTTTTCTACTGGAGTAAGGAAGGTGACGATGTCTTCTGTACTGAATTTTACAATATTTCTAGGACAATTTGTCTTCACACCTTTCTTTCGTGTAATGTTATAATTGTATGCACCATGCAACAATTTCTCAACTACCCCTATACAGCTGAGTCATTTTCCTCCCCTTAAGCTGGTTGAATAATGATTTGCTTAGATCCTTGCCGTGCACAGGAAAAAAAAGGTGTTTTCTCCTTCATACAGGTGTATCAAGTGAGATTCAATGAAGCTCTCCTGGCCTCTCATAACATACACCAATCAGCCATAACATTATGACCACCTGCCTAATATTGTGTACGTCCCCCTTTTGCCACCAAAACAGCCCGACCTGTCGAGGCATGGACTCCACTAGACCTCTGAAGGTGTGCTGTGGTATCTGGCACCAAGACGTTAGCAGCAGATCCTTTAAGTCCTGTAAGTTGCGAGGTGGGGCCTCCATGGATCGGACTTGTTTGTCCAGCACGTCCCACAGATGCTCGATTGAATTGAGATCTGGGGAATTTGGAGGCCAAGTCAACACCTTGAACTCGTTGTCGTGTTCCTCAAACCATTCCTGAACCATTTTTGCAGTGTGGCAGGGCGCATTATCCTGCTGAAAGAGGCCACTGCCATTAGGGAATACCGTTTCCATGAAGGGGTGTACTTGGTCTGCAACAATGTTTAGGTAGGTGCTCTGACCCAGTCGTCTAGCCATCACAATTTGGTCCTTGTCAAAGTTGCTCACATCCTTACACTTGCCCATTTTTCCTGCTTCCAACACATCAACTTCGAGGACAAAATGTTCACTTGCTGCCTAATATATCCCACCCACTGACAGGTGCCATTGTAACGAGATAATCAATGTTCTTCACTTCACCTGTCAGTGGTCATAATGTTATGGCTGATCGGTGTACATGTTTTCTCCAGTGCCTACCAGCATCTAGAGACTGCAATATGATTGGATGACTGTGTAGTCCTATCTGGTTTTGAGGCAGCCTATATTCAGTGGATTAGGGCACTGTATTGCAAACCGGTTGTCAACATTAATGGTATGATTTTTGATCCTTTTTTTTTTTAGCTCTTTCAATGTATACAGCAGGGTTGTCCGGCATCACCTGCTGCTTTTATTTGAGCTTGAGAACCTGCCTGTGCAGTTCAAGCTGAGAAGGAAATTACTAGCGTGGCCATTTGTGATTACAACCTCAAACCACAAATGCCCTTAAACCCGACCTTTATCAAATTATATTTTAGTTATCAAACTGAAGATATTACAACCTGATATTCCATCGTGATTCAGGCTAGTTAGAAATTATGTCTCTGTCTCTCTCTTTTCATGCATAGCACTCACATTTCTCACATTGGTTCCAGGAAGTGAACCGTTTCTTTTGCAGGAATATAAAACCCTTAATCATGACATAAACAGATGTATGGACAGATGTGGACTCTGATGTTTATCTTTATTATCTGTCATAATGTGGGATTTTCTTTGTCATGAGGGGACACCATGCAGCAGGTATCTGGGAGCTGGAACACAAGTGTATGGCCTGGCCAGCACTACGGTTGTATCCTAACACAAAAGTTTACAATCCCCAAAAATCAAACAATCCCCTTATTAACTTTTGCTGTGAAAATAGCTAAAATAGTGGATTCATTTGGATTTTGATGGAATTTCCTTCTGCAATTAACAACATAGATGCTAGTGTGAAGCGAGAATATCTCAGCGTGTTAACCAGCTGGGGCCAAAATGAAAAGGAATGAAGATAATGTGCAGTTTATAACACCAAATTTCTCTTATTTATAGCTGAAATTGTTTCAGAAGTATTTTTCCTCTGGAGGATTAAGGTCGATGACAAATTGTCTGCCTCACCTGACTGCATCACCCCTATTAAAGCTCTATGGCAGAGTGATATCAACGCATACGCCACTACAGCCCAATGGAGGACCATTCTAAAAAGCACTTCAATTTCTATTTCCCATTTCCCCCTTTTTTCTATTTCTCTATAGAGCTGAGTGAAGAGGAAATCTTAGACGATGTATTGATGGTCAACATGCTTATCGCTCCAGATAACATTTTCAGTCAGACTGTGTTTTTACTACCTGTCAAGTTCAAATGTACAAGAAGAATAGAGCGGAGATGGCTCAACAGGTTTACACTAGATGGGTTTATTGAGCAGTTCCTCCTCTCTATGTGGAGTTGTTTTAATCAATTAAATAATCTGCGAGAATGGAAAAACTCCAGACTCTCATCCCTCCGCAGCTGCACATATCTGCTGTCCATTTTAACAATATCTTTTTTTGATGTCGCAGAGGGAAGCAACTCATTCTCATCTTGCTGTACAAATCTATATAAGTTATGTGCGGTGAAAGCTTGTACTGTAGAAAGCAAACCAGGTGTACCACAACAAAAACTAATTTAAAATGTCAATAGCAAAATCGTCTTTTTCTCATCATTCTGTGAAGTACAAACACATTAACTCTCACTGACAAGCACTACAAAGGTGACAAATGCTGAATACTAATTTCTTGACTGCAGGTGTTGAGTGCTGACTACTCTTTCTGTATTTTAAAAAGAATCCTTTCACATTACCTTTCAGAGGATAGAGGAAGGGCTCTCCCTCTGGGCCGAGGAAGGACGTGCCGTCGTCACCGTCGTGTTTGGGGTTGTTATCCACAGAGGTGTTACCGCCTAGAAACCAGGAGGGCAAACACAGTGACGAAACCTCAGTGCCACCTTATTAACACATGGTATATTCTATGGGAACTGAACAAAAACATTTAAATGCACAGAGCTGGAACAGTTATTTGCATTATGCTTACCAACATATTTGCTTTCTTGTTATTTATATGTCTTATTATTTCGGATTATGCTGTGTACTTTCCACTACTGCTATGACCCACTTATCTACTGGGGATCATTAAAGTTTATCTTACACTGCTTAATAATATGCACTCAGTACAAGGGAAAACAAGGTGTAACATTTTGATACTGTATTTGAACTATGTTTGGTCTAAACCTTGTGACTTACAGTTGATTAAGCAGTTAGAGGGACAGGACATGCAGTTGTTTCTGGTATTCAACCTGATCCCTGATCTGTATAAACTGTCACCTGGTCACATTCAGTATAAAACACATATGGCACTACAAGATGTACATTTGGGTCATACTTGACAGCTCAAGGCATTTTATTTATTAAACTTTTTCTGGACATTCCTTGGAAATCTCTTAGACTAACCTCTGTAGCCTCCACCGCCGCCCCCAGACATACAGCCACCCCCGCCGCCCCCAAATCCGCCACGGGTCTGCCAGAACTTTTGACAGGCCTGTCCTCCCTGGCCTCCCAGCACCAGCGGCCTGCCACCGTGACTGACAGGAGCACTGTCATTCCAACCTCCGCCTCCACCTGTCACCAAACACAAAACACCTTTGGTATGATGTGGAGTTACGTGCTGCTGTTTAGTGAATCAGTGTGTGTGACAGAGAGGACAGGAGAGAGAGGCAGAGAGGGTGAGTTCTTAAACGGGCTGCGGAAAAAAAAGATGCTAAACTGCAGGATGCATGTTGCATATCTATAGGCACACACATACACTATGTATCAAGTGTATACACACACACATAATGATGATAATGATAACAACACCGGTTAGAGCAGAGACCACAAAAAACATAAAAAGAGACCTGCTAACACGAGATTAAAGTCATAGCTAATAAACTAATCCCTCCCATATTCCCCAATGCTAACCAATTTAATTTTCCCCTTTCATCACTCTGAAGCCTGAGAGATACAAACAAGTGAAAAAAAAAACATATCTCACCACACTAGCAACAAACCCCCCCCAGACATGCTGAATATTTCATTTTTCATTCACTGAGTTTCCTCAAAAGTAAACCTCGGGCTTTGTGAAGATGTAAAAATCAATTCCTTATGTTTTCTGGGATGTTCGTCAACTCTAGGCACATGAATAATGGAGCGTATAGTGAGCATGGATGTGACATTACACTGGAAGAACGGAGCATGTAATTCTGCCCAGCAATGGCGGGGGGCAAAGTGCTGGATATGAATAATCATGAGCAGGGCCACACTGTGTTTTGTTTTTCTGCCAGAACACAAACACCGGCACACAGAGGTGGAACGTCTACGAAACGTATGCATTAAGACAGAAGTAAACACCTTCAGGATAAATGGACGTGTTTACAAGTGCAGGTAGACATGCAAATAAACACTTTACTCCAGGCTATCTGCAAACTCGGCTTATTAGTTTGTGTGCGTGCAGACAGGAACAGAAAAGACACTGCCTCTTTCATCACAAAGTGGGGATAGATAAGCCATATAAACTACACTACTATAATGGGGTATTTTTTATCATGGTCTCAATATCTCATACACACCACACAATGTCTCTCCCTGTATCAAGCTCTCACTCACATAACTGCAGTCACAAACAATGCACCAAGTATACTGCATTTCCCTACACATGCAAATAGTCAACACACAATCAGCTGCACACACACATGCAAATGGTACCAGCACACAGATCAAATCTGTGTGTAGAGTACCTGCAGCGTTTGACTTCCCGTTGCGCCCCGGCTGGCTGGGGTCATAGTCCATCTGCTCCAGCTGGGTCTCTGATTGGCTGCTGTATCCCCGGCCACCTCCCCCAGCGGCGATGATGAGGGGGATGTACACTTCTTTGTCCACCTGGGTCATTGTTGTTTACAGTTAGCTTTATGTAGTGGTAGCTGCTCTTCAAAGGAATGGTTCAGCATTTTGAGAAATAGGCGCATTTGCCTTCTTGCTGAGCGATAGATAAGAAGATTAATACCATCTCATGTTTGCTTGGTAATTATATCGCTAAATAAATGTGTGCTTTTGTATCCCCACTTTTTGATCATACAACTTTTTGATCATACAAGCCACAAAAGGAAACAAAACGTTCCACAATCAGTCATCTGTAAGGTGGTCATAAAACTCAGTCTGAGCTGTCTTAGGTCAGTCTTTTCTTCATCTTGATGTTCCAATAAAATCAAACATGTTCACACACAATATTATCAAAAGGTAAGTATGCTCTCTCCAGCGCCAAACAGGAAGCAACAAACAGGGTAGTTAGTTTGGTAACGGCCAAAAAACTCCTCAAATACCGTCACACACACGATAGACGGTGAATTAAAAGTTTTATGAGTCAGTCTTTAATTCAGTGTGAATCTGATCTACCAACCAGCACTTATTTTAGTGAGAAATCTTCATTTTTGAAACGGTTCCCCTCTCATTCCCACGGTCGTCTCCCACTAAAATAGCGCAGCTAACCAACGGAGGCTGGTAGCAAGTTGAGGCGACAAAATCCAAAATGTAAAGTTTGTACAGAAATATAGTTTATCTTTATGGATTATATTGATGCCGAATTGACAATAAGACTGTCGACATATGATGCCCTTTATCTTGTGCTTCTAGAGTTATGTGTTTTTACGAACACGTGATTAACTGTTAATATGTCATATTTCTTAAAGGGGGTTTGGTGAAATATTTTCCCCGGAGAGCGCAGTCTCATTTTCCTGCCATACCTCCCCTTGCTTGTCAATAATCTTGCACCCCCACTTTTAACTATAATTAGGTGCCCATGTATGTGACACATTTTTCTTCCATTCTTCCATTCTTTACTGGGATATCATACGAATCAAAATCTCTGTAAATGATGTGCAGTTCCGAAAGATCAAGTATAAAAATATCTCTCCGTCCCTGGGTGCACCATTCCCTCAGCACCTTCTTACCTTGAACACGTACGTAGCCCCGCCACCTCCTCCTCCGCCCCCTTTCACTTGAGTTTTGTTCACCATCGGGCTGCTCTGTTCCAGGCAGATCTTATTCAGCAGGCCGTTGGACTGCAGGGAGGGAGAGAGATGTCAGGTCACAGAAGAATTGCTTTCACGGATGTCAGTTGTATATGAGAAGGCTGAGCAGCTGCCAAACCCCAGCTGCGGTGAGTGCAGGGTTTTAGCATTATAATGGTGAGCAAATACAAAGCGGAAACATCCAAAAAGCACACAGGAACTGAGAAGCAAGGACCAGTGTTCCCCTTAGAAGACAATTCCAGTGAGATTTGAGTTTTTACTGATTTCCTGTTTACCCTCAGACTGTAAATCTGTCATACTATTGTAGAACAGCTTCCTGCTCACAGTGATGGAATAATATTACTGACTGAATGAGACATCTCTGGAGTTGATTTCAACGCTGTCTGAAACTTGACTGGAGTCAATGAGGCTGATAAAAATGAATTCAATATATATACTGAATAGTTCATCATGTTGCAGATGTGTAAATAGAGCCGGATTTCTTTTCCCTAACAGTTAATATGTTGTTCACAAAATTAAATTAATGTTATATCCATTGAGTTCACCATCACTGGAAACACTCAATAGTTTGCTATTGAGACAGGTTGATGTTTGTCACACCTGTCTATCTTTATTACAGTATTTGTAATATATTCATGTTCATGTTACCTGGTCGATTGATGCCATTTTTTTTACTGCATATATAACAAAGGTCATCTTTGACATCTTAACTCTATGTTAAAAACAGTCAACAATTATGCATTTAATCTTCAAAGAGTATGAAAACATTTTAAAAAAATTACCCAAACATGATTATATTATCATTATGTTTTAAGTTGATTTATCATCTTACTGAACCAATAAACACAGTCTGTCAGTCAGCCGGTCCTCCACTCTGTCTCCCAGAAATACAGCCTCTCTGTAAAAATGGAACTGGACATTTTGTTGGCAAATGATGTTAGATGCAGCGACTTTGCCACAGCTGAGGTTTTGTGAATTGATGTGTCTGCCTTGTGTGTGCTATCATGCTGAACTGCCTGGAGCCAGTCCTACTCTGAGAGTGAGAGGGCATGAGTTTCCTCCAACCCCCACTCGCTCTGTCTGAACCTCACTCAGACACACAAACACACACTCAGAGTCGCTCATCGCTCCCTCGACTCCCCCGTCTGTCTGAACTGAAGCTCTGAGGGGCTGGGATGGAGGAGGAGGGGGCGGGACTTTAGTGACTGTGATTGACAGGTAGAGGGGGTAAAAAAGGCAGTGCATTCCAAATGTTCTGGCAGAGTCTTCCTCACTCTTTCTCCCTCTCAGCCTGTTCTGTCATTGCAGCTTCTCACTTTAAAGTTGAGTTTGTGTCTGAGAGAGAAACAAACGACAGAAAGGAGGTGTGTGTGTGTGTGTGTGTGTGCTTGTGTGTGTGCTGTGTATGCATGTGTGCACGGTAGAAAGAGGAAAAACACGCACGGAGAGAGTGAGTATTTGTCAGGACAAGGGGTATATCATTTCCCTCACCAGAGGGAAGGCTAGGTGTGAGAAAACACTGTTCCACAGCACAAATCACTTTCAGAGCTACTCTTTGGAGAGAGCCGCTGCCTCTCGCTGTCAGAACTGGGGGGAAATAAGAGGAACCTTAAACAACTTCAGTCTCACTTTGGAACAGCCCCAGTTCCACTTTGCTGTCTGTACTGAGCACTTCAAGACACACTCTGTTAAACAACTAATAACTGGATGACAGTGGTGAGGACCCCTGCCTGGTAAGCTACACATTCTGCCTCTTAGAAAAAAAAAGCCACCAAACACAACAGGCACTTGAGCTGCCTCACACCCTGCTATAACCACTGTGATACAAGAAGGGCTGCTGAATCAGCATCATCTTATAATTCACTTCTTAAAACTATTATTTTCATGTAAACATCTACATTTCACATGAAGGTTGTTTTGACTTGAGGTTTTCATTTTCAACCTGATTTTTACTGTCTTCTACACTTTTACTTCTATGGTGTCACTGTTCCTTGTTTTATGCTCTAAAGCACTTTAAGATAAGTTCTCTAACCAGTTAATTAAATAAGCTGAACATTAATAAGACATATTACGTTGAAGATACTTTTGTGTCGACATACTGCAGCTGTCTTTGCATAACACATGGCTGACATTAATATGGACTCCATTACTTCAAGTAAAAAGTAGCAGTTTTATGATGTTTTCTTCCTAATTAATATGGAAATGTGTTGCATACATCAATATATCTATAGGCAGAGATGGATTCCCCCAATGACAATGCATTATACAACCCACAAACTAACAATGTGTGAAAAGGAATGAACTACTATTTGTATTTTCCACCTCTGAAATAAAAAACACATATGCAGCAATAAGAGGTGCCAAACTTCAACTAACCCCTTTTCCCTCTGTTTTCAGTGGCGGGACAGGCCTTAGTTTAAAGGCGCTACGTTTAAATAGCGGATGATGGATGGTTTCATTGGCGACTAGAGGGATTGTGAGGGTTTTAGTCTCAGTGTTGTGAACTGTGAGGGGAAGCAAACGGCGCTGCTGCCAGTGAAGAAACTCCGGAGCATAATGGCTGACAGCCACCCCTGGCAAAAAAACACAAGTAAGCTTAAGAGAGAGACAACGGGGAGATCACGGCGAGCTTCGACCGCAGATTCAAACAGTCGTCGGTGGCCATAAAATGAAATGATTTAGAGCATTATCCAGGTATCCTGGTATCCAAAGTGAGGTCCAGGGACCCCCTCAGGGTTCATGAGGGTGATTACCAGATCCTTGAATCCTTTAATTTCAGAATGTCAAAGTTATCCTATTAAAGTCCAAATGAAATTAAATTGCATTTTTTTGCCTGCTACAGCAACATACTGTATCTGCTCTGTAAATCACTTGTCCTGTCAATCAAAAGAAAGGAAATTTATATTTTATACTTTGGTTTCATGATGGCGCCCTCAAGTTTTGACAGAATACCGTTAGGTGTCCGTCTCTGTAGATGGAGACCTTGTTTCAATACAGCCAATCAAATCTTGCATAAAGCAGCAACATCAGCGTTCTATCACAGGCAGAGCAGATGGTCACATTGAGCCAGACAGCAGCTACACAACACAAGAGCCATAGACTCTAAACAACCCACATAAGCTTCATGCTAAAGTCTCCTTCTTATCTAATTTACAAACACGTAACACACGTCTTGTCCTGCACCATAGCTGGTTGAACCAAACATTCTGGCTAACAGGCTAATTAGCTGCTCAGCTGCAGCACATTAAACAGCTGCAGATACTGGTGTGGTCCTTACTTTTCAATACCACTAACAACACGCCGTCTGCCCATGACATGTAGGCTACAGTGCCAGTTTGTTTACTCTGTCTCTCGGTCCCCACGGTGTAACCCCGGCACTCTGGCAGCCTGCCAGCTGCTGTCAATCAAACACTGACACCGACACACCCCTCCAGCCGGCTGAGATGAAACGGAGCATTTCTGATATTTCCCCAAAGGCCTCCTTAATAATAAAAACCTATTAACAATACATCTAAAAATACATTGAGATTATTTTTGACTACATTAGTAAATGCGATTTCAGTTGGCCTTTAAGACAATGTTCCTCCCACTGTACAAAAATGAAGCCAAAATATCCCAGATAAGGGCGCTGCCATCTTGTACTGGTGACATCATTTGGAGCCAGCATCAAAGAGAGCGCAGTAGTGGTATCGAGGTCCAGCCCATACACCCGCCCGAAGGAATTGTGAGCACACTCACAGTTGTCAATCATGACGTCTCACCCCCTTTTTATAGCATCAAATAACTAATTAAAACCAAATTTATCAGAAAAATGAACACATGAACAAACATCAGCGTGATAAGAACTACCTGAAATAACAGAAACCATCATTTGAGAACATTTTATTTGATGTGTTTGTTTGGCCCATCCGCTAACATGGAGGGGGCGGGGCTTATTACCTATACTGCAGAGCCAGCCACCAGGGGGCGATCAAGATGTTTTGGCTTCACTTTTGGGGAGCTGTCATGTCATTTATCTTTATATACAGTTTATGGTCTCATCATAAATTTCCCTTCCACTGCTATGATACAGTGATATAATTCAGTTCAATTTATAAGCAACTTTAATCTTCCTTCATTGGCATCATTTCGAGATGTAAGGGATTGTAGACAACTGTTGCATCTATAGGTGGGTCTATAAAAGTAAATGTATTTGACTCCTAATTCAGAAATTTGAATTACTGCAGCATTTACAGCTATTTTAAAGTAGATCCATAAATGAAATGTGTCTTATAATAATTCATTCTTTATGTTTATCTTGCTTTTATGACACACTGAAGGTTCTCATGTTACTGAACATCTATTTAATGCATGATAGCAGACTAACTGAGCTACAGTGAACTGAAAAAGACTTACATTGGGGCATGCGTCCTCTCCTTGCTGTCCCACCAGGATGTAAAGCAGCTCGCCCTTCCTCAGCAGGAAGTCTGCTGTGATGTAGACGCCATGTGACCTGCTCATGGCCAATACGCTTCGACCGCCAGCTGCACCATAGGCTGTGATCCTGGGGTTTAGCAGAAACAAATGTGTAGAGGCACATACACACACACACACACACACACACACACACACACAAACAAACAACACACACAAATGAAAAAACTCATTAGCAAGATAATAATCCTTATGATACAGGAAATGAAAGTTTGGTTCATTTTTTTCAGTGTTTCCATTTGGTTTTGAGGGTTTTTATGGGCAAAATTAATGATGTATTTATTGTATATTCTAAGCTGTACTGTAGGTGTTCATCAGAAATAACCTGAGGCTGATAACAAGTCCTCATGTATTCCTCTTGCGATTTCATGAGCGCACAACATTAAATAAAACCAAAATTAATTTGGAAACCCTAAAACACACTTTCACTCTGGGTATTTTTAATCAAATATATTTCACCTAGCATGGTGAAGCACACACGGCATGGTTTTGGTGAAGCACACACCAAAACCATGCACAGACTACAGAGTACACGGGCACACAAACACACAGAAACAGACATACAAATGCACACACCTTTGTAGCGCAAGACACTAATTTCAAATGCTCCAGTTTTCTTGCCAGGAAAAAAAAATAAATAAAAACTTGATTGGTTTTTGGGAGTGCTTCGATATTTCTCTTCCCTGGTGGTCGCGCTTGGAGGGGAGAGAGAGAACGCTGCCCAGTGCTCAGTAGCTACCTCAGCTGTTTGCCTAATGACTTTTGGGAGATGCAGAGCGCATATTCATCTCTGTGGCCGTCTGTCAGCTTCATTTACGGGCTCTGCCAGCTAAACCAGGCCGCATCAAGACCACACTTCTGGAGTTTGTGTGGAGACAGAAGGTGTTTTTCTAAAACTCCGGGACACGTGTTAAGACAGTGCTGTCCACGCTGTTGTTAGTTAGGTATTTTAAGACTTGAGGGTTTTGGCTGAGCTTAGCAGTGTGTGCATGCTTGTTTGTTTTTGAGTTGACGTGGGAGGCTAGCAGCTTTCAGAGACGTTTTATTTTGTGTGAACCATCCAAGTCAAATCCAAGTTAAACGCCTCATGTTGTCATGAATGCCCACTGGAGGAATATTGATCTCTGCACAAGGTAGTGGATATTACAGCATTAATCCTAGAGCAGCACACAGTTTGAGGTCAAGGTGCTGAGGCTGATTGTTGAGGTATTTCGAAGCCCACCAACATAGACGTGGAGGTGGGTGTTTATTTTCTGGATTTTGGAGTCAGGTGTTGAGTGAATCATGTTATTTAGCTGCCATTACTCCAGCCTCTGCTCCCTCCTGCAAGAATCTGATAGTGATATTTCTCTGTTTGCTTGTGGATGATTGATGGGCTGCTGATGCACAGAGGAGTGGGAGTGGGCGTGAGGAAAAGTCTGCATTGTTGCGAAAAATATGAGTTGCAGAGTGTGCTGAGAGGTTAAGTGTGCAATGTATAGTGTTACAGATGTGCATACACAAATTAAGTATATGCACCTAATGATTGGCCCTTAAGAAAGAGATAAAATTGTTACAGAGTGGGTGTTGTGTGTACGGTCTGATGTTTGTGTGCTCTGAGGCTTTATAGTCTGGAACATTCCTACCTGTAGGTGCCAGTTTCCTGGACCCGCCACATTTGAATGCCTTTGAAGGGCCCCCGGGTGCCTACTGTCACGTTGACGTTGCTGTTCCTGTAGGAGTTGAGGCACTGAGTGGGAGTTGGGCCTTCAGGGCCTGCAGCCCCGCAGGTATGAAAAATCCATTTTTTGGCTGCACATGAAGAAAAATAAACAAGCAGACTCATTACAGTTCTATTTGTCTCACATTCATTCCACTTCAACATCCCCCACCGCTCCACTTTCCCACCAATGAAACCCAAACATACAGATATGAAAACAAATGTGACATATTGGGAAGGCAAGCTCCTAACTGGAAGCTACTCATTTGAGATGCTACTATCATCATGTTCACAACTGCAGCAGGGGACACAGTGACAGGATCACAGGTGACAAACATTTCTCCTCATTTTCCGTGTAATCCCATGTGTCGGTGCTAATTGGAGTTCTTTTCACTGTAATTAGCACGAGATTAGTCTTGTCAGATGGACGTGGACGGACTTAACGCCGCAGTACTAAATCCTGATTTAAGGCTTTGTGAACACAGAGCGGCGAGGAAGACACCAGGGAGTGAAGCACCTCTTTCTCTCTCCCTCTGCCCGGCTGTGAATGCTCGGAGACTACTCATCATTAATTTCAGAGCAGGGCTGCAAATCAGACGCCAGCTAAAGTCAAAGTCATTCCTGCAACAGAGCAACTCACATGATGGCTTTCATGGCCTCTGAGCTGCTGCACAAAGTGACTGTAACACCGTTTCTGATTAGATACTTTTTTATTTTTTGCAAGGACAGATATATACTGGTTAACAGGAAAGAGAAGCGATGGCATGAGACAAGTCTCAGGAGTGCAACTTAAGCTTATGATGCTCTCACCACAACACCTTTTGCTGTTCCAATTGCCTGTTGTGTAGTGCCTATGAGAGTTGAAGCCCAGGAATTGACATCCCAGTATTGTACAAGGATCTCTCGCCAAATCCAAATAACAGCAGGAAGCTGGTATTTTTAGCATGTGTGTACTTGTGTGTCGGTGTTTACCTATGAACAACATAATGAGAATATACACCGCTTTCTTATTAATGATCTACAGTTGAGTTATGGAGAGAAATTACGCGTTCAAGGGAAAAGAAGTAATGTGTTTTTGGAATGTAATCATTTTAAAGCCACAAAACTACATTAATCCCGAGTGCCAGTTTCCGTCGCTGGCAGTCCAAATGATGACTATTACTGCTGAATCCTGGATGGCCTGCATGTCGAGCATCATATTTATCAGTCTGATCCTCATGATTGGTTCAGGACCATCCAAGGGCACCCGGTCTGCACCCAGTCTCCCTACAAACATCTCTTTTGACTTTGGTAAAGTGTTGCCGGCAGAGACAATTTCAAGCAGGCCAATACTTTCAAAAACACTTTAAAACACCACTATGGTAAGAGAACGATTTGGAGTTCAGCCTGTTCTTAGCAAATGGACTCCTACTGTAAAAAAAAAAACACTGTTGCGGGTGACTGGAGTTCTGTCTGGCTTCCATCCAGCAGGAGTAAATTGATCCCTCAAGTCAGTATTTTCAACACCCAACAAGGTAAAAAGAGTTAAGACTGCTGGAAATAAATCCATCACTAGAGCAGAAAAGCCTCCAAAGCCAAACAGTGCTTTAGACCTACATATTGCTGCACTTAATGGGTTACTCCGAGATGGCAATCAGGAGTGAAGAAGAGGAGGAATTGGCTATGCGATATGAATAAGATCCTTGTTATGTAAAGTGAGCTTGACTTTTTGACATTAACGCCACTGGTGGTGAAGATAGCCAAGTCTTCCGTACGATTACCCTCTCCCATCTCTCCCTGGGGTGGCTTTTGATTTCACCCTTCAACCCAGCTGATCGATCTTGTCGGTCCATCAACATGAGTGGGTACTTATGCACACACACACACACACACACACACACACACACACCACCCAACTGCTGTAATGAGCCATTCTGTGATAGGCACTTGGCAGAACAAACAAACACAAGATGTGCTCTCACAGATGATAGTCTTCTCTAATAAGTGTTGTGCACACTCGCCAGCCCCTCTGACCTGAATCACACAACGAACACACACACACACACACACACACACACACACTTACATGCACAAACATCCCTGGGGAGACTCTGACTCTACCTATTATATGAATCTCCTTTTCTGTGAACTTTGCCACCAGTGGTATGCCATGATCATAACAAACACTGGTCTCCATCAAAGAAAGGGGCAATGCTGTAGGCTACACTGCCATCAGTGAGGAATTGTTGAATAAGAGGGAGAGGAAGAGAGAAAGAGGCAAAGAGAGAGGAAGAGGGAGACTCACAGTTTATAAAAAAGTCTGATTGGATTGCAATACTGACAGCAATGTTCCAGCAGTTTTATCTCCTCTGAACATTATTAAGACAAGACAACAGTAAACATGTGCATTCTCTATAAATGACAATAGTCCTTGGGCCAATCAGTAACAAGTAAACAAGCGTTTCAGCACCCAGTTACGCCTCTGAATCGTTTTTAAATTGCCAGAATGAAGCAAGGAAGCTCTTTCAGTTTTGTGAAAAAAATGATCACCACTTGTTACGAGAAGGCATGTTGTTTCAAACTGCTATTTGGATAAGGCTTAAATCTCTAATTGTAATGTTTTTTGACTCTAGCCATTATTGGGTTAGCCTGGTTCCAGATCGATCTTCCCTTTCCTCTGTTGGAGGAACATCTGAACCAATCAGAACATTCCAGGCTGGACTAAGGCCACGTTCAGACCGACAGCAGCCCTACATGTAAGCCAGTCCATCAACACAGCGGGGGTGCCAATGCGTGAAATGCGATGTCATCAAGGCAAGGCACTGCGTTGGCCAGTCAAATACATGCAAGCGCACACCTGGTGGATTACTTTCTGATGTGAACGGTGTATTTCTGCTGTTTATCTTCATGACAAAAGATAAAATAATTGCTGCCATAATAACTTTCCAGAGTATTACACAGCGCTGTACAGTGTTTTGGTGTCTGATAAACCTTCAACTCAGGGATCTGTCACTCACACTGAACTTCCTGGGTCATATGCCCACTAAGAGTAAGAAGGTCATCTTCCTACAGGTACACCAGAGAAAAGTCTTTGGGGTTTACAGTGAAAAGAATTCTCAGCTTGGGTATCAGTCCTTTAAATTATGGTTAAGCATAATCTACGTATTTCTTTGATCAACATGACAAATGTTGAGTTAACTGCTCTCAGCCAACGCTACCGCAGCTTCTGTGTTGACAGAAAATGACGCAGACAGGACAGATAAGTCAACCACTACTGATCAGTGAGGGCAAAATAATCCAGTCAATGAAAAGGCAATTCAATCTGGTTATCAGGCTATGATTTAGCCTGTTTGACATGATTTACTAAACTGCTATTTCCAACAATAACAGTCAAACAAACAGTGTGACTCAACATCTTGTGCTTGTGTTGTCTGCACCACTGCTTTTCATACAAAGTAAAACATTTCAAATGAGTGCAATAAAAGCACAATGAACACATTTGATAACTTATTTTTGCATGCTATTTCATGTTTTCTGGATCTATTATACCTCTACAAAATTCCATGTTAACTTAAAAAGACAGACTGTATGCACCCCAAACATACTGTAGGTTAACCCCCCCCTTCTCTTATCCTCCTCATCCAGTGACAGTTGTCCTCCTTGGGCCGACCATTAGAAAGATGGATCAAGGCTGGCACACCATGAATGGATCTGAATGCTAAGTACAAAGCTTATGGATCACAAGAGTACAATTAATTACAAAAGCCTGTTTTGCGTGCCACTGCTCGTTATCAGTCTCATATCTGTCTTGGTGACTAATGTTCCCCCTCCAACACCCAAAGTAACATCAACTAGCTAACTGATTACCACAGGCCAGTGTTTATGAGCAAGTGAAGAATGAAGCACCGACTCCCATCTCCACTCTGCAGCTAATTAGCGAGCGCATAATGGCTAAAACTCCTTTCTGCGTGGAGTGTTCAGGGACCGACATCTGTTGTCAGTTACTTTCAAGAGCCAATCGGATTGCTCCAATCACCATCCCTTCTGTCTTTGATTTGATGCCAGTTTTCATCTACTTTTTTTTTTTGGGGGGGGGTCAATCACACACTCACACACACCCATACACATACACACTCTCTCATATTGTGAATGGCCGGAAAAAAATAAGACTGGAGCTCATTTTGAGGTTAGCGACGAGTTCCTTTCCCATCAGGAGAGGTAATCACAGAGAGAAAGGGAAGCAAGCTCATCTAGGTTGACTTTTCCCACTTCCTCCCCAAAGCAACTGATGAGTCAGCAGTGAGAGGCGGGTGCCACACAGTAGGGCAGCGGTGAAAAATGAAAGTGACTGCTGCCAGAATAGTGGAGAATCAATGGAGATGAGGGGAAAGAACAAGAAGACAGAAAAGAATGAAGGTGAAGTCAGGGTGAAGGAAACAAAAAAAAGCAGTGGGAAAAAGTGGGACAACAGACTGAGATCAGGGGAGCGCTGACAGAAAGACACGGCAGCAGGGTGGGAGGGCAGTAATGTGAACTAACAGACAGTCAATAACAGCTTGTAAATGGGGAAGATGGGAGACAAATGGGAGAAACAAAAGGGAACAAAATGGGCTAGGCCCTGATATGGTGGCAGGGTGAAAGGAAAGATGAAGGGGAGAGTGAGAGGAGACAAGAGACGCTGACGTTTGGTGGGGTTAATCATTGAGCGTGTCGGGGGAAGAGGAGAGCCTTGTTGGAGTGACAGGTCTGCTGAGCTAAAACCCTCATCAGGCTTGCCGTCCTGCCCTGCAGATGTCAAAGCATCAGCTCCAGAAGGGGAGAAGGGAGACGCCTGGCGAATGTTAACCGCTCAAGGCTGTCTTTGAAATAGCCAAGGTATAACTGCAAGTTCAACCCCCCCCCCCCGAGTTAATATCTATGATAATCACAAGGGCGAGAGCAGTGTGATCTCAAAGTCCCATCTTTCTCTGAGGAGATTTAAGTCTGCTGGCTTTATTGTAACCATACTGAGTATTACCTGTGTAAGCACATTAAAATAGCCTTTTTGTTGCTGCCCTTGCAGCTAAATCCTGGTAGCAAACTCCCCTATATGAAATACCTTTAATATAATATTGAATAGGAAATGTTTCTTCAAATGCCATGTTTCCTGCTCAGCAGAAAAGATTTTCTTGATAGACTGAGTGGCCTTTGTTTGCTGACTAACGCACGCCCGTGGCTCCAGTTCAATGCATAATCCTGTAACATTATCAAATCATGTTAGCTGGCCTAACAGTAATGTCTGATCTTGTACTGTCCCTGTTTGACCCTCGAGAGACAAACAGGCCGCTCTGTGTCCTAGACTAAAGAGTGGCCGGCATCACAGACATTCAATCAGACAAGTCGCTGCACAAAAATAACCAGAAATTAGCATTTTAGGGCTCTGACACAGTAAGTTGACTTTTGGTCCATGTTGGTTGAGCCTTGTTGTTGTGGCTGACCATGCTACTTTTTGTGATGTGTCAGGCACTGTTTGCTCTAGTTTGTTATCAGTGGCTGTATGTTAAATCGGCGGTGCAGGCAGTCAGTGAGAGAGAAAGCCGTCTGTCTGGTTGTTCAGACTTAAAAGAGTTTAGCATTGCCCTCCTATAACATTGTCCGACCCACGATGGACAGTTTTAAAAAAGGATCAAAATCCATGCAGCAGAAGCAGAGATATCTTTTCAATTCAACACATTCTTCTTCCTTGTCAAACCTGGTGCCTACATTACCCATAACGCAAGCCGCTGACAGTTTGCTCTGAGAATAAGGTGAGCTATGGTAGTAGCGGCTAATGTAGCCTTGAGCCGCCAGCCTCAAGCAGAGATGAGGAGCGGGCTACAGAGGTCTGGTAAGCTCACTTCTGTCTAACTCCACATTTCATTTTCAAACTTGTAGTCTTCAAGCCCCAACCGACGCTGACTCAAGTGACATCACTTGAGGACATCACACTTCACGCAGCTCAGTTTAAAGCCACAAAAGGTTTTGCACAAGTTTTTTCACATATGAGGTAGTACTCCCCTAGACCTGTTAACAGACTTTGATGTTCCCCTCTAATCAATCAGCAATTTCTCCCATTTAGTGCAATTTCTCTTCATTATCACCTATGTCTTTTCTTTTCTTCTTCTACAAGGAAAATAACACAGGCTAATAGACTAACGCCAATGCGAACATTACATTTTTTTACTTGTAACCTTTTCTCAGACCTATTTTCGTCTTCAGAGATTAAAACAGACTAACGCTGGCATAAATTGGTCGGCTTGTTTATTTTGTGTGTTTTAGCATTATGTTCTTTGGATAACAAAATATAGACAACTGACCAATTCTTTTTTTCTCATGTAGGCTCAGAATGCGTATTGGCTGTGGTCTTTGCATGTGTTCAAGTCCAACTTGACGATGCAAAGCAGCCTATCAGTGGGTCTTTCAGGGCTGTAGTGTGTGAGTGTGATTCTTCTAACCAGTTTCAAATGGAAGGCGAGCCTCTGTACTCTACAACATTGATTTGCTGGGCTTTAACAGCATATGAATGTCTTAAAAGCCTTTTATGCCACCTGGGAGAGAAAATAAGATTACAGATGAATGCATCTATATGGGAACACTGTCCAGACCAAACATCTGTTAGGACTGGAAAATAGTCCTCAAAGTCACAGAAACTGAGACAAAGTTCACATTCATTCAACATTTGTATAAGTGCTATATCACTACATGCTTAGCAGTGTATGCCTCAAAAAAGATTTACTGTATAGTGAAACTCTAAGATGGTAGTGGCTGATGTCCAGTGTATCTCTAGCACTTCAAAGATACTAGCTAAAGAAATGTGTTTGAGTGCAGGTTTGATATGAAAGTAACTCTAACTTATGACTTCAAATATAAAAATTGAATCTGTGCTTGTCTTTACCCTTTTGAAGCGGGGAAGTGAGAGAGTGCTAGGTGGAAATGTCAAGTCTGTGTAAGTGGCTCCATTGACATTCTCAGGAGACAAATTGGAGGATTTTACACTTCAAAACTGCCCGTCCTGCTCCATTTAATGTCAAAGGAGATCTCTGTGGCACTCACTCAGATGTGGACATGGTGCAGGCCAGTAGGGGGCACACTTACTTTGTTGCAGCCCATACACCGTGCCATGCTCAGCACGTGTAGAGTGATTGTGAATCATTAACGCATGCAAGCATACGTGCGTGTGTGAGTATGATGCGTCAGGCAAAGGAGAGTGCAGGAAAGACAAAGAGAGACAGAAGGGGAAGCAGACACACAGAAAATATCAGTGTGGAGAATATTCTCCTCCATTCATCTGGGCATCACTCACACTTACAGTAATCTGTGGTGGGGAAGTTCATCAAAGGGCTTCCAATGGATGGGGGTGTAGTCTTGATGGTTGGTCTAAATGGCAGCCTGGTTGTGCTGGTGACCACTGGTGGAAACTCGCCATTGGCTGAAATGAAATATAATGCATTTATTGAAAAGGCAGTACCTTCTTTCCTTCATGTGCAGCAATGAAACCCTGTTGCTGTTACACTGAAAAACTAAGCACAGTAGCTGCAGACTCCTCACCAACACAGAAAATGTGGAACCACCAGCAGGGGTCATTCTTTCATTTGTACCACCAATAGCTATACAGAGGGAGTAGAATACAAAACATCTAGCTCCTCTCCATCTCTCCCCATCTCTATCTGTTCCTACAGTAGATGGGGTAAGCACATTCAGTCAGAGTGTTTTGTAGCAACCCATCAAGCCTCCAGCCTCACCACTTTCCCACGACTGAGATCATAAGCTCGATGGTACCTTGATCTCTTCCCCCTCAAATTCTCACCCAGAATAAAGTCTTCCAGGCAAATGGCTGGCTGATTGGCTATTACGGTTCAAGATAGAGGAACTTCTTTTTTTCTAAAGATGGTTTAAGTAGGGGGAGACTAATTTTGACGACCATAATGGTTGGATGCTGACCTGTAAAAAAAAACACTCAGTAGAGGTGGAGGACCAGGAGTTCCCGTGGTCGCTTGGCTGAATCACTGAACAGGTCTTTGATCAGGTCCATGCACTGCAATCAGCGGTATAACAGATTGGCCTGAATGGTATTAAAGAAATCTGCTGCCACATCTGATCAGGGACTGCAGAGGCTACAGGAACAATCAATGCAACCCTGTCAGCTGAACATAACAAAATACTTTTCCAGTATTTACTGGAGAATGGGCTGAAGTGACAAAATCAATATCCAACAACAGTATTACAACACCCTATAGCACAAAATACATTCAAATCTTACATTCAAATCATTATTTGCTAACAATAGTCACTGAAGACATTGCAGAGCAAGTACCATTTCCTTCAACTTGTTTGGCGCTTTCATATTTTAAGAACCCAGATGCAATGTTCAGTTTAGCTGCTACAAATGTGTTCTGTCCAGCATCTCATTTCTTTGATGCAGTGGTCTGCAGAAAAAAAGCCCTCTGTGGCTTTGTCACTAGATGACCCTTGTTGGTTGCTGTGGAAGCAGAAGACTTTTGTACAACTGAGATTATTTCAAATAAGTCAGATAAGGTTCACTGTGAGGTTGTGGAGCTGATAATGCTGCCATCATGCAATGCTATGATGACACCAAACAGGGGCATGGGTTCAGATCTTGACCCACTGCTACTCTGCTGGTCCTGCCTCTCATTTCAAACTTTTATAACAAAGCTGGATACAGTATACGCCACCCAACGAAGCCACAATGCTTCAGTCTATTAATACCAATGAGAGCCTTCCTCATAGTCTTTTCATTAAACACTTTCAATGTGCCCAGTGTAGATACTTGAGGCATGCAAACAATGTATTTTAAATGATACTCTATGTGCATATGACCCACATATTAAGTTCTATTTCTGTTCTGCATATGGAACAGGCTGTTGAGAGGACAATTACATGATTTCTGGGCCTATTTGCATTTCATACGGCAATTAAGGAAAGAGAAGGTTTCTAGTTGTGAGAGTATTTCCTTTCACTTGCTTTGCTCCTCTACGCCGCAAGTACTCCTGCAGTAAAAAGTTGCCCATTGATGAGCAGGTGGTGTTTCTAAACCTTGGACAAGAGTCGCACAAGCTGAATATCAAGCACCAATCCAACTGCAAGTTTCCTAATTGTGATGAGCCAATGAGTTGCCCACATAGTGTCATTTGCCTCCTTGGTGGAAACAAATTATGCCTGCTTTCCCCGCCATCCTTCAAGGGGCGTCAGGGGACAGAAACAAGACTTTTCATCTTTATCTCTATAATCATTTTACCGCAAAAAAACACTCCCTCTTCTCCATCCTGGCTCCCCTGTCACCTCAGGCTGAAGGCTCACCGTTTATGACAATATGGCAGGGGGCTCCCTCAACAGCTGAAAGGTTTGGAAAGCTACTGTGTGGCGCTGTTCCATGGTCTAAGAAAACCTGCTTTGACTTAGAGCTGACAACTTGACATGAATATTATTTGTGCTTGAGTTGAAACTACACCTATGGTCATATGGGTGATATATATCATTAAAAGGGAATCAAAATCCTTCAGCTGGTAGTCTCTACTGGAACTTTCTCTGAGTAGAGAAATTTTGTCATTTTGGCTTCAAAGCTTAAAAAACTCAGCACTGCTTACCTAAAATCTGCCAGCTAGAAAATCAATAGCTCATTCCATAGCCCTGTAATCCTCAAATAAATATGATCGTCTAAGTCTCCACTGCTTGGGAGCTTTGATATAGATAGAGTTTATGTGCAGATTTGATGGATCACATATAGCCCGCGAGTGACCGCAATATGTTTGATTGTTTGGGCGAGTAGAAGCACTCCACACATCACTGCGTCTCTGTAAGTTACACCTTTAGATGTGTTTTGTGCACACAACAAGTTCAGCAACTTTTTCTATCTTCAACAAAGTCGCTAATAAGCCCACTGCATTGTTATTCTGAGCATGGGGTAACACGCTACAGCAGGACTATGGAACAGACAGAGCTGGAGCACACAGCATTGGTATGCTGCTGCTGCTGCTGCAGGAGAAGGACTCAGCAGGTCCACCACAGAGCAGCATGAACCAGAAGGGCAGGGCAACAGCCGGCGTGGCTGTCACTGTTCATTAGCAGGGCGCCGTAAGCTGCCTGAAGCCCACCAGAGGCCAGCCACGGGGTGGGGGGTGGGGGAAGGGGGGCACCTCGTTTCCACCTAGCCACGATCCCCAAATATCTTGAGATTGCAATGCTCTGAGAAATATCCACACAACAGACATATCATGCTAACAGCCAGTATTATTCCTTATAGAAACAGGGGATTCAAAAGCTGGCCTGTCGCATAGCATATTCAGAAAATGTATGTAGTATGTTTTCTACACATACCGTACTTTTGGATTCCTAATCTGTTAACTTGCATGTACTATGTATTTAAATTTAAAGGCGACTGATAAACCTGGGAGAGACCACATTTGAATAAATTGCTTTTAATTGGCCTTAATGTATATGTCATCACTGTGAATACACTGAGGACTGTAGAGCATCTGCACTTACTGGTCCATGGTGTGTCTCCATGTTTCTCAACACCCACAGGTGCAGGTGATAATTACTGAAACCCATACACAGAGTGTTTTATTCATGTACAGTGAAGGTCCAGTTAGTTTTTCTATTCCAATTATGCACTGACAGGTTGGTTGGATGTTGCATCTGTGTTAGTTGTTTAACTACGGATTACTGAAAAGTATTGGTAAAACACAGTTTGAACAGGTCATTTTAATTTTGCCTTCAGCCCAACAAATGCAATTATTTCCATCCAGATCTCTGTTTTGCAATCGTAAACCTTTTGAGGAGCGTTGCATAGACTATTCAGTGATGTCAAGGAGCAGCTACTGAGGAGACACATTTACAGTGTGATGTTGGGGAGTCTCCATAGAGGCAGCTGGTACTGCTGTTAACACAGCTCAGTGCGTGGGTAAAGAAGTGATGGTACACGGCAGAGATGGACTTCCTATGCTGTCTAACCCAATAAACTAATTTAACGATGCTGGTGAAGATAAAATGATAAAACTGATCTCATCCAGGTCTGACACCTGAAGGGCAACGGATGCATCATTAAGCACACGTGTTTGCCAAACTATACATCACACTAAAGCCAAGAGGAGTGTAGGAAAAAGGCTGCGGATGGCTGATCCTCTGCATAATGTGTTCGCAGTATGTTTTCCCACCAAAACATATTACAGGGCTGTGTCATAATGCTTTGGGATCCATCATGCTAATCACTCACAGTGATCACTCTCGGGAACGTCTTTTGCTGAGCTTCAGAATCTCCCATCAGCTGGTCTGATTGATAGGCGATAAAATGTGAGTGTGTCGAGTGTGGCTGTAGGTAATGGATACCTGGCCTAGATTAAGAGCTTGCCTTGTGGAAAGTGAGCGAAGTGGGGATGGATGATCCTTCAGCGCTGCCATACCAGTGGCGCCGCTCCGGAGGACATAAAATACAATTGCCGTGCAAATATCTCCTGGAAAATGTCATCTCTTTAAATAAAGAGTCTCTGACCCAATAAGCCAGTGTTGATACAGGGCGTTGGCGACTCTGTTCCAGCCTAGACCAACAGCAATTTCTCACATCATATTCAGCTGATGAACTTGCATTTTACAGTTAGTGCAATACAGTTGAGATTACATCTATGGTTGATGAATAAATTCAGCAGAAACATCATCTAAAGGTGAACAGATAATAGATTATGTGTGCAAGTCACATTTGTCATTTCTTATTTTACATCTGAATGAAAACTGGTATCCATACAATATGTTTTATCAGCTCTAATTAATCACAACTGAACAGCTTCCAACATTTCATCTTTAATTTAAGTGTTGCAGTAATGACGCCACACCAAGACCTTCTCACCTTAGCCAAAAACCTTGACAGGGTCAGTTTGATAATCTACCCAGCATCACAATGCATCGAATTAAAGCAGGAAAAAAAACAAATCAGACTGTGTCAGGGGGTGACACCCGTGCCCCTGCCTCTTGAGTCTAATTATTGGCCAGGGTGTAGTCAGTTTAACACAGCTTCATTTGAACACTGTTCTCATTGTCAGAGCTATATATTCAGGTACAGAGATGCTCAGTTATTACTATTCCTGTCACAGTTCAAACAGGTTCCTCCAGATAGGCACTGAACTCCTAACCTTTCATTCTCCTGACGCCAGACTTGGTTGTCATCTTACTCATGTTTTTATACTGATAAACCATCTCAATTATAACACAAAAGTATCCGGAAAGGTGACGCGACGCTTGACCTTTAGAAGCCTGCAGTACAACATAAGCCCTTATCAATCAGCAAGCTATAGTATGGCAGATTTTAACTGTTCTGACATTTCAGGACAAATCAAAGGTTCTCAAAGAGAGTGTGCTGAAGGAATATAATATTATATATTTCCATAAAGTTTTGCCAATGTATCTTGAAAAGCTGCAGTACTTTTAATAAAGATATTATTTCTAAGAGAGTAGTAGATGTGTAAAGGACTTGCAAGGATTTTTCCACCCTTATTGGACAGAGTGAGAGTGACAAGGCCAACAGGAAATGGGGGGAGAGAGGGGGGGCCATGACACGCGACAGAGGTCGCCAGCTGGAGTCGAACCTTCGACGTTATGGTTATATGGCATGAGTGCGCTGTAACCATTCGGCTACCAAGGCGCTGTTTTAATAGTCTTGACTGAGAGTTGCGTGAAAGAAGACAATGTTCTGTATTATGTGAAAGGAACTGAACTGAATAAAACATGGATTAGTAAGCCCTTCATGAATGCTCCAAAGTGTACAAAACTGCTACTCAGTCAAATCTTATCTCTGTAAAACATGAACATAGGGCAGACCTGTATTGATTATTAATCACCCCCCCATGTGCTTGTCATGGTCAATCAATCAGGCGATCAGTCAGACAACTCCATTAATTGAACCAAGGTCTGATGAAGTAAGAGCGAAAAAAGAAAGACTCAACATTTTTATAGTACTCACATGCCAGGAAGCAGTCCATGCTGAAAGAGATGTTGTCAAGAGAGATGGCTGAACCGGGTCCAGGTCCATCTTCTGTGCTGAACTGCAGCCAGAACCTGCAGAGGGACAGAGCGGTTTTAACTACCTCACAGCCTGTGAATGGTTGCATAGCTACTGGCTGAAATGAAGTGAGGAGGAATTTATCGTGCTTTAAGAAAAATGCCACTGAGGTTTGGCTTTGCAGGGTGTGCATTGTGTGCCTTATGCCCGCTCAGTGTGTATTGTTAGGTCTGACGTGAAGGAAACACATTTTCTGGTTCCAAATTTAAACTTTGATGCACAAAATAATTTAGGAAGGCATGGTTACACAAGCATGGCATGAGCTATATGTCTAAAACTTTAAAGGAATAGTTTGACATTTTAGGAAATATGCTTGTTCACTTTCTTGCTACTATTTCCTGGCCAGGACCAGTTGATAGGCAACCCAGAAGTTACTGGATTAAACAAAGGAGATATAATATGTTAATCTGTGAGCTTTAGAGGTGCTGGTAGGTGGATTTTGAGCGAGGCTAGTTGTTTCTCCCTGTCTCCAGTCTTTATGCTAAACTAAGCTAACTGGCTGATCGCTCCAGCTTCCTATTTAGCGTACATACATGAGAGTGGTATTGACCTTTTCATCTAACTCTAAGGCAAGAAAGCGAATAAGAGTATTTCCCAAATTGTTATACTATTTCTCTAAGTTCTGTGGATTAAAATAACATTTTTCACTAAAGTGTAAATGGTTTTGTCGTTGCAGAGTTTTATCAGTATCTCATCATTTGGTTTATTGATTAGTTTTACATTTTCTAGCTTTAAGACAGTGACGTTCACAAGAAGTGAGCTCTGAATCAAAAGGCATTCCCCCTCAACACCATCAGTCGTTCAGATAGGAGGTTTGTAGCTGTCAATTTCAACATTTAATGTGTCAATTGTTGCTTAAACTGGATGGCAGTCATATTGTATCTCCATTCCTGCTGTCCACCCACAGGTTCTCAAACCAAAAACACTCACATTCAGAGTCTACATATACTGTCTGTTATGTCCTGACTTTGGTCTGCACTTCAGGCTGTATTTCTGATTCTATTTAAGCTCTACAAAGGTCACTGTGCAAAGAGTGGCAGGTTTGCCCAGTGGTTACGGACATGACATTCTAATTAAGAGCACAAGCACAGCTGACTACATAACCCAGGAATCAAAAATTAATCACTCTCAGGGGAGCAGGATTATCCAAGCTCGAATGGCAAAGAAACCCCCAGTCAGGCAAACAGAGATGAACTGCCCTATCTGGGGTTTCTCTTTTTTCTTTCTTTATTCTATTTTGTTTTAATTTATCTCTTTTTAAGGGGAAATCAGGGCCATAGCTAATTGGAAGGCAAGTGTGGGTAGAGCCTTTTGTATTGATTTCTACACTCTTTATCACAGACAAGTAGAATAAAAAGAGAGGGGGATACTTTGTACAACGTACATATGGCAGGTCCATGGCATAAGACTAGAGTCCCTATAGGATTAATTAACTTTGTGGAGTTGCGGAAATGTTTCCCAGAAAATGGAATGTAAATGTTGAAAATATGCATTTATGAGAGGTTAAAAGAAGGAAGAAGAGCTTCTTGGTTCTGTTTCCTTTCCTGTGAGAGCGCTTAGGTATCTGTGTGGGCATGTTGGAGGTTTGCTGGGAGGAAAGTTGGGTGACTTGTTTGCTTTTAAACACCTCTAAGTGCCAGTTTGATGCCTTCAGATAGTCCAAGCATGCAGCCTGATATTTTCAAACTGCCTGTTGAGCGGTGAAACAGGTGAGCGTTTGTCATACCAGTCTGCCAGCCCGTAAAGGGGAAGTATGACGAGTTTCCAGCCCCTTTCAGATTTGGGTTCACTGGCTGAATGCCACAGTCTGCGCTGGTCCTCAGGGCCTGTACTGTTCTCTGCTATCCACAGAGACAGCGACCCCTTCTGTAAGCCTCCAGAACACAGCCAGAATCGCACCTGTTGAAGTAAGGAGGAAATTTTGAATGAACAATGCAGTTAAATCAAAATTTAATATACAAAATTTAATATGACCACAAAGTCTGAGTGTTGATTTTTGAGTTATAGTGAGAAATAGTGTGTGTGAGTATATGAAATACCACAGCAACTTTAACTTCCTCTGAATGTTTTTGAATTGAAGAAAACTAGCTAAGTGTGTTATCAGTCAAAGAAAGGATGCACTTAAAATTGTAGCCATCTGTTCAGTTCTAATTATTCTAAGATTAATAGAATTCAACCAGGATCATAATTTGGGTTATTTTGCTGTCTGTGCTGCTCCTGCATGCTTCAGCACAAATCAATCTCATTTCGCTGTTTCCTGCAGGGATATGGTGGGTGTAAACCTGCTTAAAATTGAACAACACGCAGGCCATAGCAGCCAGGAATTAAATAGTAAAAGGAAGTCTGAATCTAAAGCTTGCTAACAAGCATGGGATGTGACCATGTCCCTCTACAGCATTTCAATGGAGCCAAGAACATAATTCTTGCCTCACCATTTAAGTGGAACAGATGCTGGCTTAAGCCTGATGAAAAGTACACGTAGAGGCAACACTACCCTGATAACCGAATTCAACACATTTATGCTGAGTGCTTGCATTGTGCTTGTCGACAGCAGGTTGTGGTCCTTATCATCAACTGCGAGACCACATGGTGACCGTTTAAACATCAAGATTACAGGCACTGCACAGTGCACACTGGGCACGACATGAAAGTGAACGTGGTCTGTAGCTAATACCCGAAACTAATATCCTCAACATAGTTGTCCAAGAGCAGACAGGCTAGATTGAGCAGCACCGGTTCAGTGTAGAGAGGAGGATTTAGAGTGTTAATCTGGAATCATGGCTAATCTTTGGCTGTGTGCCAAAAAGCTGGGAGGCAAGGTCTGCAATGGAGCAGTACTGCCTCCACAGCTGTCCACTAATGCCAGACACCTCTAACTCACACCTGAGAAGCAGCAACCTTCCCCTCCTACATTTTTCCTCTTTTCTTTTTCTGGTTAGCCTCTCTGTCTTCCCTGTGGCGCAGTTCCTTTACGTGTTTTTCTTGTCGAGACCTTTCACACAACATTTCCTGTATGGGGTCATGTGTGAATGGGAGCAGGGATTGATACTCAGGGAAATCTGTACTGGCGATTTTCCCACCTCCAGACCTAGTAACATTTCAGGGAAAATGCCAGTACGGTTGTGTTGTGAAGGAAAGCAGTAACATAGCAGGGACAAGCACGTAAAGGGTTACGCCCATCTCATGAAAGATGCTTTCATGTGGAGCGAGTGAACCAATGATGTCGTATTTGAATCTGTGACTTGTTTACGGTTGCCTTGCCAATGCTTTCGCGGGTGATTTGATAACTGAATATTAAATACATTACAAAAACACTGGCACTGGGCATAAACAGCTCCTGGCCCGCCATGTTCCTGAAAGTAATGAGACGTCTTCCGCCGCATATACATACAGCCTTGCCCCATCGTCTTCTTCTTCTGTTGAGTTTTATGGCGGTTGGCATCCATAAGTGCTGTATTACTGCCATCTGCTGGACTGTCCCTTGCCCCATCTACTCGGGCGTTGCCATGGCATGTGTGAAAAGGAGCAAGCCGGAAATGTTCCTGAATGCAGCTGCATGTGTGAATAGTGAAAATCACTAGCGGTGCCTGAAAGGTTATCACAGTAATTTACCAGGAACTACGTGTGAAAGAGGCTTAACTTTATTTCCTCTCTGTCTCTTATATTATCTTGTTTTCTGACCTCTTGACCTTTGTATCACCTTCATTCTGTCTCATCTTCTCTCACCTCCAATCACTTCCTGCCTCTACAAAGTACACATGCAGAAGGCCAAAGGTCGCTGTGCTGAGCAATATTAAAATAAGTAACATAACTCTAAATGCTAGATGCAACAGCATCAATCAAAACTTCACTTACACAACCACCCCCAGAGACCTGCTCTGTGAGCATCACGATCTGAATAATGCATGACGTCTAATATTTTCACAACTAGGTCAGCAGATACAACCTGTGATTGACGAGGTCAACCTCACTGCCTGTTAGGATCCCTCAGGAAATGCAGATGGCACAGTGTTAACCTGGTGTCATGGCACATTACCGTTTGATTTTTGAGCTGTTTCTGAAGCAATTAACATATCAAATTATTCAGTTTTCTACTCCTACAGCAACAACAAAAAGTGTTACTGAAAAACACTGCTGAGAAATGCAACTAAATGGCCTTCCATGCAAATTAAATTGTTTTATTTACCACATAACCCTAATTATCAACACATAGTCTACAGTACATCTCAAATTGTAATAATGGTCTTACTGTTTTTAATATTAGCTGTTGTAAGGTAAAGTATCCGATTAAACTGAACGAGTAGAGCACATTGCAGAGAAATCCAAAGCTCAGCAGGCCTGTTGTGCCTAGTTAAGGCTGCTATGATAGGATAGTCGCAGTTCGGGGGGGTGAGGTTTAGCCAACAGTCAATTGGGCACACATACACAGAAGTATTCAGACAGTTTTATGTGAGAAATATGTATACTGTTACATTCAAAGTTGAAGTGGTGTGCATGGGGCTGTAGTAAGAGTGATAATCTGCTTGGAGGGTAGTGCTTTTTTATCACCTTTCCAAAACCAAAAACACAAGACCTCAAGTGTAAGGAATCAATTAAACAGAGCATTTACCTGCTCTAACGTAAGCTGCAAATGTTAGCGTGCCTGGCATTTCCAAAGGCAAAGCGGCATATCATCAGCAAACAATATTATTATGTGGGGTTACAGGTTAGAAAAATGCCTGTTCAGGACTGGAACTTTCACTGTGTGGAAGTCAAGGTGCTAATAATCAGAGTTTAAAGGTCAAAACGATAGCATCTCTTTTATTTTAGAAGACACCTTTACAGGGCGCATTTTAAACAAATCAGCTGGAAGCATTAAAAAGTCAGCTAAAGAGAGCTGGAGTTTTCAACCAACTCACAGAGTTCTAGGGTTGGCATTAGCTTACGCAAGCTAACTGAAGCTGATAAAATCTGCTAGCAACGATCATTAGCTAAAAATGAGAAGCCTGTCTTTATTTACTTCTGTGTGAAATCTAAAGGCCTTTACACACCGGAGACGTTTTTTTCATGCGATTAATTGACACATCAATATATTTTTTCGAACTGTTGTTTTTGTCATGAGTACTTTCACACAGAAAGTGAATATTACGCGGCAAAAAAGCACCGTCATTTTTTTTTCAGGAAAAAGGTTGATATTTCTGAGCTTTCGTGTGACAAATCTGGCACATTCTCATTGAAAACTGTATATGAGCCATGTGAGAACAGAAAGCTTTACAGGCGTAGCAACAGTATCTAAGGGGATGGGCCTGAGTGAACTGCAAATTGTGCACACCGTGTTTGTACGTGTGTGTCCGATAATGAAGATGCTATTCACTCTGTGGAGAAAATCACGCTATGCTTTTGCTCACCGTGCATGGGGAGTTTCTTAGAGGAGGAGGGAAGAGAGGGCTCCTCAGTAGCGCTGAGCCACGCTGGCCTTTGGACTGGCCTCCTTCCACACTGAATGTAGCACCTTTAACACACAACACACACACACATTAAAACACACAGGGGAAGAAAAACAGTGCCAGAAATGAAACTTATCACACTATTTAGCATATAAAATTGAATAAAAAGTCTTACAATTCACATGGAGGTTTTGAAATGTGATTATAGTGATTATATATAGTCATTTCTCCCTTTGCTCTACTTTGATGCATAACTTAACTGATCTAACTAAAGGTTTTTAAAAGAATTATCAATGAATAATGTGTGGGAAAAGCACGGTTCAACAGTGCCAGCATCAAACAATACAGTTAACATTGGTTATCCGTCATTTCAAGCAACTGTGGCAGTAATTTACTGAGAAGAAAATCATACACAGAATCGCCAAATATGGTATGAAATTATAATGCTCCATTTATAGTTTCCCCACACTACCTCGGAGACTTCTGTAAATAGTTGAGAACAAAAACATGCCTAAGCAAACCAAGACTTTAAAATCTCGTCGAGAGACACGCTCGAGTCGCTGCACTGATGATGAACTGCAGATGTAGGACTCAGAGTCTACATGCTGGAGCTTTTACACCCAGTGGGATTCTGTTTGTAGCAGCGCACAGAGCTCTGAACAAGACAACAAGTCTGTGTCAGACACATCAGAGGTTTTGCTTATCTTTCCACATTCATAAACTGTTAGACTCAAATATTCAAGGTCATTGGTTTAAAATCCCCTCTTGCTTTACTGTAAAATGTTCCACTTTGAAGTTCATTTTAATGAGACATTAACACTGCTGTATACACACTTAAGAGAGCCTACAAATAGGCCGTCAGAACAGTGTTCATGGTATCGTAAGAGACGTGTATGAGCCACCTGATGATGGGCAGCTCTGTCTGGTTGCCTTGGCTGGTGAATGGAGTCTTCTCCAGGAGAGACCGCGGCCCATTATTGACTGCCAACTGCACTCGCCCTCTTCAAAAGAGCAGTAGCTGCCATTGAGAAAGTGGCCTGAAGAGAGACAGGAGAGAGAATATATCAGGGGAGGAGAGGAGAAGATGATAAGGAAGGGAAGAGAGAATGGAGTGAACGCTGACAGCCAAACTGCCAAGGAGAAAAAGGACAGGGATGGGGTGGGGGACTGGAGATCAAGGAGTTGAGCGACAGTGAAGGCAAAGAGGTTGAGAGGAGAGAGGCATGCGGGGGGTGCAAACTAATGTCTCACTAGACTCAATGTGTTGGTGAAAATTAGGGTTGAGGTGTGGTGTGGAGGGTGTATGAGCCTCTCAGAGTGACTCTAGAAACAGAAGCAGAAAATGGAAAACGCCTGGAGTGTCTAGAGGGGGAGACAGGAAAGAGCAGAGGATGAAGGAAGAAGGTCTGAGGGGAAATGAGAAAGCTGAGGTGGTGACATGATGTGTTTTAGGGGTGGCAATCAACTTGAAATCACTTCACAGAACGGCATGAGCCTCGGAAGCATTTCGGCCACTGACTCCAATTTACAAAGTCAGTCTGTACAGTAGCACTGCTGTGAAAATGTTTAATTGGATTGTGTAGTGCTTGTGTAACCACAAAAAGAGATAGGCATGTCTGTGTGTGTGGTCTGTCTCCCTTATTTCCATACTGTGGCTTAATCAAAAAGTGCAAAGTCCTTGATTTGCAAACAAGGTTTCTCCTTTTATGTTTGGTTAAGTAACTGACAGAATAAATCAAATACAACTTAGGTAGTGCAAATATTTAAATGTCCGTTATTTTGCCAAAGGCACATTTTGTGATTGAATTTTTCACTTCCAGGACTATTTTCCAGTCCATCTTCACTTACAGATAACAGAGCTGTATATATATGAATTGGGATCCACATCAGTTTAAATGTTTTAAACTCACTGAATCCTTCCAAGGTGCTGAAATGACAACACTGGAAATACTTTTCATAGAAATAAATCAAATAGCATGGATTATTTAAGACTCGCTTATTACTGTGCAAATCAGAAAAACAGATTCTCAACTACATTTGTATGGACTAAAATGAGGCATAAATGTGACTTTTTTTACTTTGCATACCTAGATCTATTGATGACACATCTGTTGTTAAATGATTCCTTTTTTCTATGAATTTAGGTGTTGCTGAATGTTTAAAATTCACATCAGACTTAAAACTTCAGTTGGTAGCCCTGATAACACTGAGGTGGGTTTGAGTTTCATTTCAGTGTTTGAAAGTTTTCACCATAAGTTTGCTTTATGGGTCCTTTTATCCTGAGGTACTGTCTCTGTCTGCCCATTACCTATAAGAATCTTTGAGTGCCCTGATAACAGTGTGCTTTTTGGAAATGGCACCATCCAGATAATGGAAGGGGAACAGAAAACTGGTCTAAGCAGAGATCATATAGCAGGTATTCTTCAGAAAGAAAAGAAAGGAAAATGCTTCCTTTATCAATGACACTAGTTTAATTTTTTACTATACAAAAGTCTTTTGACAGGTTTCAAAGAAACCATTTTATTTTTATATTTAAATAATACAAAGAAAAATGCCAAAATTGAAGCTATGTTTTTCTGTCAAGTTTTTCTCAAGCAAATAAAAGCTTCTCTGGACTTTTTGGGGTAATAAGTAAATGTCATGTTCTTCTGTGTCTTGTGATATTATGAGTCACTCTCCTTGTTACATAAACCAGTTAGTGTCACTTAGATGCAAAGCACAGAGATTCAAAGTCACATCACATGATAGCTGCTCATGACATGACGCCTGTGACGATGTCACGTCTGCATCAGCTGTGCGTCTTTGGTTGCCTAAGCTATCATTCACAACTGTTTGCCATCAGTCTAGTTTTGACACTCTCCAATGGATTCAACACGAGTTTTATTCAGCTTTATTTAATGAGGTGTGAATAAGGCTGACATAACGTTGTCATTACTATTTTATGAAAACTGACATGAACATCACTTAATCTTTATGAATGTTGAGGAGGGTGTCATTCAGTTATACATGTCACTTTCAATGCAATGTCGAGGATGCTCTACTGATGTCTGTCATGACAAGTTGACAAGAGGACACAGCCTATAAAAAAACATATCATGGCTGTGTGGCAGGCTCCATATAATAAAATGTAATTACACTGGCATATGCTCTTATGATAGAGTTCATGAAGATGTAAAAAAGTATTATTACACTGCCAAATGTAATGTCATTGTTGTAACACATAGTTACCATTGTAGGTCTGTCTTGAGAAAAATACTCAGGTGCACAGGAAGTGATGTGGTCCGTGTTCCGGGCTAGTTTGGAAACAACTCAAGAAAGACATCATAGCACAGGTCTCACTGCGTACTGAGTGATCTTTGAGGGGGAGCAATGATCTCTGATGTTCCAAGAAAAACAATAACAAAAAAAAAGGAATATTGCAGATTACTACTTTAAATTCCTGCTTGCATCCACCTTTGATACAAGCAGCATTTCTCTATAGTTGCAGGGAAACGGTAGCAGTGGGGCGTCTGCAGAATTTAGACAGACTAAGATCAACCAGAGGAAGCTGTGACTCTCAAAGAGTGGAGGATGTGTTTATGCATAATGACGCTGGGGCAGGATGGTGAGGGAGATCCACGGGGACTTGATTTTCCTTATATGTCAGGAGTCTTTGTGATTGACACAAGCTAAGTTTGTTCCTCCTGCCTCTCTCTGCTCTTTCCTGTTAATGAGCCTTGGCACAGCTTATGAAGGATTTAAATAGATCAAATCAGATGGAGATAACTCGTGGATAGATCATAGAGAATAGAGAATAGGGTATCAGAGTGGGAACACTATGTGATTTGGGGTAACGGGGTAATTGTGACGAGTGATGGAGATGAAAATGGAACAAATACATAGCTAAGGTACAGTAGGAGACTGTGGGTGACAGCTAGAGAAGAGAGACGCATATGAGATTGTCAGGGTGAACAGATGAATGAACTATGGATCACTGGTCCAAAAAGGATAAAGGTTATTACTATTTTAGGAACAGATTGATAGACAGAGAGAGAACCTTGATTCAAAGCAAATGACAGCTGTCCTTCATGCCTCTGTGCACGCATTATGAGGGCACACAGTGGAAAGATGTGTGGCGATGTAGGGAAAAAGAGGGCGTCACATCTTAAACATTTCCCAGTCGACTCACAGCAATAAGCCTTTTCCTGCAAGACCCATCAGTCTGTGTCAAGTATTGTACAAGACTTTCCCTGCTCTGTTTGTTACTGATGTAAACATACAATTACCAGTCTTATTATAGTCGTCATAACACATAATTCAGGAGTATTTATATGTTCATAATATGTAATCCTTTGCTTGTAGATGATTGCCGAATGAAGCCAATGGCGTGTAAAAGCCAGCCTTGTATTTTGCTGATTATTATTTATGCTCAAATGTCCAATTCTGGGTTTTACAATCAAAACATTACACACACACACGCACACACGCACTTATTACATTCAAATGGAGATTATACCCTTGGGTTAGCCTCTCAGGCCAATTAGCACTGATAAGTCCTCCTGCAGTAGAAAGAGAAACTGCGTCTGGCTGGGATTTTCACCCTCTTGTTACCCTCTTATCTCTCAGCTCCCACTGTTAGCAAACCTATAAGCACAAGGGAGCAGCCATCATTTTAATAAGCACCACATGGGAGGCCTGCACTGTGGGTAGAAGCAAATAAATTCTGGTTGGTTTAATATGGGTGAAAAACTCTGAAATCAAACTACAACTTAAAAAACAAAACAAAAAAAACCTGTACGGGGTAAGAGTTTTAAACTGTGTGTCTATAAATTCTGAAGACAATGTAAAAATGCATGCATGCATGCAGGTAGGACTAAAAAAAGATCCACTCACACAGACACACACACACACACACACAGCAAGGCCTGGGGGACTTCTCTTGTGAATAAGATGTCAGCATACTTGGCTAGTGTTCCTCCTAGGCCTCGAGAAAAGCAGAAAACAAATGTGCAAAGAGATAGAAATAACAACCATGGAATATGTCAAGGGTGAGAAATGCTAGCCATGCATAGCTACGCTGCCTTTTTTTTTCCTGCCTTTCCCTTTGTCTCTCTGTCAGGAAAGCTCACGCAGACACTCAGTTGTGTTGCTCTGTTGGGCAGGATGCAACAGCTTCATTAAAGACACCTCACTACGGCTGACCAAATTCACAAGTCGGCCGTTTTGATCTAGAAGTGAGCGCGGGAAGGACAGCGGACACGTGAGCTTTCCTCTTGCGCATTCTTGACAACAGCTGCATTCCTGTATCATGGTGTACTCACGACATAGGTCGCCTTCGTCATCGCCGAGTGGGCAGTCTGTACTGAAGTCGCACAGTTTGTCCAGTGGGATCCCAGGTCCTTGGTGACAGTGGTACTGGCCCTCCAGTGTGATGTTAGGGCCGGGGGAGGACACTGCACCGAGGAGCAGGGGAGGAAAAGAAGAAAGACAAAGAAAACTTGTCATATTAAACGTTTCCTCGCACAGTCATTAGTATAGTACCTCTTGCAAAGCGAAATGTTTCCACAGTGCAGCCAGAGTTTAGAAAATGATTTGCTTGTTGGCAGCAAAATCAGAAAATGAAACAATAACAAAAAAAATCTACTTTTGGAGTGAAGGAAAAATTGCTCCCGATTATGTTCCAAGTTTACTTATTGAGTATCACTGCTAGATTTATATGTAAGACACAAAACACAAATCAGTAGCTCAGGGAAAACATAACTTACAAACAGTAGAAAATATGCAGTCGCTACATAGAATTACATCAGTCAGTGACAAAGGCTAATATAACCCCTGACTGTAAACCCTGTATGACATCCACAGACTGCCTGTAGCAACATAAATAACCTGGCCCAGGCTGCATAAGCATCTGGCTTTGAATACAGTACATATCCATCAGACAAGGAACACAAGCAGCAAAAACAATGACCTAGATACTGTAGCAGGTAGCACAAGGGGAGGGAGCACACACACACAGACACCAATTGATATCACCGGTCTCAACAACTTAACTGTAACCTGGGACATTTGCATATCTATGCAAATCAGAGAGATGATATCTACAGATTGTGGAAACTGACTGCTCACCTCCACCTTAATCATCAGAAGCTGATCACAGTAAAGAGAACAAAACAGTCAAGTGGAAAAAAAAAACTGTCCGCTGATGGGGATCTCGTTCCGCCCCCTCTCTCATAAGGAAAAAAAAAAAAAAGAAAAAGAGAAGTGATTCTTATCATGAGTGACTGGCTCCGCTAACTGTAGTTTGCCCTTGATCTGTGTTATGCAGATTTGTTCTCCAGTCAGACGAACTTGGAGTCGGAAGTCTGATAACGTTGGAGGCCATGACAGGAGAGGCAGCGTAGAGTTAGCTGAGCTGACAAGATAGGCAGTAATGCTACGCTAATTTTAACACGGAGTTTCTAATGAATGTTCTGTAGTTTGCTAAGTTTCTGTGTGACACACCGTAAGTATTTTCTCATTCTCATGCTCAGACTTACATCAGGGCGGCAGGACGAGATAAAGTGCAGCATTAATCAACACAAAACATTTTTAATGTTACGTGTCACGAGGAAATAAACAACACTACAAACAATGAAATGTCCAATCCCATTAATAAGCAATATTACTACTGTATCTTGATGTTGATAGCTTGCCAGGCTCGTAAACTCTCCAGACAACAACCAAGACAAGACAAACTGATATCTCTATCAGTGGATGGTGTTATTATGGCTGATGTCAATTGAGCTACTATCATGGATAAATCAAAGCATTTAATGACAGTTTGTTTACATTGCTGCATGCTTTAGCAGATTTGATGAGATAAAGATCAGCCATTTCACAGGGCAAAATGTGTGTGTGCACTAGATGGAATTTAATATGTGTTGGGTAAAATGTGTCAGTTCAAACTGAAGCAACAATAAAATCAATTACCTGCTCCGAAAATATGCAAGCTAAAATGTTTAAGTACACAAATAAAGTAGGTTTTCGTAATGACTCTACAGTAGTTAGTTACTGCCACTCTTGCATGGTAGTTTCACAGAAATTACTGTCTAGTTATAATGCAGTAGAGGGCAGAGATTTCACAGCTATGCCTGATTCACAGCACACTTCACTCTCACTGTGGCTGTGAAACCTTAAGGCCCAGTGGGAAACTGGCACAGTCAACTCAATGGATTAGAAAGAGGGGGTGACATTTTTTATTTGACAAAAACACATTAGTCAGGGGCCTCCCACAGTCCACTATTGTGGCAGGGCCTTAATGGCTGCAGAGAGCCACATAACATGTCAGGGAATAATCCAGTTCAAATTCTTTGAAAACATATTAGCCCGAGTAAATTACTTTGATAATGAGTACCCTTTCGCACCAATGTTGTGCTGCTCGCTATGAATCTTCTGTCAGCGCTCTTTTTGCTAACTAAAGGCTGTGAGCAGTGCATACGCTCGCACACGTTGAACTACAGTCTCGCAGACACGTGGCACTGACAGAAGAGCGCAGAAAAAGGCAAATATACCATTTTTATTCAAATGAGGTGAGATGGCGGTTTGTTTGTTTATGACCAACTGTGTGGGTATAGATGTGGTTTTGCTATGTGTATTGAGTCCCGCTCAACACATGCATTATGCATTGCCTGTGCTCAGTGGCTTCCTTTCTGTATAATGTTGACACCGCAAGCAGAACGATTTATCAAGAAAGAAAAAAGTTATCTAGAGTACACTGAAACCTTTGGGCAAGGTATGTAAATTCATCGATTTATCTTAGTTTGATGACTGTGGAGTAAAAAGTATCACAGTGGCGATGTTGCTGAACTTTAAGCTCCTGGGGCAGGTAAGTGCAGCCAGACATGGCCGCTGCACTCCTGGCCTACCGCAGTTCTTAAATCACACTTGTCAGATTGTGAAAACAAGTGGGTCAGTGGGGGATGAATTGCCTGTGGGAGTAAGTGAGTTTTGTTATCCGTGTGCTGAGGGGGTTGGTCTGGCTTTGTGAGGGGAATGATGTATGAGTGGCGAGGAGCTGGAGAGGTGACTGGAGAGGGCACAGCAGCAGCTGATAAATGACCAAATAGATACGCAAACATGTGAATCGAGGTACTATTGGATACAGCTAAATGGCTAACAATTAGTGTCTCTGTGCATGGCTGTTAACGCTACAAAACTGACAAAGAGCACTGGGGTTATTTTCCCTCTACAACATGTTGGCTTAAAAACAGTTTTACGCAGGGATAACACACTGATTTTATTCACACACTGTAAATAGCTGTGCAGAAGGTGCACACTTCACTTGAGTTGAGCTCATTTAGATCATTTAGTTTCAGGCTATTGTACCAGATATACAGTTGACAAGTTTAAAAGGAAAATTGTTTCAGGTGCATACGACAAATTTTCAAAAGTGTAAGAAAAGAAAACAAACCCACCCACCAGATGACAATAAAAGAAACCTTTCATGCAGCAACAAAGTGAAACCTATTCAGAGATCAACAAAGATGCTGTATTTCAGTAACAAGCAAATAAATGCTACAAGACAAGAAGCATTCATAAATTGACACATATAGTCTCTTAACCAAAGACAGACTCCAGTGTCAATTCAGACGCCCTTGTGTTTGCTTTTTATAACTGCACACTATCAAAATCTGTACAATATAATGACAGTATCCCACACAGATTACTGACTTCAAGCTTTGCCAGGTTTTCATAACAAATGTTTCATTCCAAAATAACGTCAGCTGTGTCAAAGTCTTTTTCGAGGTCCACTGGGTTTTAGAGTCAGAGTTGCAGGTCTACACTGACATTGATCTTCTGTTGCAAAGCTGAAGAGACAGACAATGAGACAGACTTGCTGCTGTTTCCTGTACTTCTCAGCCATGTTGCTTTTGTCTAAATGTCGGGAAGAAGTGAAGAGAGCCAGAGCCATCAGTCACAATTTATAATGTTTAGAATCAGAATCAGCTTTACAGACAAATTATGTACATACAAGTAGGTGGAAAATAGGTGTGTGTATATATATATATATATATATATATCTGTGATTTGTTCATTTGTGTTTTTTGTGTTTGTAACCCTAACCCAACCAACACACACACGAGGCCTCGCCTGATTCTTAATATTATTGCAATTATAATTTCGATTTAATAGAACTGCTATTAGGCTAAATACATATTTTGTGTAGGCCTGTCCTTTTACTGGATGTGGATTTTAATAATGCTCATTTTTCAAAACACATTGTGGTTTTGATGGTATAAACTTTACCTCGAGTTATGTAACTGTAGCAGCTGAGCGCGGTGCAGTCAGTGCAGGTTCATTTCTTCAGTCACATGACCTTCTCCACTCCCAGGTTACACCAAACATCCATAGTAAAAACTATATCTGTAGTCATGTCTCCCCTAGAATATTTAGTTACAGAGGTGGCTTGGTCTGGGGGTGTATGGTCAGCAGCACAGACGCTACTGAATGATCATAGGAATATTATGGGAATACTCCAGGCAGCAGTGTGTCTCTATGATCCTCTCGCTCTTCGGTGACTATATGTTGCTACTTGTCACTTTGATCATGAAGGTCTATAGAGTATATAGGCTGCAATATAGTATAGAGTATTTATAATAAATAGTTTAGAGAATATTGAAGATCCAAGACGAAACTGACAAAAGGGCGGGACAGAGGAAAAGGCGCAATTACAAATCTATCTGCTATTTCAGCACACGGACAACGCCATGGATTTATCAATACACATTGTAGGAAGTTTGAATAGAATACAGTCACATTAACAGATACAGCAAGGACAATGTTATGATCCAAATGTCTTAAAATATGATATACTTATATATGTTAAATGTGGGTCTTGTGCAGCAGTTTAAAAATGTTCACATAACTACCTAAGGCAGGCCTAATTATAATTTATTATGCACAAGGAAAGCCATTCTTAAGTTAAATACATTCTTCCCACGTCTTCTAATGACAGTTGAGCATGTTTTAAAGAGTTTTGTTTTTCATCTTCCTCTTCAGAAAATCCCATTTATCACATTACCAGCCAAGTCGTCCTAATTTTTCAACTTTCATTCATGCCATCTGCTTACAGGATGAAAATGAGGGAACGCTTTACGTACAAGATCAACAGCAAAACAACCAAGCAAAACAGGAATGAAATGATTTAATGAATTAAATGTAGGCTAAAAAACAGACGAAGACGCCCGAAGTTTTGTCCTAACTGTAGTGTCTTGAGTGCTGACAAGGCAAATCTCATAAATGATTAAATACATGAACAAAATCATTACGGAGGGTGGCAACTGATGGCTGAAAATCTTTAAAGTCAGGGAAAGAAGGTCAGAGGTATCATGCATATAGAGTATATTTCAGTCAGACAACTCACGTTTGAAATGTTTATTACAGCAGCAGAACATAGTTAGAGTTTGGCGTCTAGGCTCCGACCTCGTCACTCCCTGCAGAGATGTTTACATAGAGATATTGGGGAGTGATGAGCAAATATCTTAAACCCCCCGCCGGAGCCAGCAGGTGGATGCTGGGGTGGTGTTGGGGCTGAAAGAACGAGCAGCAATGCTGATGCAGGACAGCAGTAGCACTGACAGGCAGAGGGAGAGATGGGAAATTTTGCAGCTTAAATAGGCTGCCAAATTGGGAGGGTGTGTTTGGTAGATGGTTGTGGAGAATGAGGTATGTCACGTGTGTATAGCAGTGCAGCTCGAGTTGACTGCCTGAACTAGCTCGCAGGTGTCACTCCATAAAGTGGTTGACATTGATGCCAAGAAATTTGGGAACCATTGGTCTAGGGTGTGTTGTCTGGTCATTAAATCAAACTTACATTTTCCTACTTGCTCAAACCAAGGTATCAAGGTTTTGGTGTATGCAGAAGAGAGTGAAGTGGTGCACTGTGGTGGAAGTATGGTTCCCTTTTTCACGCTACACTAGCTGAAATCAATTCAACATTTGAGCATTTTTGCATAACCGCGTCATGCATAGCCCGTTTTTGAGATCCCACTGATACAGATGTCTCACTTGGCGGGATATCATGATATCATGCAAAGCATTTTGTGTCGCCATTTGTATAAAACCTTTGCTATGGTTTGGTGGACATGGCGTGCGGATTTGAATACAGACAGACATGTCCTTGTTGAAGTCGAGCTGCAAAAACACTCACGGAGAGGGTATACTCGTACTGAAATTAATATGGCTTTTGTTTTCCTACAGATGAGCAAGCATGTCAGTCATATCCTGAAATCCCTCCGTGTGCTCTGAAACAACCAAAAAACAGACGGAAGAATTGCCTGGCTTGCTTGTGTGCTTTGCGTGTACAGAATAAAAATAACTAGAAACTACACACAAAAAAGGAAAATACAAAAGAAGAAAATACCTTCACGTACTTGATTAAGTCTATCAAACAATTCAGTGGTAGTTAGGACTCATTTATCCTTTTCAGCATTCACTACTGTGTATTCTCTTATCTCACATACTATAATAAAGGACTGTTCCCTGTCACAGGGGAGGAAAATCTCAAGGGGCCCAGGCAAGGGCGGCACTAGTATCATGCCACCACGCTGAAGACAGAATCTGGAGACATTCATGGAGATTTACAGTGGCTGGGATGCTGAAGATAGATGCGGCTGAGTTTCCCACTGGACAGTCGACAGGACAAGAAGTATTCGCTCATGAATTCAATTAACTGCACACAGCCACGCTCGATTGGTCAGAGCTCTGCCCAATCACTATCACTATCTGTCATGCTCCCTGCTGGAGAGACAGCGGCACACACAAGAGCAGAATGGTAGAGACAGAAAATGAAAATAATACCTTTAAGTCCATTCTACATTCCAGAGATGCTTTTTTTGTGGATTAAATTGGTACAGTACCAGTCAAATGTTTGGACACACTTTCCCATTCACTTGAATGTTTTTGTTCATGTGATACACTCATTGTTATGTTACAAATAATTTGAATAATCAAATGGTTTTACCCACATGCAAGACTTTAAAACCTGACCCATGCATTGTGTATCGTTTGCAATGTATGTTTGACAATTAACCTGTATACCAGATCTGCTGTAAGTACATCCTCTGCTTTTTAGGATGCTTTTAGGTTTGGTGGGTTCATGTCTTATCAGTGTTGAGAGTGTGGAGAGGTGATACTGGCAAGAAAATATACTGGTGAAGCTTATAGGCTTACTTACAGAGAAGCTATGGACCCATTTAAACAGGACATCATTTCCACATGATGGGTTCACTGACATTAGAGCCAGGTATCTACATAAGCACTCACCTAAGTACTGTAAAGTACAATCTACTTCATTCAGCGGGGGCCATAATTTCCCATTTTGTAATCATACTGATCCATTCTGACCACACATTTGTAAGAGACTTCCTTGTAGAAAATACATGCAGCTTGCAGGTAGCATCAAAGCAATGACGCTAAGAGTCTACAGCCACGCTAGCTGCTCTGTGAGGCTGTACTTTGGCACAGCGGCGCTTTAAGCTAAATGCTAACGTCAGCAATGGCAATGCTATGTTATCTGTTAAGCTGTTACATGTTTACCATCTTAGTATGGGTTGTTGGCATGCTAACATTTGCCAATTAGCACTAAACACGAAGTACGAGCTATGTTGATGTGAATGTCGTTAGTTTTGCAGGTATTAAGTCACAAATCAGATATTGGAAAACCTGAAATTTTTACCTGATGATGGCGCTAGATGAAAAGTAAGGTTCTTATCAGAGTTATTACAGCATGAATGTCTCTACCAAATTTCATAGCAACTCATCCAATAGTTGTTGAGACATTTCACTCAAATCCACAAATGTGAACCTCACGGTGGCGCTAGAGGAAAAGTCAGGGGATCACCAAAGTCATTACAATTCATCCTCTGGGGAATGTCTGTACAAAGTTCCATGGCAATCCATCTAATAGTTGTTGAGATATTTCAGTCAGGAGAGAAGTGCTGGACTGACAGATCGTCCAACATTGCCATCCCTAGAGCCACGCCATCCATGATCAGACCAAGATACCTAAGTTTTAGTGACTGAATAACTACCACACAATTATAATGGTGCACTTGATTAAATTTTAGTGTTGCTCACAGAGGTCATTTTTTACTCTATAGTGCTATATGCTCAAGTTTCAGGAAAGTGAGACCAAGATTGAAACAGGTGGGAATGATCCTTTATGCTACTTTTACTTTTATCTGCACTTTGTGTGGTAATTTCCCTGAAATATGGTAAAAAAAAAGTGAAAAAAAGACTGACATTTTCCATTGTGCATAATCATTTCTCTGTGTCTTACCCATGAATCACAAAGCATCACATGCTGGCTTTTCTCACCTTTGAGGCTTTTTGCGTTACCACACCTACTTACTAAGTAAACATGGTTATCGCCAAAGTATACAGAGTAGCTTTGACATCAAAGCATCTGTCCCACAGACGAGTGGCCATGGTGAGATTGTGTCCTTTGTTTAAAACCATCAGCATTATACCAGAGGGCTTTGATTCCTCAGTGTAAACTGGTCCTTGATGTTCCATAGTTTTTTGGTTTGATTACAGGGGAGCAGGTTTGGATCCATTCCAAACAAGAAATCAACACACTGCACTAACTCTAAGGTTCAAAATATGAAGGATTGTGGATATATGTGTAAATGATTTCTTCATCTCAGAGGGAGTAATAACTAGAATTTGTACTCCTTAATAACAAAAATGACAAGAATGATGAAATGACAAGGTTTGTTAACATCACTGACTCAACCATTACTTCAGCAGTCATTGGGATATGTTAGAGGCTACTTTCTAAGGACATACATTTTGTCAATGTTGTTGAAGTTTGTACTAGTTGTAGACTGAAGTCAGTAAAGGTCATAGAATGCGAGTCCTCCTTAGAGCTCCCAACAGAGTCCATGAAATATATCTCTCTAACATGCTTCAGTTACAAGAGATGAAAATACTACATAGTAATTATAATGTACAACACAGTAAAGCCTGTCAAATGAAATTAAAGGATAGAAGTGACTTAATGGCCAGAATATGTATTTCATGCCAGCATTCTACGTACAAATGTCCCCTCTACAGAATGAAATGAGATTTAGGATAGCTGTATCTTAATGACTGACTTTTCTTCAATTATGCTTAAGTCCATAACATCCAGAAATGTCCTCCTCCCTGCCAGGTCACGGTTGATTTAGACATCTGTTCCATTTTGGCATATGTATGCTGGGAACACTCTACTTGGTGCCCTGAGCCATTTAACACTTGCTCAATATCTTAAAATGAAACTGCCTGTGTAGATTGCCTTGGAAAGGTGCCTGCAACAGAAACCCAGTTTGTGTTAAGGGGATGCTGCTCGCGGGAAAGGCCTAAGGCAAGAGATTAGAGGTAGAATGTGATGAAGCTTAGTACTGTCAGATAGGGCCTTGTCTTGGCAGGTTGTATCTTCTGTTAGTTGATGAGCTTTGTGTTCTTTTTGTTTTTTACTTGCTCCTACTTTTTTGTCATTGGGCATTCTGTTTGGGCAAACAATGTGTGACCTCCAGCAGGTTTGCAGGGGAACCAAAAGTATCCTGAGCCATCATCACAAGACCCACAGAACCACGACAAAAAGAGACATACAGTATATCCATAAAAGTAAAGTAAATGTGGCAGGTAGACAAACTGCTGAGTGCCTCTTTTATCTTAACGTACTTATAAAACTGAGATGCAATGAGTATCTTGTGATCAAAAATAACTTTTTAGTTCTATTATTTTAATCCAGACCCACAGGCAGATAGTAAAATCCACATTGAAGTTAATAAAACAAAGACAAAGAATGAATAAAAACAGGTTGTATTGAGTTGTGTGACAATATGGTCTAAAGACCTGAATTTATGGATTGTAGTGCATGTGGTGGCCCTTAGATGCTCAACAAAGCATTTGAATTTCCATATATGAATAGATTGGATAGTAGGCAGCCACACAACACATAACTTGGTATACTATTGATTCCAAACAATAAGAGAATTGATTTTTCAAGACTGGGATGTTTTATAACCGCAAATTCATTTGAGTGTAGTGAAAGTGATGCACCAATCCAATTTACTAGATCTGTATCCGCTCTGATACTAACCTGACAAATAACATTGCCTGCACAAAAAATAACCCCAAGTACTTTCCCACAATGAGGTATGCAGACTCAAAAGAACACTAGGCAGCCGGTGCCCTGAATTTAATTAAATGTTATATTGTAATTATATTAACATTTTTCAAGTGCAGCAGAATTTTCTATTTTATAATCTATTTCAGAAACACTATTTGATTTTATTTCCTATGGGCACTCTGCCTGCACCTTGACCCTTTTTTATTTCAACTTCTGCTACAATGGGGAATTCAAATGCCAGTGAAGCATAACAAGTACAATGGAGTTGGTGAAGGTGGACACTCATTCCTTTGGTAGATATAATGTCTGATGTGCAAATGTTGAACACACATTTGATCAGTGTCAATGAGTAACGTAGTCATCTAAAGGGGGAGGGCACATACAAAGGCGGAGGGGGAACAGAACTCTCTTTTTAGGCCTCTCTTAACCAATATCTTTACAATGTGCTGAAATGATGTATGTCTTTTACCCATGAAACCAACATTTGGGCATTCCAGTCATTTGACAGGAAAACTAAATATCCACCAGTTAAAGTATTTTTATGAACAATATGAACATTGCATATAGTTAACTAAATGCTGCTGCCAGCCCAGGGCAAAAATGCACCCAATGACCAGCCATACAGCTTAATCCAGCAAGTCTTTCAATCTAATGAACAGATAAACTTGGAATAACAACAGGGATACAATTACGTAGCCACACATGCTGACTGACTGAAATGAATGCAGGTTGTGGTTGCAGTAACTTCACCCCAGCACCACAGAGAGCGCACATTCCAGATCAGACCACGTTGCCTAACTGATCACTGAACAGTTCAATATCAACTCTGTGTGGTGGTCAGCTACAAAACACAGTGCTCAATTGCTACTAAATATTTAGTCCATAAAAGATTGAACACATCAGCTGTACTGTAGTCAGACAGAACAGTTTACCAACCACCAACAGGTAGTACAGACACCAAACTACAGTTTCAAATCCAGGAGATTTTGGGTGAATCCTGGCATCTTTACAATATAGGCTAGCTAAAAAGGGCTGGCGTATTTAGCTTTTTTTTGTCTTAGCCAAAATGGGAAAAGTACCATTATATAGCTCTCTAGCTATATGCTACATTTCTGTATATTTACATGAGCACACACAGTCTTTCCCATGAGGTGGCACCTATGCCCAAAAGCCATTTAGTAGGGGAAAAAAACGGTGTGATTTGCCTACAGTATGTTTGCTTATGTAAGCGCCCATGACTCTCAGGAGACTGGATGTAATGCTTTAAAGCAGGTGTGAGGATGGGATGAGACGGGCTGCCCCACCGGCCAATCAGATGCAAGTTGAGTCGGGCTCTTAAATCCCGCCCTCTCAGGCAACCCAAGGCATGAATAGAAATCAAAAGTACTCAGACTTCCACTTTTTTCCATCCAACAGTCCATAGATAGAACATTTAAAAAATAATTACAAAATCTTAAATTATACATTGATCTGACAAACAAAAAAATACAATTTTAGAAAATTGAATTCAATTTTCCAGTTTTCTAATATTGATTTTTTTTATATTGAAAAGTGTTACACAGACCGGTTTTAGCTGTTCTTTCTTTGAGCCTTCTTTTGGTGCATGTGGACCCTGTGTTAGTCAAACTTTGAATTTGTTTTCTGTATGCACTTACTATGTTTTTGAATATTTAATTTCAAGTGTTTCTTTGTTGCATTAATATGAAGAAACATGGAAAAATATGTATATTAATCTTAATAAAAAAAACAAACAATAACTTCAATACCATTAGGAGCTGTGGACTGAAAGCTGCATAGTTCCCTGGTGCAACTTAAACATGAAAGCTTTTAGTGTCTTAAGCAAGAGGCCTCGAACAGTATATGTTGATATTAATTAGCAGAACAAAAGTTCACTTTGTAAGCTTGTTCCTACTACTGAAAGCTTTACAAGTAGAATATCATCAAAGTACTGATCCAGTATGGAGCAGGAGGTAAACGGTAAAAACACATCATGTAGATCTTCTGATTTTTGTACGGGATGTGTTTTTGTCTGTCACTTCTAATATTTTGTACACCTGTTTGACATTATTCAGTCTGCACACGTGCGCATCTGGCAGAGCTGATGAGTCTTTACAAGACTGATGGCGAACAATGAAATCAGTTATACTCTATCACTCATCCTTATGGGCCACTGTGTCGCTGCATGGCATCCCTCAACCCTTATAAATGTTCTGCAATTCTGACATTCTTTTGATCTCATAAACTCACACTCTCACACTGTTGTGACAGTGTGGGGGTTTTATTTTTGTTGAATATATATATATATTTTTTTTTTTTTAACAGCCTGTGCTTGTTACCCAATAACAAAAACTCCAGGGCTGAGTTTATTTTATTCATGCTGTCAGAGAAAAATTGAAAACTCAATTAAAGGCTTATGCTGGAGATGTTCTGTGTATTTAAAGGCAAGTCTCAGTACAACGCTATGATACTGAATGGCTTTTTCTCTCTACAAAACCACATCACCCATCCATCCACATGTCTAACACTCTGTCCACTCCACCGGCTTCCTCCAAACCCATTTTCCTCATTGCCTCCACAGGGCCGTGTGTGATTGATGGGCCTAGGGACACCCTCACGCTGCAGTGTACCTAATCGCAAAGTATAGACTCGCCGTAACGCTCCATTAAGGGCCTGCAGCAGCAAGTGTGATGTAATGGTTAGGGAAATGGGCCAGGGAAGGGAAGGTCACTGGTTCAAGTTCCCACGGGGGTTCACCGCTGCCTTGTCTCAGCTACATGTCCAATTGGAAAAAATAAATTGTCACAGTTTGCAGGGTAATACATGAGCACAAATACAAATATGCTCTTCAGTGGACAAACATTGTTACAAGTGCAAAGGCAAATGTGACCTCCTGCCACAGAACTAAAGACAGTCAAAGTCAAATGTGCCATTGACACAATCTGATAATGAGCTTGTCAGTCATCGCAGTAGTCTCTGTTTACTTCCAGGATGAGAAACTGTAGGAGGTTAAGAGTGTCATTGACAGGTTTGCTGCTCTTGAATAATCACGTTCTCTGCACGGCTGTGCCACAACCATCAGAGAAATACTTGCAGAAGGCGGGATTCTAACTTCCTGTCAGGAGGATGAGCTCCAGAGATAGGCATATAACCACACAAGTCACTTTAGGGGCAACAAATTGGATTGCTTGTTGGCCCTGTGACTGATGAGTTAATTAAAGTGGAAGGGTATGGAGAAAGAAGTCAGACACTGCTCCATTTATTTATCCTTTATTGACTATATCTCCTCCCACTTCACTGGCTTGAGTAATCGCCACCTTTCTGCTCAAGAAAACAAGCAAGAGGGAGGAAATGGACATTGTTAAAGTTTCCAATTCAGATTCAAAACATCACAATAAGAGCTGATTAAGACTACATTTATGTACGTGATTTAGATGAATTTGAATCAGCTAACACAAAGTGGGGAATAGTATGACTTCTGACTGTTAATATTATATAATTCAAGGCAGATGCACTCAAAAGACAACAAGTAATAACGCACCACAAGAGGGCGGAAATGAAATTAATTATTAGCATGTTTTTCTTTCTCACTGATTTGAGAATCCTCAGAATGAATCATGCTTTTCTTACAGAGTTCCTCCAAGTCTGCATGAAACCGTTATGCAACTGTACCATGGAGAAAGACAGATTTGTCCTATCTGGTGAAAACTTCAAACCTTTGGGACCAAATTAAATACAATTAATCAAACCCAAGTTTGGATCAGGCTTTGCGCTACCCACCCCAAAAGCCTGACAATAGCGGTCATTTATAGCAGTAATTAGCTAATTTTGAGTGCAGGGGCCTGGAACAAATAAAGCAAACAACTGTCTTTGCCAGGGACTCTGTATGAGAGCCTTAATCGAGCACCCTCGCTTCATTTTCTGTGCTTGGTAGGAAGGAAGGTAATTTGAGCCCAGGTTTGTGACAGGTGCTGGAGGGGAAAGTGGGGGAGGTTTAGAACACTGTGAAATGTGGTGAGGCCACGCGGCGAGCGTGCCGAGACGGATTAGGGCTTAGTTTGGGTGTGGGATGTGAGTAGTGGGTGTTGTGCTGGGGGACCCAGGTGGTGCCTGAGGAGAGTACAGCACGTCTGCGCGCCTTTTCTCTTGACTAGCCACAGCTTATGTGCTGCCTGGCAAGAGGAACACAGTGAACCCAGAGCCGAGAACAATTAGACAGTGTTCAACCGGCTGGATTTGCATGAGCAACAGCACCCGCTCTGCTCTGTCCGTACGGTGACAGCAAAGACAGTTAGACAAAGAATCCCTGCAGAATCGCTAATACTTCAGTGGGATGGATACTGATTTATTTGTGTGTGAATTTTAGTTGGGGTGGGGCAAGAAATATGAAATGTATGGGAGCTCCATTTTAGTTTCCCTCTCCTTGTCTTTCTCATTATCCCTTTCTCTCTCTCCCTCACACGCATGCATTTAAATATCTGACAACCAAATCCAGATAACATAATGGGGGAGTCAGGTGTTGCTGATTTGTTATTAGGTTGCCAGCGTTGGCCAGCTGTGAGAAACTGTTCCCTGTGACTAACTGCTCTGACCTGACTGACCTTTGAAGTCCAAACATCCCATTTGAGCCGAATTTGAAGAATTAGAGCTGGACAAATCTTTCCCGGTGAATGATGTTCCTCATTCATCCGGAGCTAAATATTGGCCGAGCATAAAAGCAATTTCATTGTTGCAGAACTCAAAGAGACTCTGCCTCTAAAAAGTAAAGGAGATTACATTTGCTGGACTGTGTGCATCTCTCTGAATGCAAAAAGAGGCTGTGGGGAATGAAAACCTTTTTTTAAGATGCTCTGTATCGTTCTATAGAAGAATACAAGGTAAAGCCCATCATTTGGATGCCTTCCGGTGTGTAGCATAACAAGAACTGAAATAGAGTGGGGAAATGCCAGTAGATTGGCTGACGAGTGCTACTTCACAAATGCAGGTATCAAAAAACAGGTGCTCTTTGGATCCAAGGACATATCATGAGACCAAAAATGAAGAGAGACAGGTTAGACTTGTACTTTGCTTTGTGATCAATAAGTCATAACCAAGAAATACCAATACCATACTGTACCATACTGTACCCTAAGCCCATCTATTAAAGGCTTTTTTATTTTTGCAAAGCACTGGGCCTTGGTATTTTCTGACAGACACAATACAGCACAGTACAGTATCTCATGTGCCTCTAAAGAGCATTTTTAGAGTATAAATAAATCACAAATAAACTGCAATTTAAGAAGCCTCTCTAACATTTTACACAGTCTACTCAACATACTTACTGAAGATGTCTGCTCAAACGTGTAGTGTAAAATATCAACATGAACAAAGCTGATGTGAATAAACAGGGCAGTACTATGCTAGAACGCAATTACAAATACCTCATTCCAAATCTAGTTTCAGAAAAATGTGGGTATGTAAGGACAATGTGTGAGCTACATTATATCAATGTACAGATCTCTTTTGAGTGTTGCTGCCAATTTCACAATTTAATTTAGTCCATGCTGAGCAGCTACTGGTGGAGCAGTTCTCTCGGTCATCCTTTACTTTTTTATTCCTTTTCATGTGAGTTCAGCAGACCCTAACATAGCCTGGTAAACAAGCTGGGTAGCTTTTCTTACAGAAGCCTGAAATGAAACATTTTCAAACTACACTCACTCACTCAGAAAATTAGGCCTATTTCAACATGTAGCTGCTTGAAAAATAATGACATATATTAAATCTGTCTGGATCTGGATACTTTCATTCATGTACAGTCCATCAATGTGTTCCATTAAAACAGCACATGCTTGGTATGACATTCTGCATCTCTCTGCGTACCAAACATCTATCTGTTAGAGGAAACAAGGATTTTATCCATATTTCCTCAGTAATGCACTGTTTAAGCAAGGGTTGCTGTGCTTCTGCATCTAGCTCATAGGAAATTGAATCAGTTATATTAATCCAATTTCAGGAGCTTTCGGGGGTTGACAGAGAAGGATATTATTTCAGTCTCAAGCAGTCTACACATTTCATTGCACAACACGGTGTAATGAAGTTAAAAATCACAGAATGTAGCTGTGCAATTTCCAGCTCGACATGTTAAGAGCTGCTTTGGGAACTCGGTCACTCTGCAGACATGTGAGACACATTTAGTCACATGTACATATTACAGAAACTGTGATAAGAAACACAAAGAAAAGAAAACAAAAGAAGAGTTAGCACCAAATACATTGGTTTGTACTTGTTTGCACAACTTCACATTTTATCTTTTGCCCATATTTTTTTCATTGTAGGTTAATGTAGAGATTGTTTAACCGATTAACTGATTGATCATTTGTCTTTGAAATGGTAATAATATGTCTGTCACGACTAGCCAGAGCCCAAAGAAACGTCCAATAATTGAAATAATATGAAATAGAAAAACATTTTTGAAGCTGTAACTAGTGAATATCTTAAATTACTTTTTAAGAGGTAATTTTTCACAGATTCCAACAAAACGTTAGTTTTAACAAAATTGACAACACTGCTCACACACACAAAGTATATATTAAAAAAGATCAGCATCACCATTACCCTATATTTTTTTTTCTGAAAGGAATGACATGGATGTGCCAACTTACCCATGGTGCAGTTGGTGGTGAAGTGGGGCTCAATGGTGGCTGCATCATCCTGTGGAATCCGCTGATCGTAGCTGGCTGAGACCCGAAAAGGTGATCCTCCGTGGGTCCCCAGGGTGAGGTGGACCACTGCCCAGCTGCCAAGGAGAGAAAGCAGGAGTAGGGTCAGTGCGAGGAGCAGACACCATGGCTGACAGAAAAACCCACATCCTCTGCGGGGGTCGGGGGTTAGGGTAACTCGGGCCTGCTCTGCCTGAGCTCCTAAAGTCTCAGAGGAGGGACTGTCCAGGGCTTCAGCGGAAGCTGACATGGGGGCCTCCTCATTCCCTTCCATTTTGGGAGGGTCCCTTTCTTCCTTTGTCTGCTGATGCATGGCCCCCCTTTGAGCCCACCCCAGACTCCCTGGGTCTAGTGGAGGTTTAGCGGTGGCCAGGTGCGAGGTGGTGCCTCACTTGAGAGCTTTCGGCTGGTGTGGAGTCAGCCTAGAATTTAAAGCCACTATTACAGCAGGTGTGTGGTCGAGAGACAACAACACACTCAGGTAAAGTTCTTGTGTGTTGGCGAGCTGCAGTCCTGCAGTGAATGCTGTCCTCCCACAGCCAGCGGCTGGCTTTGTGTAGTTCAACTGTCCCTAATTTTATTAAGCAAATTGTGCTGATTTCTCTTTGGCTCCGAGCTCATCAACAATCCCTCTCTCTCTCTCCCTCTCCCACTCTCCCCTCCCCCTGTCTCTCGTCCATCCCTTCATTTTTACGTACAAGTCATGACACCACACATAGTGAATGCACTATATACCTACTTCCCTAATGAGAAAGTCCGTTTATGAATGCCATACCTTGCACACACACCACGAGCACACAGCAACAATAGCTACTGATTATAGTATACACACACATCACAGTAACACATGCATCATTGCACATTGCAACAGAGCTTTGTTGTTTGTTGCTATCCATACTATCATGCTGTTGCACCGCTTTTTTCCTTAACATTGTACAGTTTGCACAGACATTCACATCAACAGCTCAGAACAACAAACAGTTTGATGTTACAGTACATCACGATGCTCCCACTCTGACTCAACAGATGCTGTCTTCTTACTTTACCATCTTTACTTAAATAACTATAAATGTACTGAACTGTGAATAAAAAACAAATGTCTACAATATAAAACATTTGCACAACTGAATCAACATAAAACAATTTGCATACAGGCACTGGGTCTTTCAATATTAGCTGTCAAGCTGTTGAGTTAGGATATGTTTTTTGTTGGTGGAGGATATTATTTGGCATTAATGTCATTTGACTTAAAATCAGGAAAAGGACAAAACAAACGTTCATATTGAATCAAATGATAATGTGTAATGTAAAAAGATTCGCTCATAGTGACAAACCCACAGAGAAATATCAGCATACTCTGCATCTGTACGTAGATGCAACATGTTACATATGTAACGTTGTTGCTAAGATGTTAGCAACAACGTTTACATACACAACTTTATAATGCAATAATTTGTCAAGGCTGTGTGTCTGTGAGCTTGTTTTGTAGTTTCTGCCCCCTAGTGGACAAACATTTAATAATGCAGTCCTTAAAGGGAAACTCCAGTATTTTTAAACCTGGGCTAATTCCAAAACGTTTGGTCATTTAGACCACAAAATTTGTAAAAATAGGGGCCAGGTTTAAACTTACCGGAGTTTCCCTTTAAGCTTCTTTACGTCTTTTTTACTGTCTTTTTACTGGCAGGTACATCTTGTTATATCAATTTATTGAGACGAGTTTTGAGACATTTTCAATAAGCTTACTAAGATGTTTCTTTTTAGACACATTTGTTTTAAACACCTGAGGTTGTAGGAGGTTGTAGTAGAGTATTGTCCTCTGAGTGTTTCACATTGTCTTTAGAATTTTAAATGTTCTAACAAATAATCACCCAATCACATTTCTTTTACCAGTCAGAAGATTTTCTGTGGCCATGCTATAATCCAAAATGTCCTGAAAAATTAACTTCACCTGTATAAACGTCATATATTCATCACAATAGAAGTAGGAGTCTGAGACACTGTATTCATATTTGCATTCAATATCCAAAAGAGTTTCCTTCCCACCAAAGATGCATACATTTCTTTTTCTCTAAGAAGTGACATAATATTAAGACCACCAAATTGGAACAACTTCACACATTTTTAAAGGTTTTCACCAGCCGCAGACCGCTGGTGAGGACGTTATTCTCACAGATCTCTACCTTTCCATTATGACAAGTGTGCTGGGAATTAGGAAACTGTCTGCAACCGTGTTTATTTTGGGGTTTATTTTGTGCTTTGTTTGGATAGAATTGTGCTGCTAAGAGTACAGCAAACATCAATTCACACATGCACACACTCAAGCCCCCACTACACAAACAGGCTCTGAGCTTTTTCTGATTTCCCCAATGTCTGTGCTCTGACTCAACAGGCTTTGCATTACTACCTTTGCCGGCTTCCCATCTTGTGTTTTTTCTTTTTTCATGTTGCGTTGCCTGTCCCCTATCCTCCCTTCCCTTTACTGCTCTCACCTCTTTCCAGTCCCTTTTCACTAACCCTCCTCGCTCCATCTCTCTCCCTCTCTCTCCACCCAGACACTGCTCAGAGTGGAGGGGAAGGTGTTGACCAGATGGGAAGTGATGTTATAGCACCGCAGTACACCGTTAGAGAACAGCTTTGCGGTGTGGGACCTGCTCACTGCCACATCCCATAATAGAAAGGAAATGAAGCCCTAGATAAGGGCCGCCACTGTCTCCTTGATAACCTTGAAATGATTTGCCGACTGAGGCATATACATATGGTGTTACTGAATTCACCACCGGCTCGGATGAGGGGCCAAATTTAGAAATGGCCTTTCTGTTGAATGGGTACTTAGCATGATGATGATGATGATGATGATGATGATGATGATGATGATGATGATGATGAGATTGTAATTGTATGGGAATGTTTGTCTCTTCGTGGATAAGATAAATGCAAGCATATGCACTGCAACACTATGTACTCTTTAACCTAGATAAACAGGGATGGTGCTCAATATTTAAATATGAAATCTAGAATTTGAGAGGAGCAAAAGTGTAAACAAAAGAACTTGTGCTTGGCATTGAAAATACTCAAGGTACTGATGATAAAATGGACAGAGCTGTACGGCATCCAGTCTAAAGTGATCAATGTAAACCTGATCTCCATCTACTCACAGTGTAAAATTGTACTCAAGTCTCCTGGACTAGTGAATTAGTTTTATGTCTTATCACGCTAGGTCTGCGCCGGTGCTCACAAGACTGATCAACTGAGCAGCGGATCAGAGCGGAGCTGCCAGAGCACATCACTCAAACACTTAAACCTAATTAGTAGTATACCATGCAAGGCACGGCGGTCCGAAATATAAATACATAAAATTAAATGAATGATAAAGACTCCACATGTGGGAATTAGATATACATGACTAATCCGAATGCGGATGCTAATAATTCTCATTATGGTCCTTTGTGTCCTAACGGCCTGTTGGTTATTTAAAATCACCTGACCTTTGTTCAGACTGCTGTTTGCTGAAAGCTTCTCCCATGATGAGAATGTTTTTTTCACCATAGAAAAATAAAACAAAACAGCTCAGGCCAACTAATCTTTGCTGCCAATTGACAATTCTCATCTCACAGTGCTATTCATTTATGCTCCCTTAGTGCTCTGCTCTGGCTAATGTAGCTCTTTTAATTTTCATTTGGTGTGTGTGTGTGTGTGCGTGTGCGTGTTTGTTAGTGAGGATGTAGGATGCTTATGTCCTAACCACATCAAGGCTTATTTGTCTTGTGGGTTCTGGTTTGCATTAGCTGTGGGTCTCATCCATCAGGACAAACAATACATGAAGAGGTGTGCTGCATATTCTTTTGCTGCGAGACCTGGTAGGAGCCAGAGTGAGGCTAGAGCAGATGGGGAGACTAACCTTATAACTGCCCTATGTACTGTATGTGTTCAGGTGTGTTCTTGTCAAAACATGACGCCATCTTGCAGGCTTTATTTTCCTCACATTCTCAGGTTACAGTTAAGATATGAATTAGAATTGGGTTAGGAGTGAGGTTTTGTTTAGAGCTAGGAGAGGAACTGAATTGATTAAAGGTGCTCATAAGTGTAAAAGTAAAATAAGGTGAGAGACAAGCTGTATAAAAAACATTTTAAAAATGATTTATAGGTGACTGCTGTTTTTCTTTGACTCACTTGTGCTGCTGAGAACAAATTATAGTCATTCTGAAAAGAATCACCCTCCTTGCATTGAGCATTATTTCCAGTGTACAAAATGGCTTCAAATGCAAAAATGAAAAAACATTATTCATCTTAGACGTGTTGGTTTTGCCTTGTGGACTTACTGTATATTTTTCTGTGCTGGGGGTATTACCAGGGCCTAAAATAATAGGCTCAGCAGGTTGAAGAGGGATGTGAGGTTAAGACAGGAACTGGGTCTTTGTTTTTTTAATTTAGTAGAAAATGCATTTTAGGATTTAGAATTAATGTTCACCATATTGCCTGAGAATCATTTTAAAGACTCTCCACACCTGTGGTACACCAACACTGGTGATTTCACTTATTTTGGCTGATTACCCCTCTTTTCAGGTCCATGTGGGTATGTACAGACAGTTTGATTGACATCTTCCTGACTTTTCAGTTAGCTTTGTTGCATCTATTAGGGTGGGGCAAATGACATCTTAATCAATGTTATAAGTTTAAGGAATCTGCTGACTTCACAAACAATATGTCCCAGCAAAGCTCTGCCCACTCCCAACGGGAGCAGGAGTCTCATCAGCCAAAACACCTGTGGAGGTGTGCAGGGCCTTTTAATTAAAAAAAGGTTACCGCAATTTTTGGCTGTGTTTTGCTTTAATTGTTCACTCCTGTTTGTTTTTATAAGGCTGATGTTGAAGTTTCACATCACTCATGACAGTCTGTTTTTCTTGGGGATTCACGCTGAATGATTTTATAATCACAATGCTCCATAACAGCTATAGTTGATACCATATAAATGGTGAGATAGAAAGTTTAAAAATCAAAACAAATTTGTAAAATGCCAAAGCTAATCAGTTTGAGATGTGGCTGCGAGAATGTGCCAAATATGATCAAATTGCAAATAGACATGTTCTTGAATCTGTTTTGGGTCCCATAGGTGAAAGAAGTACAACATAAAAAAGTAAAATCTACAATGTCTCCTTGTCTCATCCAAATGGCCCAAAATACTTAACCTATAATGTGTATGGTATCAACAAAATACATTGTATGGTATTGACAAAGCCATTTTAACTCCCTTTAAGTGCATGAAATAGAAAAAGGTTTTCAATCATGCCCAAAGTCCAAGTAACCTGTTGAATGCATCTGCAGTAAAACTAAAACAAGGGGAGGATAGAAATGGAAACTGCTTTACATGGTAATGGAATTTTTACCCCCTAAGAGACATTGCCATAGGTTTTGATCATGCCGGCTGTTTTAAATCAAAGTGTTTTTTTTCATAGGGGAAAGATGAAATTGATTGAAAATGACGCTGTGTATGACTAGCTCCGCATAGAAGCGGCAGGGGTTAAGGAGTTAGGACGTGGGTGGGGACGCTGACGTGATTGCTGCTGGATCAGGATCTCTACTTAAGCCACATCGATTTTTACTGTCAAATGGCGTAGTGCACGACAGGCGTAAGCCAATATGTCAAGAGAAGGGAAGATTAGATTGAACGGCCTGACATGGCCCAGCTGAATGAGTGCCACTTCCCCAAACTAAACAGGACACATTTGAATGCTATCTGTTGAGAGCAAAATCTGTTACGCTATAATGCAGCTGGAATGATAGGGTAGATGAGGTAAGCTGGAGATGCAGGGTTGACTTGTATTGGGGACATGTTGTTGGCAGAATTCAGTGTTTGTTCAGCCAAAGTGGATTAAATAAGCTTTAAAGATCTTTTCCTCACACTGGCAAACCAACTTACCAAATGTAGTTTTTCAAATATTTATAATATAACTATTATACACCACATTCCCAGAAAACGACATAGTTTGGTCTCATCACACATACGCCTCACAGACAATGAATAACTAAACAATTTCATTATGACAGTTTGTGAACACTAAACTGGGGAAGAGTGGTTTAGTCAACAGTAATCGTGAGGCTTTTACATGATTTTGCTGACTAAAATTTGGGATTGCACTCAAGGCCAGCATTAGCCATTGTACATTCATATATGAGTCACACCTGAATACAGTTATCTTGCATTTCTGTGCTAAGCAAATTATTCTGTGACTGAAAAATGAACAATCTGCCAAGAGCAAATTACAGAGGATGAAAGCAACCCTGACCAAATAAACAAACCCAGATGAAAAAACGCGATGCGAGTCCACCAGGGATTCATGTCAGTGTGGCAATTTCACATGCCCTAAAAACATACACACAAAAACTGCAAAGCCAAGTTCAGCGTGAACCCAGACCAAGTGAGTAATCACCATTGGTGACGGGGCGACACGCCCCCTCTCACAGTATATACCAACTCTGGAAATTTGCCTCTTCCAGTAATTGTAAGACATGTAATTCCAGTAGATGGCTATTTGAACTTATCCTCACAGAGGCACATATGTATTTAATTACAGGCCTAATGTTACCAGTGTGTTACTGTTGTTGTGCTCACTGGTAGCATAGTACCTATCACTCTACCTCCCATGTATTTACACAAAACCTAGTTGCAGAGGAAGTAAGACAAATAATTCAGAAAAATGGGGGAAAATTGCAGTGTCCAGATGTGCAAAGCTAATAGTGACACAGATTCAAGACTATAACTGCTGCCAAAGGTGCATCTACAAAATACTGACTTGGGGGGGGAATACTTAGTTATTTTGTATTGTATATTTGTAATTAATTTAATCATCACTTTGTAGAGATCTGTTTTCATTTTGACCATAAATGGTTTATATTCTGTTGATCAGTGTCACATGCAATCTTTATTGACTCATTGATGTAAGACAATAAAACATTTGAAGAGAGGTGAATACATAGGCACTGTATACAGTAATATGGGCTGAGACAGTGAGGGGAACATTGAGAAAAAGCTGTAGAAAGTGGATGAAGAACTCAGCACCAACCACAATTTCCCATGTTACTGTTGATTGAACTAAGACCTACACGGTACAGAAAGAATATAACATTAATGATTACATATTTTCATCTGCAGTCCTGAGACATCTCATATACAGTATCTGGTGTGTTACATCCCAATGTCAAAATATCCTCTTGCAGCATGTCACGAGATTGAAATGCTAAACTTCAATCTGAGTTTTAAATCAAAACTGAATAGAAATTCTGCTACAAATTATTAGAGGTCAAACTGATATATTGGCTTAGATCAGAAGAAGAGAAGTTAAGAAAAGAACAGCAAAAGCTATATCAAGACTGAAGGAAACAGATGACTTAGATTCTTAGCATTAGATGTACATGATGGGAATGCATCAAAAGAATGACAGGTCTACAATAAAACCCCCATTCTGTGAGCTTCCTTCTCCAGCGCTGTAGGTTTTTCTAATAGATTTTGCTAATGTCTTGAGTGAGTGTTGTATCAGATCCGATGTTCATTGCTTGAGAAAGTCCTGTAATGAGATGAGGTCTTTGGCGTCTACTGCTGAACATTCCATTATGAATAAACTGTCGGAGTGGAGCATATTACAATGGGTAGGGGTTCAGAGGAAGCACTGACACAACTTTGGGAATTAAAATAGTTCCAAATGAAATGAGCCCAAACCATCTGCAGGCCCATTTCTGTAAGCACATGTTGTCTTTTCAATATAAATAATGATCAAAAAGGCTGTGCATCAGTGACCACACAGCCACAACAATGCCCATGGGGTCCTAGGGAACCAATCAAAACAACATAGATAATGATTGCAGTGTTAAGAAGAAGAGGGGCAGTGGAGCAGAAGAGTACGAAAAAGCTAATGGAACAGGATCCTGAATCTCGTTTTTCACTGCTGATTGGCAGGTTGCTTCGGTTGACTGCCCATCTGCACTCTTGACATCACTTGCCAATTTTTGCAAGCTTCAGTAACGACTTAAAAAGTATCTGAAGTTTAGAAAAAAAGGCAGCATTTAATTGTGCCACTAAAACTGAAGAACCTCAAGAACCAGGGGCAGTCCGGCCATCTGGAGGAGCAGGAGTTTTAACGTTGGCCCATCAGTGTGTGGGCCGGCAACACTGATACAAAAAATAAACAAATGTCACATTCTGTTTGATTCTGCATTAGACTGGCCAGCTGGCTTCACACAAGTGTGTGTTTGGGTGTGTGTTTGTGTGTGGTGCAGCTATAAATTCATTATATCTTGTGAATACATCCCTCTCTCACTAACTATACTATGAGTTTACACATGCTGATGTTGATTTAGATGGCACGTTGTTTTATATGAGTCTATGTTGGGGTCGTGGGTATCTGTAGCTCTATCTCTATCTAGCTCTATGATTGGCCGGTCTGGGTATATTTCCAGAGCTTTGTTTTTGTTTTACAGTCAGCTGCTGCTAAAATCTTAAAGAAAAAACATGAAGTTATGTATCCTGTAACCCCTGTTCTCTGATAACATGAGTAAGGTGTCTCACTACGGGGAACGCTCTCTCAGCATTATCCTCAGGAGCCTCTGTATCATTACGCAGCCAGCTGTCAAGGCAGACCCCCTTGCCTCCCATAAAAAAAGGATTGATCTAGTATCAGTCATCATTAAAGATAAGCCCACCTCTTCCTCAGGTTATGCAAGGTGGGTGCTTCTGGTGAGACACCTTACTCATGTTATCAGAGAACAAGGGTTACAGGATAACAAACCCTAAATTCTCTAAAACAAGCCTTTCAGTGTCTCACAAGAGGGCTATACTGACTACTCTATTGCTAGATAAGCTTATCTGAGCGACTGGCTGTCAACCCAGGAGGTTCTATTTTTCTCCAAAGAGTCCACACTCAGGACAGTACGCCAGGGAGAGTGCACTGACATACCACTTAAAAAACTTTACAAAGCTGTGACGGCCTTGAATGATTTCTCTCTGATAATGCTGCGTTCCTCATCGTGAGACACCAAAATTAAATGATTGATGGTCAGTTGCTGGGACCTGCGCAGTTTGCAAATAGGGAAAACATGAGGCATGGACTATGCCACAGCTATGGTGCTTGTTTAGGATAATATAGTAGATTGCAGTAAGGTAATTGGCTTTAATAATAAGTGGTGACAAACCACAGGGGTAAAAGTGACAACAAAAAAAGCTGCAGTTGAGAGCAGCAGCCCAGTTGACTCAACATTTTCCACATCTGCTGATGCTGTTAGTTATAGCTATTTACACTGAGTGCAGCCAGTAGCATCTTCACATTTCACCAGCTCACAAACAACCAACAGTGCAAGCATCAAACTAAACCACAGTCCTCAGATAATACATGTGACAAATAATCCTGTCTTCACTAGAATCATCATGCATGATCGAGAAGCACAACGCGTCGACAGCTATCCCAGCCATTTTTAGTGCTATTCATCTCTGTAGCTGCTTACACTCTGTCTTTTTCTCCTTTGTCATCTAATTTCATTTCCTATAGTTTCCTCCATTATCTATGCCGCAATCTGTTATATTGCTCCCTCTGTCGTGCTCAATCTCTCCCGTTGACTCTTTGAGTCTGTGTGGTCCCTCTACACCACGACTGTGGTGAATAATTCAGAGGTTACGACTCTACAGTTGCTGTCTAATGATATTGTGCTGATTGAAATATCACTGCATTTGTGAGGTGGGACATATCAGGGCAGGGGGCTTCAAGGAACCATGGAAACATATTTACCATGCTTGTATAGAGGAGTGGAAACAGAAGCTCACTCTAACTTGTCCTCACAAAAGTAATGGAAAGTACCATTTTGTTCAAATTTAGAAAACCGGCTTGGATACTGTAGTCTCCACATTGAACTGATATACTATATTAAACCTGTCATTAATGTAGCTTTTGTTGCCCATCCTCCTTGCCAGCTCTGATCCTCAACTCATTTGTGTTTTCCTTCCATCAGTGTCAAATTAAGCTGCATATCCAATTTAATAAGGCTTCTGCTGTACCTTACATGGCACATAATGCATGGGAGACCACAATACATTACTAATTTCAGTGATCAAAGCTTTGACTCTCAGACGTAAACTACTATGCTATTACAAAGATGAAAGGCATGGGGGGAGAGATCACATGGCTCCTTGCACTTTTTAATTATGACCCAAATTCAATTACTTTGCGACCTCATACTTTACAGAGCCACAGGAAATTGCTCCAATAGAGTGACAGCACTTGTGATTAAAACATGTATGCACTTTGTAACATAAAAATGCTGCTTTTGAAGCTTTGAGCTCACAGGAAATGAATGATGTCTCAAGACAACAGGAAACAGCTACCCTCTCCTCCTACCCTCTCTCTGACTAATCTATCATGTGTCACCAGACCACATCATATGTTAGATGTGTGATTTACATGTGAAAAATAATAAACAAGAAATAAACAAGAAAGCATCCAAGTTATGCAAGATTGCTCAGCAAAATCAACATTCTGCTGGTAACTGGGTGACAATCACTTTATGAAAAATATTTTTTGTAGTGAAGGATGTCAGGAAAGAAGTCACTTCAGCAGTGTTTGAATAATCTTCTCTTCTTGGTGTAGACTAGCTTTGGAGGCCCAACAGACCACTAAACATACTGGGAGATGAATGCTAAGATGCTTGCTAACCTGACGCTCCAGATGGTTTGTTACGCAGAACCATCTGAGAAGTCGTCCTTGGAAACTGTTTGGAAAAGAGCAGACACTTTCAAAACATACTTGGCACGTGATTGGATGAACCATCTGTCTATCATCGTCTATCACAGGCTAACTTCAACCAATCAGATCAAAGAACCATATGACGTAGTAGGGGAGCGCCGAAGAGGAAACACAACAACAAGCTTACCTTGCGAGGCACCTGGATTCGTGAGATCACACACGTCAGATTAGTTCTTTGCTCTTCTTTCAATGAAGAAATACTCTCCAGCTTTAATATAACTGATGCTATAGCAGCATCTAAGCTAACCTATTTAGGAGCCGTCCATTGTTCTTATCTAATGAAAAGTCTGTTCTCGCTGTTGTCACACTAAAACCATGTTTGTAGCTGTCAGTAGTTCCTCATAGGATGCCGAGTGGTCCGAACCACTGTGGTTTGTAAGCATATAACTTGAAGCCTGGCAGATGGATTCTCGCATGATCTCGTAAATTCAGCGGACGTGGGAGAAGGTTGCCTTCAGGGCTTTCTGCAGTTGCAGTTTGGTTAGGTTTAGTCAGCAAAGCTGCTTGGTTAAGTATAGGAAAAGATCATGGTTTGGGTTAAAATAATAATCAAAGTGAACATTGACTTTTGGTTTCACACGGGACATAACCAGTAGTTTCCTGGATGAAAGTCCAGTGTGTGACCCATCCATCCACCCCAACCTTCTTGCTACATGGACTTTGTCGCTCTTTATACTACGTCACCTGATTTCCTAAAGACTTTCTGGCAGAAAGTCCTCTGTCAGAAAGCCCTAAAGGCAACCTTCTCCAATATGTGAATCGAGCTGCCTTGCAAGGTACGATGCTTCTGAGATGTTAGCAGTGTTGTAATCTAGACTGTAGCAGCTGACACTGAGGAAAACAAAGACTACTTGCAACCCCTCATCACCAGTTGTGACCAGTTCAACCAAAACATTTTATTTTTAGAGGGCTGGGGAGGTTAAATTATCTTGTAATTTGCTAGAAACATGGCGAAGATAAGGGGCAAGTCTGAAAAATACACATAATTTGGAAATAAGTTTTTTTCTGTGTCCTCTCCTGTTAATCATGTTGCAACCCCTCAGAATTATGTTGCAACGTAGCTTATAGTGCAGTTGGATTCACAGATATTGGTCTATATAGAAGATGTCAGCCAATGAAAGAATATCTGCACTCATATAGCAGAAATACACTCTCGTTGTTTGAGATCTCTAAATATCTTAATGTGTCATTGTGCAGTATTGCTAAACAAGGATGCACATATAGGTTCAATTTGCAGGAATAACCATTTCTTTAATGCTGTCAAATGAGAAAATACATGGGAGGGGCCTTAGATTACTCTTTCACCAGGTGGCCCCCAAATCGTTACAAATTCAGTATGTCTCTGGTGATGATAGTCCCTATTAAATGTGTTTACCAGGATCTGGGTAATGTTCTGACTTCTGCGTATAGAAAACCTTAATGCATTTCATTTCAAGTAGGTTGAATGCTTTCAGCTATACGGTAAACTGCATTGCATTTCCATGCATGTTCATGTTTTCTTTAAACTGAGGCTCAAATTATTCTGCTCTTCTTCAAATGTTTAACTGTGTATTAAAAGGGAATATGTAAGTGGTATTTACTGAGGACCTTAGGCCTGGGGTTGTGTAAAAGGAATGTTCTCCATGTTTAAATAGGAAGCACAAGGGAATGGGTGTTTGGCTGAGAACTTGGAAAGCAGAAATCAATGTGAATGCGATATGATTTGCTTTTAGTGAGAAATGCTGGCTAAACCAAATATTAGTAATAGTAGGGACTAAGTAACAGTGCATCCTTTAGGGTTAAAATGATGTTTCTTTCATGTAACATAGTGTAAGCTGAGTTGACTTTTAGTATCATCCACACCAAAAGTACAAAGACCTCACGCCACATCCCAAAGGCATAAAAGTGTTAAGTAAATAGCTGATCAAACCGCTTAGCCCAGTGTGCTTCAAAGAGGCTATGACCTTAGCTTGAGGTAATGTGTTTGTTTGAACTTTTCCACATGGCATGAAAAAACACAATTACATTTTTTATTTGAATTACTGATCTTTATAGAGCTTAGAAAGTTTACATGGTGTGGATTTCTGACTGCACTCAGAAGAAAAATGGGCTCTATAAAATACAATAAGTCTGTGTTCATGTTGTATATGCAGAGTTTAACAATTATGGTTTGGTAATGGTTGGTAATAGGCTGCAAAGTGATGGTGGCAGCATGCAGGATGTACGACATGGACATGTCACAAAAGCTGACAAATCAATTCAGCATTCAGGATCTGAATAGCTGTTTTGAAGCTGTTATGCACCAATGAAATGATGAATGAAAATGTTATTAGTGCTACTATAAGTTATTAAATGGGTTCATGCAACAGTAAGTGTTTTCTGGTTTATCAAAATGTCTACGTAACCCTTCAAACCCTGTCACCTTGCTACCTGCATCACATCATCTTTACCTACAGAGAGCACCAGCTTCTTCAGAAAGAATCTCTAATTACATTTAAGTAAAAACGAAAAAAAATCACCATTCAAGGTAATTGGCATCAATTAAAAATGTGATGAAAAAAAGCTTTTAAAGAATGAAAACAACAAAAGCAAGAACCGTATCTAAGAATGAGACAAAATGGTATTCATGTACTGAGCATTGGAGCCTTGGTTGAAGCTCAATTGAGCATTGTTTGTTGGAAATATATTCTTGAATCATTCCATAAGCTGCAGTCATGTAGAACAAATGCATGGGTGCATTTCTCTTTGCTCCTGTGAGTCTAACTTTATATTTTATGCACAAAACCCCATTAATGTTTATGATTTTTCATAGGATAATGACTGAACGGTTCCACCAAGATCCTTTTATGCATTTCATGAAAAATACAATTAATCACAGTGTGAGTAAAGGCTGACTCCCAGAACTCAACTATTTTGCAGTCATTAATAAATAACTGTAATTTAGTGTTCAGATTTTGTGCTGCCCAAATAAAACTCATTGAACTTGTGCCAGTGAAGCGACACACTCCTGCCTGTGACCATTCGAGCTTGCCATGACAGAGAGTGCCTATTTAATTTGGACAGTGCAGTGCAATTTTAGTGTCCAAAAATATGCTTGCACCACTGCCTACACAGATTACATCTTAGCAAAGATGCTAGGCCTATGCTATTTGGATTTCTCTAGTTGGCGGAAGTAAACATCATTACACATCCACTGCTCCAAAATCCCATAAATCATTAATGTATGAAATGTTTGTCTATTTCAGAATTCTTCAACCATTAGACAGTTTACATGCACATTACAATGTTTTTATATGGCCTAGCCAATAATACTAGTAAAGAGAGTCTGTACTAAGTAACATCTTCCATCATGGGTTATTCTCCTGTCATCCAAACCATCTTGTAAGATGGATAAGGCTCAATCTTTTGGTTGATTAAATCTCTGCAGCCAATCTGGAGGCAGCAGGAACAGTATGTTTGTTCCAATTATAGCCTCTAATATGAGGGATGTGCTGCATATTACCAAAACAGTGCCTAATTACGCTCACCTCATGTGGGTACCATGATTTAATTTTGTGCAACTAGGGGCCGCTGCTTGATGACGTATACCACAACTGCATGAGTCGTCTCCCTCTTTCCAACAAATTTTCCAAACGTGGAGCCTGGAGTGTCTTGCAGCAGCGATAGACCCGTGGCTGGGATGAAAAACTTGATGTGGCAGAGCAAAACAGATTTTATGATATTACAGACATTATATTTGCTGTCTAAGCTCTGACCTTGTTGCTCCCTGCAGCATACAGTAGTCACAGAGTGTCACCAAACTCTACCCCAGGGGGAAACTAAGAATCAGAGCCTGTAGTTGGATGCTGGTTGGAGGTGGGATGACACAGAGCAATGATCAGTGAAAGTGGTGGAAAATTGATCCACATAAGAATTACAATTCTTATCTTATGATTTGAAAATTGATTTACATATTCCAAACATAAGTTTTTCAGTAAATAACGTGGTTTCTTCACACTAAAAAGGCTATATCAACAAAACACATAACTCTGTGCTACAAACACATATTGCAATCATGGTAGAAGCTGATAATAATTATGCTATAAAGAGGGAAAAATCTATTTAACCAGCCCGGTCCTCCATGAAGGCAAGCATTTGGACATGTTGCAGACTACCCACTGTCACTCACATACTATAGTCCCCAGAGAATGACTTTTAATAAAACCGAAGATACCTTGACCTTTACTCTAGTGCCATTAAAGATGTCCAACACTTCGGATCTTGACGGACATTGTGAAAGAAATACATTCACAACCAGTGAGTCTTAATGACTTTGAAGACGTCCTGACATTTGCCACCATCAGGACAGATTATTAACTTTGAGAAATAGTATCTCAAAATATACAGGACAGACTGAGCAGTGAGGCAGCAGCATAGGCAAGGAGGGAGTGTGAACATTGTATTTGACATCTTTAACTTAGTACCTTGAATTGCTAAAACAGCAGCCGAGTCTACCGAAGACTTCTATTCATATTGGATGATTTCGCATGACACGATTTAAGTGTAGTGCCGATACAGAATGTTGCATAAAGCAAAAAGTAAGGGTCTTGGTGAGGTCTGGGTGATCAATTGGCATACAAAGGATTCCAAGGTATGCGTCCTGTTTCTGCCAACAGTCAACACAGAGACAGAGTGCATTTAAGTCCCGCCCACACTGGAGGGGAAAACAATGAATCACTCTCCATTGACTTTGTATTGCGTGAATGTGCATCCTTGTCACTTCAGTCTGCTCGCAAACAACAGAAACATGCCTAAAAGCTGCTGTGTGGTGGGATGCACTACCAACAGGGTAAAAAACCCAGAGATAAGTTTTTATAAGCTGAAGAACCCAAAAACTGAGTCTTTAAGAAGACAAAAGTGGATACAGATGTGAGGCATCATGGGAACACTGTGGGATCCTGACTCTCAGTATGCCTACGTGCAGCAAGCATTTTGTCACTGGTAGCCTAAGTCAAATGTCAGTTTTAGGCTAACGATATTGCTGTAAGTTGAGCTAAATCATTTTGACAGTATGCAACTTGTGTAGTGGAATGTGTCTAAATCAGAAAGCTATGCAGTATTATGTTTGTAAGTACCTTAGCTAACTACAGTAACTTAGCTTGAAAAGGGACACTAAGATAGACCCACAATATTGAGTTTGTCTTCTCTGGTAGACATAGGGTGCTAAAATAATCCTCTGACATGCTGAAATTGAATGTTTTTAGCTAGCTACAGGCATTTTGTTAGCGTTTCAGCCCTTGGTTGCATATTGTGGCATCGATTGTTTTCCCCTCCGGTGGGCGTGGAGTATGACGCGTTGCGCTCTGTCCCTATTGGCTTAACTAACCAGTGTCAGTGCCTTCTTAACCAAGCTGTACTCGTCAATAATAGATATTGTCAATTAATGTAATAAAGGTTTTTGCAGTATGATCCAAAGTCAACATTCTGCTTGGTGAGTTGGCTGTCGCATTTTTGTCAAATTACTTCCAGACAACCAAACAAAAATAATTATTCAGACAAACATGATATATTACTATCTATTATCCAGCAACAAAGTTAGTTGTAACTGCACATATGATTATTCTGTGCATCTTTATCTTCCAAATTAAAACTGTTGGTGCACATCATTGCACACAAAATGTGTTGACAGTGCTCCAGAAATGTGAAATCATTAAAAGAAAATATGTTGGCAGCATATTTTGGGTGCCATGTATTCATGTTTGGGGAACATGCACTTTCACACACACTGGTTTCAACTTGAGAGAAGCTACGAGAGTACAAAACTGGCAGCATAGCATGCAGTTCCATTAATTTCACTTTGGAAAAGTATTGTCTGGAAAGAATTCCTACAACTACCCAAATAAGGAAACTTTTGGGAATCATGTTTCTACTGTGTAGATTTAAAACTAAGGAAAATCAGTGAAGATTATAATGAAATGGGGTGTATTATAGATTTTCTCAAAGCAAGCCCTAATAGCTCATTACATGTGTTGTATGTATAGTTTTTTTTCTTTGCTTTACCAGCAGTTCTGGGGTGCATGAAACGAACCGTGTGGAATAAATAGACTGGGGATTGGTTTTTATTTCATTACCCTCCTCCAGAAGGTTCTCCAGAAGGTTCTGGAGGAGGTGTGGTAAAACAAATTTAATTACTGACTTCAGTGGGGTTGTTCAGTCCCATAGACATGTTTTGGTATGTGCCGAGTGGAGTTCCACAACAACATTGTTCAGTCTCGTTCCCATCACAGAGGTGAGGAGGATAAAAAAGTAATTTGATTTTCAACAGTAAGGGGTAAAATAGTTCAGATTCTATCAATCATCAATCTAGCAATTAAGTGACATAACGTTTGTAAAATGTATAAAGTTATTGTTAGAACGGTAATCATGAATGTTCTGGGTGAGAGCTGGAGAAGAGCAGTTAAAACATGCTGGATCAGTTTTGCATGTCTGACAGTTTTGCATGTCTGACATAAACAAAGATTGTAAATAGCAATCATGAACACCACCTCTGCTGTGTTCCATCAAATCAGCCTGTGTGTCTGCACCTCTTTCATTCAAACAGAATGAAGCCTCTGTCATTCAAATGCAATGAAACTGGGCCAGGGTGACTGACGTGTAGCACAGTAAAAAAGAAAACCTTGTTGTGAATAGGCAGTGAGAACACTTTGGCATGAAAACTTTATGTAACTAGAGGGAAGATGAAACAAATAACAACTCTATTTTGCCTTAGCCTTTGTCATTACAAACGACGGCTCGACAGTTTTCTGTCTCTAATTTGCCTGGTCTGTTTGCAAGACTAGAGGGAATCTAAGTTTAACCCCTGCATCTCAGAAAGGCCAAAATGTAGACCTTGTTGTCTTTTTTAATCATTAAAGTGTGTGAAGTGTGGCGCATGCGTACGTGCCTGCGTACATGCACGCGAATGATTTGTGATGCCTGCATAGAATTTAATGATGAGAAATGTAAACCTCTTCAGGGCTTTAAAGGTTTCCTCTCAAAAAAAAAAAAAAAGACAATTCATCTTCTTCTTTTTGAACCCCCCCCCCCAGTTGAGACAGACGTGTGTAGATTTGGTAGGTACTGTTGGTAAAGGAATTGTTCATGCAAGAAAGGAAAAAACTGGAGCTGGTTCCTGAAATGTTTCCATTATTAAAATGCACAGGAGAGAGAGTGGTCAAAGTTTCCTGCTGAGTGCGAAACTGATCCTGCAGAGTTTTAATTACTTCTTCCAGGTGCTGAAATTGTGTTTGTAGCGCACTTCTTGAAACTTTTTTTACCCTTTTGGATTCTTCTACCCACTGTTTCAAAAAGTAAAATCCTTGCAAAGAAAAAAAGGTATGAATGACATTTATCATATGCATGTTCTGTATCCACTGTATATGTCTGTTTGGTTTGCACAGTTGTACAATTTTACTGAAGGAGGTTTCACTAATTTTACACATAAAGGTCAGTGAGGTGCTACTCATGGTAAGTAATACTTAGCCTGTGAAAACAGTTGTGTAATGTATTATGCTCTCGAGGAGCTTTGTCTGAGGCATTAACCCTGATGATGTCAGCTGGGGTCATCAGGGCAGCTTGGCTTTGAGGACAAAAAAAGGTTTAATGATACCTGTGTTACAAATTAGAGATGTGGAGTTTTAAAGACATGGCCATTTACCAGGGAGGGAGGGTGTAACAAAAAGTGTTTGAGGAGCTTGACATACTAAATGTGAGGATCGGCAGCACCAGTTTGAACCCTCTAGACCCCATCGTGCTCGTCATTTTCAAAATCCTTCCCAGTGTATCAAAACATGGAAAATAAAGTCCTGAGTTTTGTAATGTAGATACTTTAAGTTGTCATCAATAACCAGAACCGGAAATATACATTGTAACGTTGAAATCTGTGATTTTATTCATGGGTTTCCACTCATGACACAAATCTAAAGAGGCTCCGCGGAATAAGGATTGTGTTGTGAAAGAGATCCTGAACCCACCGTGCATCATGCAAAGCGATGAAGACATTGTGAGTTCAAGTTTTTGCTCAAAATCACATCACATAATCACCGTCAGTAAACAGCGGGACCTGCCCGGCTCTCACTGCTGGAGACGGACACTGTTTTAAGCAGGGCAGTGCACCAAAGAGTCGGTAGGGAGGACTGACGGCGTTGCAGCAACTTTTCCACATATATATTCGGCAATTTTTCCTCATATAAGTTGCCAAAGACACTACTTACTACCACATTACTGTTGTTTGTTGCTTATAACACTGCTGTGTGGGTTGAGGTGTGGGACATTTCTCTTTTATTTTGAAAGTCTAGTGTTATCCAATGAAGGATCTGTTTTGTTGTCAGACCGAAGGGTGACTCAGTTAGAGAATTTACTCTTTGTAACTGTGTGTACAGATTGTAGAGACCTTTGCAGTTTTGCTAATAAAGAGTTTTTTGAGTGTGAGGAAGATAGGATAAATAGCAACAATCACAACAATTTGATTTGTGTGGTCTGGTGTTTTTTAAAATGTGTTGAATCAAACTCAAGTCTAAAAAGCTATACATGCCACATATTTGGTATCAAATTAAAAATAGGAAGTTGTGTTTTTTAAAATGAAAACAACTTGTGATTGTCATATTCTTTCTGTTTTTGAGCTACAGCTGTTTGTTTGGACTGAGTAGGAAAATGCTTATTTAGTGAGGGTTCTCAGTGAACTGCAGCAACATTCTAGAATTCTACTGGGGTCTAGAGGGTTAACCTTTCTTTTATAAATCTCTCTCTTCTGAGTCTCCCAACTTTATGAAAATGCAATACTAAGTCACTGGAGTGTCCCTTTAATGACTCCAACATATTTCTTGTTTTGAGCCACTTTTAAAGAACAAATGGTCCATATGATCAAATATTATGCCAATAGTATGCAATTATAAACTGCCATGTCTCTTTCTCATGGGATTCTGAACTATCTTTAGCTGAGGTCCTGGCACAAGCTGCAGCTCAATAGACTTCACGGTTAAATAACTTGGTGGGCACCAGATAACACATGGCTCTCCTCAGGGACTGCCCCCCATACTGGGCTGTTTTACATTCAACCCAAGTGCTGAGGGAACACTCAAGCATAGTTTAGCGGTGAGGACGTGATACCCATAAAACATACTCAGTCCCAGGGAAGATTTTTCATCAGGCTCCCCTCTCTGCTGCTGCCTGCAGTAGATTACATGTCAAAAGTGGCACAGCGAGCAGATATTTCAGCCAATAAGCATGGGTGGAGGGAGAGCGGGGCTCATCTCGAGTGACATTGCACGGTCTCGCTGAGAGAAGGACTCAGGCTGACCCTTGATCCCATTGTTCTTAAGAGTGATGGCGGACCATAAACCTGCCTGACATCATTGAGGTGAAATGTAGCAACAGGGGAGGCAAAACAGATTACAGGCCTGAGGGATGAAATCCTCTCACAGACTGACCACAGAACTGCACAGATGGTCTACATCTCTGCACCGAGGTAATGAGCCAATGGCAAAAGAAAATCTGAATGTCATACAAATCATTGCAGACATTGATTTAATGGAAAACCCTCCCCCCCAGCTCACTATAAGTATTCAGATTGGGAATGTAGACTATTTGGTCATGATCAAAAGAAAATAAAAATACTGCTAAATTAATTTCCTCAAAGACAGAATATATCAGTCCAACAGACACAATCCTCAACTCTAATATCGACTTAATGGCTCCTCAAGCCTCTTCAAGGCTGCCCATTAGCCATTACAATTAAAATATTGCTTAACTGTAGAAAGGTATCACTTCATCAAAGTTTGGACAAAGCCTTGGACCTATCATCTGATGTTATATTATGTGTGCTGTTGCATGTGTCCTACAAAATATCAAATCCAAAGACAGAGCTGCCCCATTTCATCAAACATTCAGTAAAGAGCAGTCAACACATTTAACATTCTCACTGCACCTGTATCTTATTTATATAGAACTGATTATTATGCAGTAGATTTCAAGATAAGATCCAACGGGCAAAATATGCACAGTATATTATAAGTTGTATGATTTAAAGTGTAACTCCACCCTCAGATTCTGCTAGAAGCCTCTCTCCCAGCAAATTTAAAAAATGCAACGAGTGAGGGAACAACTGTAGGAGGTGTGGCCTCGTGGCTATGTAGTGTGTGGGTCAGGGGAGACTGGCTGACACTGATTAGAGTCTTTTTCATATAAATTTCATGACGTAGACAGGTCCCAACCGGTTGACTCTATGTCAGCATTGGCCTTGCAGGTTCAGGGCTGATTTAAAACAGTAGATGGCGTGTTGAGCCATTTTCAACCCATGAAATGCCGATTTTTATAAATTTGGTAAGAAATGTCAATATTAACACCAGCATTGATGTGTTTCATCACAGTACAGTCACATCATTTAGTTTACAGCTCAAAAAACACTTTTAATTGTGCACTACCTCTTTAACTGATTGTCTGTGTCTTCCATGCTCTGGTATGTGAAAGGATGTTTCAGTCAAAGATGAAGAAAATGTTAATTGTTGCAAACCTAATGACAAACAGCACTGTAGGGACATATAATAAACTCCAAGCACAAGCCACCTGCTTCTTCCATCATTCCTGTCATTTAATAGGTTTCTAAAATGATAAAGCAGCGTCCAGGTGCAGTGCCTACAGTGCTTTAGTTAGCTGTGCTTTGGGAGCAGTGACAAGGCTGCATTTGTTTATTGTGTTCTCCTGTGGAATTCTTTTGGTTTGTCACTTACCATCAAAGGAGGAGGGCTCCGTGCACAAATGATCTTTGAGGACCAGTGCTGACTCATGCGTTTGATGTGTAGTGACAAGGCTGCACTTACAGTATTTCTTCTGCTCCCTGAAGCTCTCATGGATATCTCCAGTCTGTCACTTCACATCGAGGGAGGTGGGACCCATGGCCATATGATCTTTATGAGCCACTGCCAACTCTTCTTTAAATGTAGTCACAGCATTGAGAATGTTTTAGATGGAGCAGTTCAACAGGTGGCAAATTTGGATGTGCATTTTCCTCCAAGACTGTGCTCTTTTTAAAAAATGATTGTTATGCCAACATCACTATGCTGTCACTTTTTATAATCTCCTTTTTTCAGTGACCCATGTAGCCAAAAATGATCACTGTAATGAATTCTGAAATCTGTCGCTGGGTGTCTTTGTACTGTACTGACAAAACATTCTACACAGAATTATAAAAATACACATTAAGCACTTTCCAAACAGCAAAAGAAAAGATTCTGAGTGTGGAGCGGGTGCTCAATGCAATTCGAACTACAAAAAAAGACAAACATTTAAACATCTTCAGATCAAATCAAAAGGATCGTCTCATGCCCATGAGGCAAAGCATACACTGGTGAAACATCTCGTGAGCTAAAACCAAGAATTGTTGAACACAGAAACACCATTAAGGAATAACTCCTATATGTTGCGCAACACTTCATTTAGTTCACTGATCCAGCATCTTATTTAAAATACACTAAGAGGGGTGGAAGCTTTGAAAACACTTTCTTAAGGAGGGAAGCTTTTAGGATTTGTTACCAGAATACTTTGAGTCCTTTTGGGCTCAATGTGGATCTTGATGAAGACCATTCATTTGAATCAGGAGCTTTCCCAGATTGTAACACAATATACTGTACATACTGTATTAGTGTTTTATAGATTCAGTGTTAGGAAGTTATTGATATATGGCTGGATTGAACAGAGAATTATTACTGGAACACCACCTGTTTCCATTTTTATTGTTCTAAAGAATACTGTAATACACAGATTATTATTGGACCTTGCGTCAGTACTTTAAATGTTATTTCCTTGTTAGTAATTGAATAATACCAAAAATGTATAGTGCTTGAATTAAATAGAAATGTTAGTAGTTAAGTAGCAGCAAAAAGTTGGTTGTAGTTATATGACATTGCCATGTTCTTGAGAATCATTCAGTCTAATTTTAGTGTACATTAACCTGCAGATTGCTTGCAACCCAGAATGTGACTGTCTTTAAATGGCTGAAACTTAATATAAATATTTTTTACTTTCACATGACACCCACAACATCTGAAATATTGTCTTTTAAAATATGTAATTTGTATGTTCTTCCAAACATCCCATTAAAAAACTTCAGGCACTTCAAATAACCTGAAAAGTAAGGTAATAATTTGTCACATTTATACCATGTATTTATAGACCCATCAGACTAATGTGTTTCAGCATAAGCCTTCATTCAGACTGCTAATGGAGCCCGTTTGTTGTTTTTGGCAGAGCACCAGGCCGCAAGGTCACCCAGAGGGGCCTACCCACCCATAAATTCTTCATCTCATTCATGTTGGATCCCACTTCTCTTTCAGCATCGCAAGACTTGGATTTAACTTCATGCCGTTATTGTTAACAAAAGGGAAGAGGAAAAAAACAATTTGTCGTTTTCAATCATACCACAACAGATCTCAGGTATTAGTTTATCAATGACGGCAGAGAACACTCTGATCATGACAGTCTCTTCCTGTAGTGTAATTGCATTGTCTGGCAGTCAACCAAACGGCCCTGATTTAATATTGTGTGAAACTGTCCATATTAAAAGCTGTGTTTCATGTCACTCTAATTTTGATACCAATCCCTAGACAAGCTTTGGTTTGATTGCGATCTGAAGATTCCGTTGGAGCTCTCGTTTTCACTGACAACCTTGGATGACAAATACTCTCAGATGTGACATTATCATTGAGAGTTTCATGAGGAATTGAAAAGAGGCTTTTAAGCAACAAGTCCTCCAAACCACATGACCACGTAGGTTGTTTGTTTCTAACCTCTAATACGACCCACAGGAACATTTCCTAAATTAGCGCCCCTACCGGTAGCAGGAGATATGACTCCAAAAACGACAGAATAGGTCGCTTGCCAATGACTCCCAAAATGACATATATAGGTGTACCGGACCTTCGTCGTAATAATAAACGTGTGGTTAACGTCATTAACGCAGTTTGGTTAGGTTTAGGCACCAAAACTACTTGGTTAGGTTTAGGAAAAAGATCATGGTTTGGGTTAAAATAACTACGTTAGTAAGTTAAGTTTA